>PVJN01000390.1:0-161521 GCA_004026805.1 Lasiurus borealis | reverse complement strand
ATCTCTAGTTGGTCCTTTTTCATCTCCTCTTGGGACTCGCTAATTTTACGCATCATCTCTAGCATCTCTATTTGGCTCTTTTGTGTCTCTAGTAGGCTTTTTTGCAACTCCTCTTGGCTCTCACTAAATTTATCCATCTTTTCTAGCATATTCTTGAAAAACCTTATAAGCATGGTTTTGAACTCTATATCCAGTCGTTTTTTTCCCTCCATTTCTTTTGTTTTTGATCCCTTCCCTTGTCTTGGCATTTTCACTATGTCGGGGAAACTTTTTTACTTGCAAAACCACAGAAGCCTAGGTTGAGCTTGGGATGGGTGGAGTCTCAGGGCTTAAGGGACCGCCTTGCCTTCCAGTCGGCCCCGCCCTCCATGGCCCCAGAGTCTCACGTCACTGGGTAATCGCTGGAGCGGTCCTTGTGTGAATGCGCCCCAAGTGCCTCTAGATGGCTGCCTTTCCAGCTTCCCAGGACCACAGGAGTCTAGGTCTCCAGGGTTTCACCCGAAACAGGGGCCCAGTGGACTCAGAAGTAGCACAGTTGGGAGGGTCTGTCTCCAGCCCAGTCGCAAAAGCCAGCAGCACGTTCAGCAATCTGTCCTCCGTGTGGCGCCGTGTGTGTGCGAGCGCACCACCGTGACCAGACCTCCTATCTTTTGCGACACCCCTATATTTCTGTGCACTTCTCCCTTTTCACAGCCCAAACTCCCCCCGTATGAGTTTCAGCTGGATCTGGGGTTTAGTATCATAGGATAAGGGGTTCAATGCCGTTGGGGGTCTCCATTTCCCGTCAGAGAAAGCCAGCCAGGTACTCGGGCACCTGCTCTCTCTGCATGCCTGTCTCCGTACCTCAGCTTTTTGCAGCTCCTCTGGGTCTCTGTGAGCCCCTCTCTTTCCTTCTAGCTGTAGAACTTCCACTCAGCCAGCTTTCCTGTGGTTCTGGATGATGTCTGTTCTGTCTTTTAGTTGTAGTTTTGAAATTGTTGTGCGAGGCAGCAGTGTAGGTGTTTACCTATGCCGCCATCTTGGCTCCTCCTCAGTTAATATTTTTCTTAATATTCGGACACTGTTTTTTCTTGTTTTTAGCCTTTAAAATGCATGAACTTTATCTTTATAATCAAATAAGTGTTTCTTTAATTTGCCCTCTAAGTAGTTTGGACACAGTGAATAAAAAGTGCTGGTTGAGCCCTACCCTGTTTGGCTCAGTGGCTAGAGCATTGGCCTGTGGACTAAAGGGTCCCAGGTTCCATTCTGTTCAAGGGCACATGCACAGGTTTCGGGCTCGATTACTCTCCCAGCTAATAGGAGACTTTCAGGAGGCAGCCAATCAATGATTCTCTCTCATCATTGATGTTTCTATTTCTCTCCCTTCCACTATGAAATAAAGAATATATATATATATTAATGCTCATTGATTCTAATTTTGACAACATTGTTTGTAAAAACTTCAGACAGTCTTCCTATAAAATGTAAATGATGCTGAAACTGGTTTGGCTCAGTGGATAAAGTGTCAGCCTGCGGACTGAAGGGTCCTGGGTTCGATTTTGATCAAGGGCATGTGCCTTGGTTGGGGGCACATTCCCAGTCGGGGGTGTACAGGAGGCAGCTGATCGATGTTTCTTGCTCTCTATCCCTCTCCCTTCCTCTCTGTAAAAAAATCAAATATATTTAAAAAAATTAAAATTTAAACGAAAATAGTCTCTTTTCTTCTTTATGTATATATTCTTCACATATTACAAATATTTTGGAAGAGATAACTAATAAAGTATTTTGGCAAAAATTAGAGGTTAATCACATATTAAATCTTTATTAAAGAATATAACTTCATTCAAAATAGAGGGAGGTTTCTACATAGGTAGGATTATTTCAAAATAATTTTTTAAATTTTATTTATTTTTTAAATATATTTTATTGATTTTTTTATGGGGAAATAGAGAGTTAGAAACTTTGATGAGAGAGAAACATTGAACAGTTGTCTCCTACACATCTCCTATTGGGGATCTGTCCATAACCAAGGTACATGCCCTTGACTAGAATTGAACCTGGGACTTCTTGGTCCATAGGACACCACTCCATCCACTGAGCCAAACCAGTTAGGGCTCAAAATAATTTTGAGATACTTTACTGTCTTCATGAAAAAGAAACTAGAAACTAGATTTAAGTTTCAACTGATTGTTTTGGAAAATGAGAGAAGAGGTACAACGTCCCTTTTTGAGTAAGACATCTTGGGTAGTGATAGAACCATAGGTGGTTCTGAAGGCACAGGTCCTGGGGCCACATCACTCCTGGCTCCACTTTTTCCTAACTAGGGGCCCTGGGGAAGTTACTAGGATTCTTTTTCCCAAGTCTAAGGTGCTGATAATAATAGTATCTACCTTATAGACATGAATAAGAATCAAAGGAAAAGATGTGTAAAAACCACTGAGGAATATCTGAAACTCCTTGTTGTTAATGATACTCTTCCTGCTGTCACTACTATTTATTCCAAAGCATCTTAGATTTCAATGCCTTCTCAGTAAGGTTTAGAGCCTAGATCAGATGACATGTCAATACCCTCTTTTTCTGTCAGATTCTGGAGGGTATTTCAAACACTAAAAAAACAATAAGATCTGTTCTGAGGTCATTTCCTTTCTCAAGTTTTAGTATGGATGCCAGTTCAGAGTAATTTCAAAGTAATGTAAGTATATTAGAGGCATATGTTGTCAGCCAGAGTCTATGGCAATGTATGTAACTCAATTATCAAGGTGTTAGAACAACTTGGCAGATATAGCTTAGCCCTTCATGCCTGGTAGGCAGAATAACTACCTCAATTTTTCAAGGTGATTAAGCTGATTAAGTAAGAACACTGTGATTCTTCATTCATTTGTCTTCCCTTAATCAGATGGAAAGGTCATTTCTATAAAGAAATCTAAGTGGTATGACTTAATCCTTCTATTCTATTCTTTTTGTTACCCCCAACCCAGCTTCTACCCTTTTTAAGAAAGCTAGATTTTTAAGTCTTACACTAATTCTAAGACCCTCATTTTAAAATTGTGAGGTTCCACTCCTTTCTTTTTAACTGAAAATATTTAACAGACTTTCTAAGAAATAAATGCTTGAGCACAAACCTCTGAATGCCATTTAATCACTTCTTTCAATCAATTCACATGTTTATTTATGAGACTTGCTTTACCTGTTAAGTATTGAATTAGAAGGATTGGATGGGAGGAAGACACTATTAGGAAAACTCAAAAAGTAGTTCTACCTGAAACGTTTATGAAAACCTATTGCAAACACATTTAAAACATGGCAAATTGCATTTTAATTATTTTGTAAATGCACTGAAATTAAAGAGCATTTGGAAAGCAATCATCTAGAGTTGAGGAGTTATAAATAAATCACATGGTTACACTGAATATTCAGAAACTCAGGTATCCTTAATTGAGCAATAATAATTTGTAAGCAACAGTCAAACTTTCTGGCACATGCTCAGGACTGCTTGGAGCATTTTTTTTTTCATGCTGCAGAAATGTTTATTCTACCCAGCTGCCTATTTTCCCAAGAGAAACACAATGGAAAATCAAACACAATAAATCATTCCTTAGGTACCGAGATTCAAATGTCACAAGTGCTTTGATTCACTTTGCTTGAGTAGTGGAATGTATAAATTGAAGAACTTTTAAATTTGTTAGAACATAGCACTCTGGAAATGAGAAAAGCAAAGCCAATTGGATTCTGGAATCTTATTTGTGTGTCACTCTGCATTACCCTTTGGAGCGAGTCACTGGGATAGCCCATAGGTTCCCAAAGTACCATGCATGCCACAGGCACATGACCAGGTATTCACTGGATCCCCAATGTGGGATGGGCAGGAGACAGCTGATCAATGATTCTTTCTCCTCACAGATGTTTTCATCTCTTACTCTTGCCCTTCCTCTCTGAAATCAATAAAAATATATTTTAAAAATGGGAAGAGGATTTCAAAGATGAAGTGAATTAATTCTAGTTTTCCAACAGTTAAAACAAATAAAAAAAGAAAACTGTTTCAGTTTTCATTCCTCTTCACAATTCAATAGATATATATAGACCATTTTGCATATGCACATTTATTTTTCTACCTCTGATGAATGAATCACTTAAATGCATTTGCTGAATTACTGTTGCACTTTTACTTTTCTGGTACTATTGTGTACTATAAATTGTTCTGTTTTTAAAGAATATTGTCAAAAGATTTATTTTATTCTTTAAAATCTTTATTGTTGAAAGTATTACATATATCCCCTTCCCCCTGTCCCCATTGACCTCTTCTAGCCCCCATCCCAGGCCTTCACCACCCTATTGTCTGTATCCATGGGTTATACATACAAGTTCTTTGGTTGATCTCTTTCTATCCACAACCCTCTCCAGCCTTCCCTCTGAGATTCCACAGTCTGTCTTTTATTTTTCTCATCTCTTCAACATGTTAAGTTAAATAAAGAGCTATTGTCACCAAAATATGGTTATTCAGTTAGGACTCTCCTTTTTCTGGAAATGCTGAGCAATATATAGGTACTAAGATGTTAAAGCAATTCTAGGACAATCTGTGTTTTACTCAATAAATTATTTTTCATGTACTACTGTGGTTGTTACCATCAAGTTTTCATGTTTATGGAAACTCAAGATATACAAAAAATATATCCCAATAAATAAAGTTTCTGAATAATAGAACTCCAAGATAAGAAATATTACTTGCATTGTACAACCTTCACTACAACTATGATTTACATGACAAAAAATAGTTATAAGCCAAGTCTATAGTTTGTCTTTTCATCCTCATTATATGGGCTTTTTATAGAGCAAAAGCTTTTAATTTGGTGGGGTCAAATTACAAATTTTGATGGGATATGCTTTTGGTATCAAGAATAAACTTTTAATAGTCTTAGATCTTCTATTTTCTGATGTCTTATGATTTTATGTTTTATAAATTTATTTTGATGTATAGTATGAAATTTGGTATAAAGTATTAGGTTAAGGTACAATTCCAAGTTGTTTTTTAAATTAAATATAAGAAAGCTATTTATTTACATATTTGTTTTATTTCTTTTATTGTGGCAACATCAGTTAATGACATATAAATTTCAGATGTATAACATCGTGAATTGATATCTGTACACTCTATTTCATGGTTACCACCAAAATCTATTTTCTATTTATCACCATATATTTAACCCTATTTAACCATTGCCCTCCTCCTATCCACCTTCTCTTACTAGTAACCACCATTCTATTGTCTTTATGAGTTTGTTTCTCTTTTGTTATTTTGTTTGTTTTATATTCCACATGATTCTTTTCCTTTCCAACTGACTTGTTTTATTTTGCATAATACCCTCAAGATCCATCGTTGTAGTTGCAAATGGCAATATTTCATCTTTCTTTAGGTTGAGTATTCCATTGTGCTAATATATGTATATAACATTTCCTTTATTCATCCATCCATCAATGGACACTTAGATTGTTTCCAGTCTTGGCTAGTATAAATAATACTGCTATGATATTGTATCCCACAATATTTTCTTTATTATTAGTTCTGAGATTTCATCTTTAAAGTCTTATAGATTATTTATATACATACATCATATAGGAAGAAGCTTTATCTCAACTACTTAGTTATTATATCTCCTTTTATTGAATAAAATCAGAAATGGTAGGTGTCTGTATGGATCCTGACTTTAAAAGTGTTTCTCCAATTTTATTATTAATCATAAAATAACTTAGGTTTTTATAAGGTAAAGCATACAAAGCATATTTATTTTCAGTCTTTGTTAGATTACTTCATATAATTAAGTTCATTGGAAGTAAATCCATATTCAAACTATTGGTTTTGTTGGCTACCTTTCTGAGAAGACTTATTCATTTCTTATGAAATTTTGCAGATTTGACTTTGAGGTGAGGTATTTTGTTTCTTTTTCTCTCTGTGTCTGTCTAGACTCAAGCTTTCCTGTCTAACCGGTTTATCACCCATCCTCCTGATTACTGAGCTAAAAACTAGTCTGGTAACCAAGTTGTCACTGTCCTCCCAGACTCCCTAACTTTATAATTTCTTATCAAGCAGCGTGGCTGCAGTGTTTTTATTCCTTTTAACTTCGTAGGAGGTGAATCACAATCTGCCAGTACCAGCTTGCAGGCCAGGTATCTGGGCCGGTCCTCAGTCAACACTTTATTTTTTCTGTTTACTTTTAGTCCATATAAGTGTTTTGTTTTCTATTTTATGGTCTAGGTGTATCTTTGTTTTCTCTGCTCTGATTTTACCTAACTTTCTTATGCATTAGAACAAAGAGAGTATATCAGAACATACATTGCTAACTTTCCCAGAATATTCTTATTCTCTTTAACCCACTCTGTACAGGCTTTTATCCCCCCTAGGAAACTTCTAAGTGCAGTCACCCACAAAACATCTATCCTGTCAAATCTAATGGTCAGTTCTAAGTCTTCAACTCAACAGTGGTAGATACTAGTGGTCATTTTTTTCCTTGGTGCATTTTCTTGTCAAGTTATTTTTAGGACAGTCTACTGCCTATTCTCTCTGACTTTAACATCAGTTTCCTTGGCTGGCTCTTCATCTTCCTTTTGAACTTTAACTGTTGTAATATCATAATGTTACTCAGATATTTTTCCTACTCTACCCATAATTACTGCCTATGTGATCTCATTTAGTACCAGAGAATGAATATATATATATATATATATATATATATATATATATATATATACACACACACACACACACACACATATATATACACCTACATTGAAACATGTAAATATATACTTTGTAATATAAATTATATAATATATGCATATAAACATGTACATATACATATATATGTATATAGATTGTGTTGCAGTCTTCACCCCTTTACCTCTAAAGTCATCCATCCACAGTCTTTTTACACATTTCCACTTTGATACTGAACAGTTATCTACAACTAACACAGTTAAAGCATAACATTGATTCCCTCTACCCCAATACTTCTCTATACCATTCTACTCCACACCAACATATTCTGTGTCTATGTTCCTATAACAGCCTCCTAACTGACTTCTTGCTTCCACCATTGTATCCTACACTATATCTGTAACTAGTAGCCAAATAAATCAGATCACATCATATTCTTGGAAAAGACCATCCAGTAACTTTCCATCACATTTTAAAATAAATGCACACTTTTTATGGCTTTAGAAGCGTTAACACACCTCGTGACTATCATATCACACTACTGTCTCCTTCACGCAATTCATTCTAGCAGCATTTGCATTCCTATTATCCTTTGAAATATTTATTACCCTGAACTCAGAATGCGCTTTTCAAAAATCTTTACATATTTCACTTCCTCGCATCTTTAAGTCTCTATTTAATTGCTACCCTTTCACAGAGATGTTTTATAAACACCCGATAGTCTGTCACTCTCCAAGTCATAAATTTTCTTTGTAGTATCTTAAAATTCTTTTTTCAGCTTTATTGATGTATAATTGAGAACTAAAATTTTAAGAGATTTATAGTGTACAGTATAATGTTTTGGTAACATATACATTGTTAAAGGATTTCTCAGCATCTATTTAATTAATACACTCTTCATTACATATTTGTAAAGATTTTATATATATTCTACTCTTGGAAAATTTCAATTATACAATACATTGTTATCAACTATAATCACCAAATTACACATTAGATCTTCATACCATGTTTATTTTACTTTATTTTTAAAACATCCATCATTACTTCATATTTTAAGATTTATTATTGACCTGCCTATCTCACTCCTAGAACACAAGTTCCCTGAGAACAAATATTTAATTTTTCTTACTCATCATTGCTTCCAGAGCAGCTAGAAGAGTGCTTAGTATTATCTAATATGCATTCAATATTTGTAGAATTAACAAGTATGGCATGCAACCAATGATCAGGGATCTAATCAGACTAATTAGCTATCACTGCTCCTACACTGAAGTAGTAGTGTATAGTATACTTTTATATCTAGTAAGCAGAAGCATGGAGGGAAAAATATTTTTTTAACTTTTTCCTTTAAATCTCCTTCACTTGTGCTCTAGAGTAAGAGCACAACCAATGGACATAGACAATATTAGCACTGAAGGCACTCACACAACATTGCATACATCACTCTTTAATTTCTTTTTACCTGGGCAGTTTGGATTTTCAGCTTCTCAGTTCCCAATGGCTGGATGTTTGTATTATATTTAAATACTTATATTTAAACTAGGGGCCCAGTGAATGAATTTGTGCCCCTAAAAGGAACCAAGGGTGGTGAGGCTGAGGAGAGCAAAGGGCCGGGTCTCAGTTCATCCTTCATGCCCATGCTTGATCCCTTTTCCTGGTCTCCTGTTTGCTGGCAGCCCGGCTCCTGCTGCTGCCACTTCCACCCACCGCAGCGGGTGCAAGTGGGGCTAGCTACATCAGCAGGTGCAAGCAGCAGCTGCTACCCCAATAGCCCCTCAGGAGCAGGGAGAGATGGAGAAGCCCTCAGGAGTAATCAGAGCCATCAGTTGTCAACTGCATCCACTGATGGTGCCAAGCAATTGGGACTGGTGCTGGGCACTGGCAGTGGTTGCAAATAGCGGCTCTGGCACCAGCAGTGAGTACAAACTGAGCCAGCGCCAGCAGCAGGTGCGAACTCTAGGTAGAACTGCAGTATGTGGGAGCAAAGGATTTTCAGTAACCACCAGAGGCTCTCCCTGATGACAGTGACCAGTGCACCATCTTGGTCTGGTGCACCTGCTCCACCATCCCACTGCAGCCAATGCCCACCATGTTCTGCATGCATCTGTCGTGGTCAGTGCATGTCATAGTGACCAGTTGTTCAGTTCTTTTTTTTGTTGTTCAGTCTATTTTGCATATTAGCCCTTTGTTATGTAGAATTCTAAATATAAGTATTGCCCTCTCCTTTGAGATTTTATGCTTAGTACAGCCTAAAATTTGCAGAATACTAGACCTCTGAATTATTTGTTGTGACAGGAATATCATTCCATTGTAGGCTCTTTTGACATGTTTAACATAATCTAAATTTAAAGTTATTCAGGATATTCAAAGAAAGAGACCAGTAAGTGCTTCAATTCTTGATAAGAAAGCATTAGAAACATCAGTTCTGAAATTCAGTAGTCAGTCTAAGAAAGTCAGTTTCCTTTCTTACAGTTTAAAATTATAGTGAGGGTATGAAGGATTCTCCTTTAGTTGAATGTTCCAGGAAGCCAACTTCACTATGTGTAGTGAGGGTTCTGATTTAGAATTCCAAATCTGTAAATAAATCTGGAATGCCCTAGAGATGCAATCTGGGACCCATTCAACAATATGGAACATTGTGTCAAAACTGAAGGATATAATATGGCAGACCGGTGACAGCCGGTTAGTTATGCATTTTAACATTTATCCTTCTGAAAACTGTAGCATAACTAAAAAGACAGGAGAAAAAATCTCCATAAATTACAAACATTCAGCTTATAGAAAAAGGCAAGAATTTTAAAATGTTATGCAAGCTTGAACTTATGTAATTATACTGAATTGAGTAGCATCCTCAAAAAAGTCATGTTCACTCAGAACATGTGAATGTTACCTGATTTGAAAACAGGGTCTCTGTAAATGCACTCAAGTTAAGATAAAGGTATACTGTAGTAGGGTAGGCTTTGACTAATGTCTTGATGTCCCAGTAATAGGGAAGTTTGAACACAAACACATATAGAGGAAAGGCAGCCATGTGGAAATGTAGGCAGAGACTGAAATTATGCAGCCACAAACCAAGGGATGCCAGTAACCAACAGAAGTTAGATTGGCATGGAAGGAAGGATCCTTCTCTAGATTCATTGAAAGAAGCATCTCATATCTGTGGGAATTCATAACCCTCTCCTCTGCTGATGCTGGAATTGAACATACCAGAAACAGGTTTTCTTGGACTTCTAAGAATATGCCAAAATGGTTTAAAAAATGCCACATGATGACTTGCAGTGTAAAGAAATTCGCAATTTAGTACTTGGGACATTGTCAGAAGCTATCATTCAGAGTTAAGTTCCTGTCTGTGATTGACTGAAGGAGATCTATGGTTTATTTTAAAAAACAGAAAACAATAACAACAAAATCCTCAGCACCAACATAAAAATTCATACATTCCAGTCCAGTTATTACACAGGCTAATTTATCATTCTTTCTCAGCTGGAATTTTATACAACAGTCAATAGATTCATTCAGATCTGAACTTTTATTTTCTCACTGGAGCGAGTTCTCTAATTGAATACTGCTTACACTTTGTATTGGGAATGGGAAACACTCCAAGAGGTCTTTTTATTAAAGGAAGCTAAGAAGTAGTAGTACATAATTGTGTTTGAATTGCATTAGAAATAACTCTATAGGAGACACTAAAATGTGGGCCCACTACCTACAAAGTACTAAGATAAATAATGTTGACATTCCAACTACTGTTTGAGACAAAACTGTGTATCTATTTACCTATCTTATCTCAAATAATATTATTTGGTCTTGCCATGGGGAAAATAATTATTTTCTCACACGAATCAATGCCTGTTTTCAATACATTTTCATTTCTCTTGTTCACTATGGATTAGATGTTGTTACAATTACTGGCAGGAATAGTCCTCTAGTATTCTTTTAGGCTTAGCCCGAGTACCATTCTAGTAATTCTAAATCTAAGGAATGGTTTTTGAAAGCCCCTAGTGTTTCCTCCTAACTCTAGGAACTCTAGGTTGAGCCTGTCCATCAGGCTGGCATTTGGAAAATTAGAAGAGCTTAAACATTGCAATGATTCCTTCTTCAATATCACATTGGAGTTATGAGAAAGAACCGAAATATAAGAAGTAATTAATACAAACCTCTTGATTTTTAATTAACTTTTATTTATCTAGAATGGTATTTAACATTAAAGTGTCAAGAATTAAATTCATCTTCTTTGACATATTAGTTGTATTACTAATTTAAGGCTCAGTTCACATGTAATTAAACATTTTTGCATTTTAAATATAAGACAAGTCAAAACTCTAAGACACTGTTTTCATTAATGGCTCATTAGTCGCTCAGTAGATTATTATTTTAGCTCTTAATTCATTTCTCATGATCAACAATGTACTATGCTATAGTGTATAGTTAAGGCAGACATCTCTAATTTGAAATGGCAGACTTTTCTACCTAAACTATCCCTTCAGGCAACCATTAAGATCAATCACAAATAAAATCACTTGTCATTCCAATTCTAGCTACTCAGTTTACTGCTCTGAGAAACACAAGAGTTTGAAACATGATGTCTGTTATTAAAAACTTGAATCTGGTTGATTAGACAAATAACAAAACAAAATGTAAAAAATAGTAGTAAGGTTAGATACCAGGTGATTTTCAAGTTTACAACTTGATAAATATAAATCCAAATGAATAATTTATAGATGAAATGAAAGAGTGTGGAAGAGTGGACAGACCTCTACATTTACAGGATGTTAAAAATATCCTACTTCTTCCCTTCTTCCTCGAACAGGTTGTTCAATCTCAACTCCATTCATTAACCTCTGTGGACTCCAATTTCTTCCTCTTTAAAATAACAGATTACATTTGACACAATATTTTCCAACTGTCATTAGGGTTGGAGGAATCAGTAGAAAATGATTCCAAGATTTGGGGAGAGAAAGGGTCCAAAGAGCATGTGAAATGAGCAATGAAAGATGAGTTGAATTCAGGGGAGGAAAAACCGGTGAAGATGGCATCGGATGAGAAAATATCGTGAACAATGCTCTTGATCTGACAATTCTAGACACATTTAAAAGCACAATGATGGTGATGAGGATGATGAAGGTAATGCAAAATACTTTAGATTAGAGCAATACCCCCTCAGGCACTAACTACACTTGCCACATCTTACAAAATACAGTTTTTGCTCAAATAAAATCCATCTAAAACTGGAATACCTTTGCCCCAACAACAGTAACAAAAAAGCATGTAGTCTTCATTAATATATTAATTTTCCCATTTCCCATCAGACTGGACATAAAGGTCTCATGCACAGCTTGGCCCAGTTAACAACACCATACAGATGTATCTTTCTTATTTTAAAAAGTTCCTTCCCCAAAACTAGTGTTTGAAAAGAATGAAATCTGGAGAGATTTAATATTTCATGAGGAAATGGGACTCAAAGAATAGACTTAGAAAAAGGCTGCTTTAACTACTGCTTTTAATCACTAAAATAAAATTCAGTAATGTAAGAAATATGCTTCTGATTTATCTTCATAGAAAAGAAATAGGATGGCCAGGTGACTGTTGAATTTCCCTAGAGCAAACAGGATGTGTGGGTGGGGAGAGAGGATGAGAGCTGTACGCGTGGCTGATAGCGCATGTCCTAGGAAGATTCCCGGACAAAGGGGGGTGAAGGCGACTAGAGAAAGCCCCAGCACATTTTTTAAAAAATAACCCAATGGGAGACAGCAAAACCTAGGCAACCTATTAGGAAACAGGTGGCCAAATAGTCCTCAGCCAATGAGAAGCTGGAGGAGGGTCTAAATAAATAGGCTCTGTCCCCTGCCCCATGTGTGATCCTGTACAGCAGGCACCTACTCTGGAGAGAGTTGTTAAAAGTCTCATTTTCACCACGGTTCTGTTTCGTGGTCTATCATTTGAAATTTGGACAGGTGAGCCATTTCTCACAGTAACATATTACATAAAGATAACATTAATGACACATACTACATTTTATTTATTTTTGTTTTAAAATCTATTAGCTTTTAAAAAATATTTATTGTTGAAAGTATTACATATGTCCGCTTCCCCGCTGACTCCTAGCCTGACCTCCCAGTCCTTGCCCTGCTCCAGCCCCAGGCCTTCACTACCCTATTTTCTATGTCCATGAGTTATGCATACATGCAAACAGGTCCTTTGTTTGAATCCTCCCATCCACCCACCTTCCCTCTGAGATTTGACAATCCATGTTCTACATTTTAAATAATTAATATTGGAACCTTCACTATTGATTTTCCTGTCAACTTTTTTGTTCTTTTGTTTATAACATTTAATAGTTTTTTAAAAATCATCAGGTTTTTCTTCCCATAGCAGGTCTGAGATATAGTTAGTGGGGAAGGGGATCTTCAACATCTTCCTGCCATAACCTCAAGTTTCCCCACCTTCTATACATCCAGCTGTCCTACTGGTCTCTCTACAGGACTGCAGTTCTCTGCTCTCTCTGCTCATCCACCGGAACTCCTGAACTTGCAAACAACACACACAATCTTATGACCATGTCAAATCTCTCAGGATTCCTCTTCTTCAAAATTAAATTCTTATGTTTGTCTACATTTTATTTGAAAAACATTATGGGTGAACAGCTGAACAAATAAAATAGCACATTAAAATGATAGTTACTGGTATCTAAAATCATAACTAGCTAGCTAGCATATACTTTATTGTGTATTAAGAGTACATTAAAAAGCATCTTTTTCTATACTTTTCCTAATTTCTTATGTCATTCTTCATAATGCCCAATAGCTAAGTCCTGCTATGTTCTAAGAGATGTACAGTGATTAGAGTTACTAGGTTTAGCAAATAAAATACAGAATGCTGCCCTAGTTGAGTGGCTCAGTTGTTTGGAGCATCATTCCATACACTTAAAGGTTGTGTTTGATTCCAGGTCAGGGCACATACCTAGGTTGTGGGTTTGATCACTGGTCAGTGCACAACTGATTGATGTTCCTCTCACATTGATGTTTCTCTCTCTCTCTTCCCCTCTTTCTCTTTATGTCTCTTCCTCCCTTGCTTCCACTCTCTCTAGGAACCAATGGAAAAACTATCCTCCAGTGAAGATTAACCAAAAAAGAAAATTCAGGTTGGTATAAAGAAAATTTAGTTTAAGTCTTGAAGGATAAAAAAACAACAACACAGCGTGTGTTTGTTAAAATCAGGACCATTTCCAATACAAAACTTCAAGAAATACTGAATTATTTATTTTTATTTGTAAAATATTATGGATAAACAGATGAACAAATAAAATAGCATATTAAAATTGTAATTTGTACTTAAAAGCACCAAAATGGGTTTTAAGATGTTTTGAGAGCCTTTTACCTTATTTTACAAACTAGTAATATTCCAATTAGGAGTCATTCAAATTCACAAAATTGAGGCAAATATAAGTGGCACCATACTAAACTAAAAATAGAGGCTCTTATTCTAATTTCTTATACAAGCAAAAGCCAGATGACTTTTAATAGAATATTCTTCCTCTATTTACTCATCTTAAAACTGGGGGTAATATCTTATCAGGGAGCTTGGGCTAAAGAAAAATATGTTGAATAGAATTTTCCTATTTATTCTTTCTCTGCCCAAATTCTACCCATGGCACCAGATTTAACACTTCCAACTTTTTCAGAAACAAGGTCTTAAAGGAAGAAAGATAGGCTGAGATGAGAGAGAAGGGAAGTCAGAGAAAGGAGAAAGAAAGTTTGATTTCAGCAAATCAGAATAGGATCTACTCTAGTCCTTTCCCCATACTCAATTAATAAGGTCATAAGAATTGAAAGCTCAAAACAATATTTTTGTTGTTGAGGATATTTCCTGATTCACAAGATTTCACCTAAAATTTCCTTCCTAAATCCATCACTGGTCCCCCTAAGTACCCTTCCAAAAGAAGGTCTTGGCCACTTTTATTTGTTTTATGAATAAATAAATAAAACAAAACAAATACTTTGAACTTGCACTGAGATTGAGAATTGACATTCCTTAAATATTTATTCCATATTTACTCAACATCTGGTGGGGAGGTGAAATCTCTAAGGAGAAACAAAAAGAAGGAAGACCTCCCATGACAATGTCTATACCTCATCTAGACCACTGAACAGTACAATGCTCAACTCAGCTGGATAAGGGAGAGTTAACCAGATCAGCCCATATTGAAAGGCTATGTAGTGTGTCTCTGATTATGGAGGATGAGGGATTGGCATCAAAAAAATTCTTCCAACCATATATAATGTTTATAATGTTTCCCTGAGTGTTCTTATCCAGTATACATTTCTAATGATGTTTAGTGCCCTTAATAGACTGACATCCAGCCTGCCCCTTGTCACTCTAGAGAAGACAATACCATACCTTGGTCTCTATATGACATTCTTGACCTTACAAGGGAAGACTCAGGACATAGAAAATCATTGAAATCCTGATTAAGTCAAAAGTCTCAAAATGGGTTGATGAGTTACAACAGGTGTTTACCTATATTATATTCCAGTGCTTGATTGTGGTAGGTAATATAGGTACTATAGAATGAGGTATAAAATGACTACAGACTGTATATATCCTTTTTGTCATTAGATTATGCTTTAAATGAAGGCTGCATTGGGAATAAGAGAAATTCTTGTAAAAAAAAACTCTATAAAACAATGAAAGTTTAGTAAATGGTAGCTAATGTGTACATCAATATTTCTAGTACTAGAATAATACCTGAATTAGGAACACATTAAATATTTGACAAATGAATGAAAGTACATCATCTTAAAAGTGTTCATGATTTTTTTTTTCTGTTTAGGAATGTGTCATTCTCTCAAATTTAAATATGTATGTTGGAATGCCGTGTTAAAGATAGAAGTGCATTGTAAACATGAAGCTCTCTGTGATCTATAACTTGCTAAGCAAATCTAATATATTATGGGAGTTAGGCTCTTTCAACTTAGTGAAGGGTTTTGAACCAAATGAACTAAGTTGAAAAATTATTATTTATTAATTAATTTATTTCTTATCAAACTGGGTAAGAGGCTGCCTTAGGTGGGTACACAATTAAATTTTGCCTTGTTTTCACAAATCTCATTCTGTTCTTTTTGACGCTTGGATGGATGATGCCTAAATACAGAGATATAAAGAGGATTTAAAGGACATATTCTAAGTAATTACAACTTTATGTCACAAGAAATACATATAACTTACTACATTTAGACAACATTTATGGAATATCTAAAATAAAGCATAGTATTAATGAGTACCTACTTTGCTTCAGGAATATTATATAGGTATTATATATTCATTCTCAGAAAAACACATAAAACAGATATTGTTACATACATTCACCTAAAAAGGAAAGTAAATGAGAGAGGATGCTAGGTGAATGCTGGAGTAAACATGAGAGCTCAGGTCATGTCCTGAGAAGGTAGCTTCTACTCAACTCTAGCCAATTGCTACATTGACAAACAAAATCCCTCATATTTGTTATCACTTTTGATTTTTCAAGACAAGTCAGATATTGGATTTTTATGTGGCTCTTTCTAAACTGGTATTGTTGTCTATTTCACCTAATAAAAATCAACATCAAAGAGTTCAGGCTAACACAATTATTGAAGGTCCTTATCCAGTTTACACTCCAGCTGTACTACTCTGCTTTCCATAACACTGTGCTGCATCTGTTGCTTGAAGATTCGTTTCTGTGCTATCTCTTTAATCTCCTCTGACTTAGATGAAACCATCTGAAGTTGGCACTTGCAACATGAGCTCAGCAAAGAAAATCCAACTTCCTATATTAATTAGATATTGCTATAATAATGCTACATACAAATAAATATAAACCATCAGTGTCATACATCAAGCATATATTTATTTATTGCTCATGAGTTTGTGGATCAGATGGGACACCTAGCTTGAGGCTGCAATATTTGACGCAGCTCTGCTGCATGTTGCCAGTTAGATATATGTTCCTCCTATAGATGTCTATCACCATTTCTCAAGAACTGGGAGGCTAGATGGGGCATGTTTGCTTCATGTGATGGCAGAAACCCAAGAGGAAACATGCAATGTTTTTTGAAGACTAGACTTGAGATCAGCAGACTATGGTTTCAATTTACCTACATTGGCCAAACAAATCACACGGCTAAATCCAAAGTCAACAAATGGGACACTCATTCTTTCCAGGATAGGTCACAGCAAGAGTGTGGACTGAGAGGAAGGCTAAAAGGCTAGGATCCAATCATTCAATTTGCTCCAGTTCCTTGTCTTCATTTTATAGGCAGTTTACTGATTTTACCAAAAACATGTCAAGGTCTTGCCCAGGAGTATTTTCTGGATCCTCTAGAATTTTTCTTTTTTTCTATTTGACAACGAGCCAATACTTGCACTATAGCAACCTTCCCTTCATTTTCCCATTTCTCACTAACACTCTATAATCTTGTCATTCTTATTTTATATTCTTTCTAACAAAACTGGTTCAATTTCCTGTTTTATTTTTATATAATACATCTTACTTATATTTGCTTCCCTTAAAAGGCCTAACACACTAAAAATGCATTATATAAAAAGTCATTAAATTATCCTACTGTATTAAACATAGAAACTGAGAGCAAAGAAAGAGAAATTAACATTGTATCACCATCAAAAAGTTTGTGTATGTACTAATATCTTAGCCATACAGTAGCATCTGTGCAGCTGAATTGCAAGCTTTATTTATTATTCATGACATAGTATTCTTGTATTTGGATAAAAAAATTTGAAAACCTGTTCCATTATTTTACATGGATTAAGTAAAATTAAAACCTAGCACACATATCCTTTTAAAAAATATAAATATAGGATAAAATAACATTATGCATTGAAAACTTTACTATTTGACCCAAAAATTTTACTCCAAAGAAATTATAATAGGGAAATGAGTAGATGTAGGCTTATGTATTTATTTTTAAGAATGTTCATTGCATTTTTCATTATAGTAAACAGAAAAAATATTAACTTCAAGCATTTAGGAATTTTAATGTGAATTTCATCGTGTTCATACAAGGAAGTACTCTGAAAATGGTGAGTTAAATGGACAATGGGCATAATCTTATTTGAAGAAGGATAGCACATTTTCAAAGCTGTATTCAATATTTTTAGAGTTTTGCAGAGAATCACAGATTTTACTGATATTCTTATAAGAGCTATAAACTACTTAAAACAGATGTACTCATGTATACAAACACCAAAATGACCTGCAGTTCTTTTTGGGGGGTGGGGATAATTCTGGAAGACATTTTTGGGATACTGGGTAAAGGAAACCTGATTGTTATGATTTCCTTAAAAAACAATCTGTATCTAGTCCTTTATTTACAAAACTTGTGCATATACATATAAAATGCTCAGGAATGTCAGCAGCAAAGAGGCAAAGATTTTCCAAATAGATTTTCTTTCTGTTGCAAACACAGAGAAATGCTGAATAATACCAAGTCCTTATACACACATACAAACTACACTAGTGAACAGCAAGCACTTAATTGGGGGGGAGGTGACATCTGCAGGTGTAGAAACAAAGGGAAGCCAAAATCTAGAAGAGAAATGATCTCTGGCATTACAACAGTCTGTTGCAGGTTAGAGGAAGATCTGAACTGTACCTTTGGTTTTTAATGGTCTTGCACATAGAAGATGTGACCTCTGACCTGAGCGAAGCATGAGAACCAGACCTGAGACTACTGTACAAAGGTCTTCCAGGTCCAATGAATTTGATGGAGCTGGATGTATTTTATTATTTTGTGTTAAGTAATAAGTAATTTTTAATTTGGGGGTATTTAGTCACTCAGGACTCAGAGGTTTAGGGTGTTCTTAACTAGGGACAAATATGTAGGTAAGTGAGTGGACGTTGTTCTGAAAGAATAGACACCAGAGCCTGAAGATATGCATTGTGGATAACAAGGTTTTTAACTGTCTGTGCTTAAATATATGCAGAGAAGTTAGAGATGAGATACCAAATTTTACATAATGTCTAAGTTTTACCAGAGTATTTTTCACTTCTGCCTTCCCCCAAACAAAAGAGCCCACAGATACTTATTGGTTAGATATTCTTACCTCTTACAAAAACAAACACTGTGGTTTTCTCCTGGAAATACTTTCAGTGTAGTTACAATTTTATCCAAGCATCTTCAATATTTCCTAGTTAAGTTAAAAGTAAAAGTAAGGTTGCTGCAAAAATACAGCTGCCATTGTGAATATAGTAGAGCTAAACAATAATGTATGAATACCTCCCCTTGCCCAAAGCCAATCTTTAAGAGAATCTTGAATGAGCGAATAATGTACAAGCAGGAGAAGGTGGTTCATGGGTCACTGTAGAGCTCACTGAGATTGCCTTAACTACCAAATATATTCAGAGTGTTCTAATTCAGTGAAAATTTGTGATAAATATAAACCTGAAGTCAAAATCTAATCAAGACACCACCAACAAGCAATTGACTTGATAGAATTTGAATAAACTATGTACTAAATAACAAGGCTGGTTTATAAAACAATGCAATTGATACTATATAACTTTTAAGGCAAAATGCTGGGACTGATATAGGTGCGCTAAGCATTATGATTTAGAAATGTTAGGTAGCTATAGAAATGTGAGAAATAATAGAAATTCCTTCAGAAATAACAAGGAGGGTTTTTATATGTAGTTTAGAAACAATCTCATTATTTTATAGCCATTTTAACAAATACGTTCTGGTGTTAAAATCCATCCTCTGACTGAAGTTGCCATCCATCCTCTTCTTCTTACAAGAAGTGTAACTTTGGACAAATTACTTATTTGATTTTCAATTTCCTCATCTGCAAATGAAAGTGACCATCCTCTTTTTCCCAGAGTATTGTTGGTGATTGAAAAAGGTGCTTCCTGCGGTGTTGGATATGATAATCACTCAGTAATATGAGCTAACTTCAAGTAAGTTTTCTGACCTTTTTTATATGTATTATATTATTCTGCTCTCGGTCATTGCTAAAATGTTCATATATAGATTACTGACTTTTTACAGAGAGGAAGGGAGAGAGATAGAGAGCTAGAAACATCGATGAGAGAGAAACATCGATCAGCTGCCTCCAGCATACCCCCTACTGGGAAAGAGCCCACAACCAAGGTACATGCCCTGAGTGGAATCAAATCTGGGACCCTTCAGTCTGCAGAACGACATTGTATCCCCTAGTCAAACCGGTTTCAGCACTAAAATGTTCTTTCTTCCTTTCATGTGAAACTATATAAATTTCTAGGATGTCTGATGTGAGAAAGCAAAACTTCAAGAGATACTAGGTCATCCTGGCACACACTTTTTATTAGCATTCATTGAAGAAGCAATTCATGGTAGCAAAATTGTGCTCAGTATACATCAGCTTAATTTTTGTAACATAACTAGAGGCCCAGTGCATGAATTTGTGCACCAGTGGGGTCCCTAAGCCTGGCTTGCGGAATCGGGCCAAAACAGGCTCTTTGATACCCCCCAAAGGTGTCCAAGATTGTGAGAGGGCGCAGACAGGCAGAGGGACACCACTGGTGCACAATTGGGGCCAGAAAAGAACGAGGGAGGTTGGCCAGCCAGGAAGGGACTGCAGGAGGGCTCCAGGGTGTATCCAGCCCATCTTGCTCAGTCACAATTGGCCAGACCCTAGCAGCAAGCTAATTTACCAGTCGGTGCATCTGTTCCCTGGTGATCAGTGCACATCATAGTGACTGGTCAACTGGTCAACTGTTTGCCACCTGATGGTCAGTGCACATTGTAGCAACTGGTCGATGGTTACTCTCTTGCTGCCCTCTCCTCTCTCCCCTTCCCTCTGAGATTCATCAGTCTGTCCCATGTTTTCATTCCTGTGGTTTCTGCTCCTGTATTAAGCATCTCCCCCCTGATGGTTAGCACACATCATAGATATCAGTCAATTGTCTGGTTGCTTAGGATTATATGTATTTGTACAATAGTGATTCTCTATGGAAAGAACAGAGAGAATAGAGAGAGGCAGTATTCAAAGTATCAGTGAATAAGAGTGATTCATAACTGAAAAAAGACACAAACCTGAAGCAATGCAATGAGTATCAAAATGGTTAAAGAACAAGCCCATATTTCAAAAGTTTCACTTAAAAAATTTACCAATATAAAAGACAAAACCCCTAAAATCTAAAAAAAATATATGTCTACTACACTGACAACCTATCAAGCACAATAGAGAAAGGCAAACAGTGGAAGCATACACTTAATTACTGAGATTTTTAAAAATCTGTCCCTCTAGAATTGTACGTCTAGTTGGTATTTCAGTCAATAGTGAGGTCAAAATAGATAATGCCAGTCAAAGGAAGAGATAATTTTTCATACATAGGTCTTGCTGAAATAAATACTAATAAAAGCATTTTAAGAGAATAAAATTTAACTCAGAAAAAAGTTCAGTATAAAATATAATGAAGAACAAATAAATTAGTGACTGTATTGTCAATAAAGAGCACTAATGATAATGACTAAGTTGGAAGGTTTAAATTCAAAATATAGACATGAAAGATGGACAGATTATTTTTTAAAAATTCTAAGGTTTTTGTATTTGGGGGAAGAATAACAGATATATTCATTAAATTAAACATGGTTAAGGTTAAGATAAGTATTTGTTAAGAAAAGTATTAAACCATTAAATCTAAGTGACTTTTATTACTTTCATTGAACAGATATGAAACTGTTACTGAGAATGATAATTGCATTGGTATCATTTCTTGAGACTATGTAGAGAAAAAGGCAAAGAAGAGTGGAACATAGGAATTCATCATGGATATAGCAAAAAGCGATGGTTATAAGTAAAAAAATAAGGTAAGAATTCTGTGTTTCAGTCTTATCAAACTAAATAGAGGAGTATAAAAGAAATCTGACTAATATAAAATGAAAATTAATTTTTAAAAAAGCAAAGGAAGCACAGCATAGGAAAAAAACAAAAACAAAATTAGGTAATATGTCCAAACATATTAGTCTAAAAAAAAATGTGTGTGAATGAAACTTCATTGTTTAAAATTAGAGATTTTCCAATTGAATTTTTAAAGCTATAATATACTTACAAAATATGCTCAAACAGGAAGTTCCCTTTAATAAAATTGAAATTGAATATAAATAGAAGGTATGAAGTCTTCTTATAAAACGTTATATGGTAATATTAAAATGAGGTAATACTGGTTATAAGTAAAATATATTTATAAAGTGGCTTATTATTAGCTATGCAAAGGTGAATTTTTTTCTGCTGTATTGATCATTATATCCTAAGTTTCTAGAATAGCACCTGGCATATAGGTGCTCAGAAATGTGTGTTGAGTGGATATTTAATAAATATTAATATGAAAATTATCAAGTAGTTAATCCAATTCTGAATATATGTATCATTAATAACCTCAAAATATAAGTGAGCACTCCTCTTATTACATGAATATAGTTGGGTATGTGCACACATGTGCATACACGCACACAATTTTAGAAAAAGAAAAAGCAAAAGCAATTATGAAGAAACTATGAACCTTGCAAAGAGATTTTCACTACCACCTGCCAGACTGTCACCTGTTTGAGCTAGACAGTGTGACAATGTGACTGCTAAAGTACAGGTACTGTGACTCATACTGATAATATTATTGTGTAACATACAGTTTGTAATCTATATGTGCTTATTTAATAATGACATGAGTGCACAGATAAATCAGTCATTTTGTTTAGCTGTGCCTGATGCTAAAAGGACAAGGTGATCTTCAAATTCTGTTTTCAGTGTGATTATGTTGCTGTCTCCTCCACATTCTTCAATAGCATCTGCTGAACATGCTATGTTAATTGTTAATTCACTCTAGGTGTAAATTTGCTCCAGGTTCAGCAGAGAGTGTAGGATCAGCTGGTAAACAATATGAGATCCCACAGGCTTCACTAGCTAAATATACTTCAACAAGATGCCTGAATCATTTTTCCCCTCACGCTTTTCTCTTATTCAGTGATGCTGCAAAATATGGCAAGGGTTTCTAGACAGAAAACTAGGATATGTGAGGGGGCAAGATTCCAAATCCAAAAAAATAACAGAGCTCTGAAAAATAGTCTGCTCAGACTGAAACATAGAACTCTGATCTTATTTCTTATAACTACATATGTGGTTACACCTATGATGACCTCATAGTACCCCCTCTGTACCATTTTTCAGTCCTCCGTGCCTTTTTCTTCCACATAATATAGAAAAACAATGCCAGTGTAATTATCACTTTCGGTAAAAATCTTATCTTTTTATTTGATGAAAAAATAATCTAAGCCACTATGACTTAGCTAGTAAAGATGTGTAGTTATATCATCATCACTCCGCCAAGTTTACAGTTTAAAACATGGGTTAAATACATATTAGGACCAGATGAGATCTGTTTGCCAGTATCCCACTTTTTTTGCATATTGTCTTTGCAGTGTCACAGACTGGAGTCGTGCCCACGTGGACTTAACCTGTCAGAGCGAGCTCTGAATCCTCATTAACTGTTGTGGGTTGTGTGTGTGTGTGTTGATTAAAAAAGGTCTTTTTTTTCAATTTAATGATTTTATTTTCCTACAGTAGGGTCAAATCCATACCAATATACTTATGAGAGTAAATTATATGAACATATTTCTAATATCACTCTTTTTTCATATTTTTTAATTTTATCATTTAAGGTATTACAAATAGTAGTGCATATGTCTCATCCCCCCCTACAGACTTCCCCTGCCCTACCCTTGGTACTTGCCCTTGTCCCCTCAGCCCCAGTGTCTTGAGTCTGCTGGTTGTGCTTATATGCATGCATACAAGTCCTTTGGTTGATTCCCCCCACTATTCCCTACCTTCCCGTTGTAATTTGACAGTTTGTTAAATGCTTCTTTGCCTCTCCTATTTTTGTAAAACAGTTTGTAATATTCTTTATTATACATAAATGAGTGAGATTATGTGGTATTTATCTTTCACTGACTGGCTTATTTCACTTAGCATAACACTCTCCAGATCCATATCACTCTTAAAGACAAGGACCACTAGATGATGCTAACATGAGGAAGAATAAATAATAAAAATGTAATTGCTAATATGGATGTAAAGTGGTAGGAAACTAAAAACAGCTTTAACTATGCAATATTTTCCAAGAGAAAACCATATCATTATTTAAGGTAATGTCCATAATGTCTGAAAAGGAGCTTTGTGATTCATTTACTCCAGAATACTGAAATGAACTTTGTGATCTTTCAAGAATAAGAGTACCATTGACTCAACAGTGAGATTAAAAAACCAGCACTTCTCTCAAGGAGAGACATATTTCTGTCACATGCTTATGTGCTCTGGTGAAATTACCAGGTCCTCCTGAGGATGTCATAATGAATTAGAACTCTATTTTAAAAATAGCATCCACTAGCAGAAGAATAGCTTCTCAAGACAATAAATAGAAAACAAGGGCAATTTAATTTATTTCATTTTTAATTAAATATTTATTATTCAGATTATTACATTTGTTTCTCTTTTTCCACTCCATAGCTCCCCTCCACCCAGCTCCCACCCTTCCCTCTACTCTTACCTCCCTCCATCCATAGGTGTATGATTTTGTCCAGTTTCTTCTTGTATACCCCTCAACCCTTTCCCACTGAGAATTATCAGCCCACTCCCTTTCTGTGCTCCTGATTCTATTATATTCACTAGTTTATTCTGTTGATCAAATTTTTAATTCACTTAAGTTTTAGATTCACATGTTGATAGATATGTATTTGTTGTTCATAATTTTTTATCTTTTATCTTTTTCTTCTAAAAGAGTACTTTTCAGCATTTCATATAATACTGGTTTGGAGTTGAACTCCTTTAGCTTTTTCTTCTTTGTGAAGCTCTTTATTTGCCCTTAAATTCTGAATGATAGCTTTGCTGGATAGAGTATTCTTGGTTGTAGGTTCTTGCTATTCATCACATTGAATATTTCTTGCCACTCCCGTCTGGCCTGCATTGTTTCTGTTGAGCAATCAGCTGACAGTCGTATGGGTGCTCCCTTGTAGGTAATTAACTGTTTTTCTCTTGCTGCTTTTAATATTCTCTTTGTCTTTTGCTCTTGGTATTTTAATTATGATGTGTCTTGGTGTAATCCTCTTTGGATTCCTTTTATGTGGGGTTCTGTGTGCTTCATGGACTTGTAAGTCTATTTCTTTCACCAGATGTGGGAAGTTTTCAGTCATTATTTCTTTAAATAGGTTTTTAGTATCTTGCTCTCTCTCTTCCTCTGGCACCCCCACAATTCTGATGTCGGTACGTTTGAAGCAATCTCAGAGGCTCCTTACATTATCTTCACATTTTTTTATTCTTTTCTCTTCTTGCTTTTCCAGTTGAGTGTTTTCTGATTCTTTATATTTCAAATTTTTGACTTGGTTCTTGCCTTCCTCTAGTCTTCTGTTAGGTCTCTGTATAATATTTTTTATTTCAGTCAGTGTATGTTTAATTTCTTGTTGGTCCTTTTCCATCTCTAGTTGGTCCTTTTCCATCTCTAGTTGGTCCTTTTACCATCTCTAGTTGGATCTTTTCCATTTCTCTTTGGTTCTTTTTTATCTCCTCTTGGGTCTCGCTAACTTTATCCAACTTTTCTAGGATATTCTTGAAAAAACCTTATAAGCATGGTTTTGAACTCTATATCTAGGCGTTTGTTTTCCTCCATTTCTTTTGTTTGTGATCCCTTCTTTTGTCTCGGCATTTTCACTATGCCAGGAGAACTTCTGTGTTGGATTCAGCCTTATGATACTAGACTTGCAAAACTGCAAAAGCCTCTCTGTTGAGCTTGGGATGGGTGGAGTCTCAGGGCTTACGGGACTGCCTTGCCCTCCACGGCCTCCAAGTCTCTCGTGACTGGGTAATCCTTTGAGTGGTCCCTGTGTGCATGTGAGCTCTCTCACAGTGCATCTAGACTGCTGTCCCTCCAGCTCCCCTATGCTCCGGGACCATATGAATCTGGGTCCTCAGCATTTCAACTGAAACTGGGGTTTAGTGGAGGTAGAAGTGGCACAGTTGGGAGGGTCTGTCTCCCTCCCACTTGTGAAAGCCAGTGGCACAATTAGCAGTCATTCCTCTATGCTCAGTGCTGTGTGTGTCATCAGACTTCTGATCTTTTGTGACTCCCCTAAATTTCCATGCACTTCTCCCTTTTCACAGGCCAAACTCCCCCCGGATGAGTTTCGGCTTGATCTGGGGTTTAGTGTCATAGGATAAGGGGTTCAATGCCATTGAGAGTCTCCATCTCCCTCCTGCCAGAGAAAGCCAGCCAGGTTCTCTGGCACCTGCTCTCTCCAGGAAACAGGGCAATTTTATCAGAGACTCAACTTCCTGATGTTGGTTTTCTATTTTAAAGAACTATTAAAAAGTCTTGGAGGATGTATCCATTACTTATGCAAAAATCAAAGTAACAAGATTTGGTGAAGCAACAAAAATGGTTTCAACTATTTATTTATTTAGAAATTTTAGAAACATTTGGTTTCAACTATTTGAAATAAAATGTACCAATATGCTCATTAAAACCCAAACTGCATCTTTTTGGGGTATCATATAAGTCATGGCAAAGATAGTTAGCACAGTTGGGATTAGAACATTAAACCATACTATTGGGTTCTGGAACATGGAAAATGGGTCCCAGAGCTGAATCCTGATTAGAGTTCAAATTAATCACATGGTCACTGGACTTATCAGGGTGAGATATAAAATATCTAACCACTGTGTTGTACAGCTGAAACTGATATATAATTTATGCCAACTGTAACTGAAATATACACTTAAAAATAAAATTTATTTTTTTCCGTATTGTAAGGTAAGAGAAATATTGGAAACATGGGTATTTTCATGGTTTGAAAGAGGCCTGGGGATCTGAGTTAGGCTATTTTTAGAGTAGGGAGGAAGCCTACATGATATTACGGTGGACCGACACTGTTAAAGGTTTGGTTCTCTGGAAGCAGATGCTAAGATGGAATGTAGGGTACCAGGTTTATTAGGAAGCAACACCTGTGAAAAAAAGGGTAAGAAGCAGGATAAGAAGAAGGAATTGTTGACAACAAAGCCTCAGGCAGGAACCACTGGACTGGTCACTGCCTGAGAGTTGTCTTGCAATGAACTGAAATGGCCATTTCCCTCACTTTTCACCAGGAGCTGGAAAGATAAGAGGCAGAGCTAAAGTGCCCCATCGGCTAAGGTAGATCCTGCAGACCTGGCAGCTGCAAGCAGTCTGCTGATAACTCTCCTTACTGTTGGACAGCAAAGCCTTTTTTGAAGCAGAATTGGCAGGGTCCTGTGTCTACCAGAGAAGCCTATGGAAAAAGTGTCCCGAGTATCCTGTGCAGTGAAGGTCCAGAAAATATCAGACAAGGATCAAGTTGGTGTTGTTTCACATTTTATGGTTACTCACATTGCCCTGACTAACCCAGAAGAGTTCTCTTTGTGTTTTCTAAAGAGCACTAAATTTAATTTTAGTTAGAATTCATTACAAGCACTTGTTGAGAATAAATATGATGAACTGTGATCTCACGGAGTCTGGTTCCTGATGAGTGCAGGGTTAGCATTTTTTGCACATCAGCTACACTGACCTGAGTGATATGCTGTTGGTGTTAGAGTAGGCAGATGGAAAGGCATAAGCCGAGAGAGGTTGGGAGGGGCAGCCAGAGCTTGGGGAAAGAAATAAGTGTGAGATGTGACAAACTGTAAGTAGACAATGGAGGTGGCAGGAGTGATTCAGAGCCACTCCAGGATGTGGTTTAAACTGTAGCTTAGCACCTAGGTGAAGGAGCCTTGTAGCTTAATGATACATTTTTTTGAGACATGAGTGGAGGGATGACTAGCTCTGTGCCTAGGAACATTCCAGCCTACGGCTATAAATCCTTTAAACTCCCAAATATTGGGCACTTGGTTAGATCTCAGCCAACTGAGCTGCCTGCTCAGGACACTTGGGTTTTGGCTGAGCTGCCCATTCAGGTCCTATCTGGAGTGCATTGCTTTCCTTCAAATAAATCCTCACCTGATTTTGCTCTTATTTGTTGTCTCTTGTTTGAATTCATTCCTTCAGGCAAGACAAGAACTTGGGGCCCAGAGGTTATCTCTGGCCAGAGACCACCTTGTCCATGGCTGACACTAGTACCATGCCCTCGAAGGAAAATATCCCTAAAGCTTCAGTAAACCCCACTACATGCAATGGTCCTAAGCTTCAGAGTATGGAAGAAGAGGCCTTGCCTGAGAAATGGCAGAAAGGAGCAAAAGGATAGCTCCCTCTGCAGACCACAGCAAACAAGTAGTTAGGAGGCAAGGGCCTGGCAGGCATCAGATGCAGTATGAACAAGTGCGTCTTTGACAACTGTTCCAGGGTAGATGATCTTTGGGAGAAGAGAGCAGATGCTTCTATAAAACACAAATAATGTGCCACATGATGCATAAATTACATCAGGCAATGACAACTGCATATAAGACTTCAAAGTATCAGTTACTAAGTGTCTTTAGCTGATACAACAAGCCTCAGGATTCCCCACTCACAACATGATTAGCCTAATACATGTCTATTTAAACCTATCTTATACTTAGCTTATAACCAATTCTTATTACACATATCTAACTATAGAATAGTGCAGCTCTGGAACAAGAGAAAGTGTTAAGGACTATTAGTTACCTTTCTTTCAGCAGCTTTAAAACTTTCTATTCATTATTCAAAAGACAGTTCTGTATTATCAAGCATTATATATTTTCATTTATGCCCTGTGAATAAATTTGACACATTTATATAGAGCACTGAATAATTTAGTGAACTGAGGCCATTTGAGACTGAGCAACATTCATATGTGAAATATCTGAGCTTTTATGGATTATTTAGATTAAACCCAGAAACAGTTACAGAAATGCATTAACAACAGAAAAATAGAGATGTGTGAATATTTATTATCTGCTTAATTTTCCATATTTAGCAAAAGTCTACATGCTTTTGATATAAACCACACACAAAATATTTGAAATGCTTAAAAGAATGCAGAACATTCATTTTAAATAAAATATATTTTCTTGCTTTTAATCAATATATTTTAAAAATGTGTTGCTTCACTAATCTCAAACTGGCCATTCATATATTAGAATGTAGACGGAAGTGGTTAGAAGGCACTAAGGGACATGCTTAATTTGATATAACCTTGATACTTTTATTAAATCATAGCAGTTATGATCCTAAAACAATTTAATAAGTGATCGTAACAAGATGATTTTGATGAGCTCATTTTTATCAAATACAACTGCCTGCTCTGTCAGCCAGGGAATTCACAAATTAAAAATAACTGTATTTGGGAATCTTTCATCTACTGCAGTGACAGCTCTGTTGAGTGGCTTGCACCTAGCTGAGTTATCAGTATATGTGCACTGGTTTGAGGTACTGGAAAACCGCAATGCCTGGTGGACTAGGTGCAGAGAACCATTTCCACAGGAGATCACACACTTGTACACTCATGCACTTCTGCTCCATCTATGATCCCATCTACCAGTGAGTCAATTTTGTATGTAAAGGACACTCCAAGGAGCCTGTAACAGACACTCCCACTATAGTAATATCTTCCTCTTTATCCTTTTCTTCTAGGTCAGAAAGCCAGACATTGTTAAAGAAAGAACTGTAGCAAACTGCACCGTCATTATGGGATTAATGTAATATTAAGGAATACACTGAATATAAAATATCACAATATACAGGAACAAAGAGTATATTATATGTATTATTATATTATAACATAATATAATATAATATAATATATAATATAATATAATATTATAATAGAGGCCCAGTGCACAAAATTTGTGCATGGGAGGGGGCATCCCTCAGCCTAGACTGCACTCTCTCGAAATCTGAGACCCCAGAGGGGATGTCTGACTGCCAATTTAGACCCAAGAATCGGGCCTAAACCAGCAGTCAGACATCACTCTCACAATCCAGGACTACTAGCTCGTAACAGCTTGCCTGTCTGCCTGATCACCCCTAACCACTTGCCTGCCTGCCTAATTGACCCTAACCGCCTCTGCTTGCCTGCCTGATGGCCCCAACCAGTTGCTTACTTGCCTGATCGCCCCTAACCGCCTCTGCCTGCCTGCCTGATCACCCCTAACAACTCACTTGCCTGCCTGATCACCCCTAACTGCTCGCCTGCCTTTCTGATAACTCCTAACTGCCTCTGCCTGCCTGCCTGATTGTTCCTAACCAGTCCCTGCTTGCCTAATCACCTCCAACTGCTCACCTGCCTGCCTGATCATCCCTAACTGCCTCTGCCTCAGCCTCTGTCACTGTGGCTTCATCGGAAAGAGATCCGGAATGACAGCTGGAAGGTCATTTGGCTGTTTGGTCTAATTAGCATATTACCCTTTATTATTATAGATTATATTATATTATATTATATTATTATATTATATTATATTATATTATACTATACTGTACTAGAGGTCTGATGCACAAAATTCATGCAAGATAGGCCTTCCTTCCCTCAACTGCTGGCACTGGCTTCCCTCTGGCATCCAGGACCCGGGTTTCCTTCTGGCCGCCAGCAGGCACTGAGGACCTGGGCTTCCCTGGCAGCCCCAGCTATATCCAGAAGGCCATTCAGTTTAATTAGCATATTTTGTTTTATTATTATAGATTATATTATTATGTTATGTTATTTTTTATATTACACAAGTGACATAATGCTTAAAATATAACACTGGAAGTTCCATAGGTCTCCTACTATCTTTGAGCAGAAAAGAGGTCATAGATGATTACCTAATCTCAAGGAACACACTGGAAAAATTAGAAAACAGACTCAGAGTGGTTATTAATATCTATAGGTTACTTATTTTGGATCAGGTGCTGTGTTGATTATTTTATATACATTCTTTTATGTCAGTCTCAAAACCACCCTATGGGAATTGTTATTAGTGTAGGAGAATTACTTCCTTCATCATATAGATGAGCAAGGAAGTCTTGATAAAAGTTATTTCATTATTAGCTGCAGAGATGAAAATCAATTCTGTGTTATGTAAAAACTTACTTTTTCTGCTTTTTTCAGATTCTGTAAAGGGTCCAATAAAGATTTTAATTAAGTTGAGGGGAGGCAAACAAGGTAGTGTTTATTTATGTTACTTTTAAATAAGAGAGGGATTTATAATGATAAACTCAGTGACTTCAGGGAACAGGCAGGAGAACTAAATATGTGAAGGAATAATGGTTATGCAATTCATTGTGGATGTCTTAGCTTACCTAAAGGCATTCCCATTCAATTTTAAAAAAATTGGACTGACTCAGTACAGCATATCTGCTGCAGGGCTACCAATTTGCAAGTTCTGGAGAAAAGCAAAAACAACAGATATGCAAAAAATAAGTCTGGAAAACATTATTGGCTTGAGATGGAGGCAGTATAATATGTAGGAAAGACACAATAAAGAGATAAATAATAAAAGTAAAAAACTAGGGGAGGGGCAGCTGGTTTAACCATATCAAACAAATATATATAACTAGAGGCCCAATGCACAAAATTTGTGCAAAGGGCTCAGCCCTCACACTGCAGCTTCATCTGGAAGGTCTTCTAGTTTAATTAGCATATTAAAGGTATAGATAATAAATGTGTAATATGCTAATAAACCTAACATCCTTCTGGATGTCCTTTTGGATGACCTTTTGGTTGAAGTTGAGGCTGTGAGGTTGGCAGCCACCATGGCAGGCTGGGGCTGACGCAGAGGCCGGCAGCCACCGTGGCAATGGGAGCCAAGGCAGCCGTGGGGTGGGTAGGAGCCAAGTCCCTTGCACAAATTTTGTGGATAAGGCCTCTAGTTTACTTAAATATAGGAAGGACAGTGAAAATAAAGAGAGAGAAGCAAAGGAAAGAAAAGTTTTGATTGTAATCCTTAAATGCTAGTGTGAGTATTTGAATTTTATTAGAATGAGAAAGGATCACACTTAGACATGTGCCAAAGACACCTCCTCTCTCTGCTAGGCATGCCTTCTGTATATTAATTACATCTTCCTAAGAGCCTTTACACTTTACATATTGGAGCAGGGATTTATAAAAGATAAATAACTTCCACAATGTCACTAGGCAGAAAGTGGGAGAGCCAAAATTCAGACCACAACTGTTCAATTCAAAAAGAAGCCATATCATGCAGTTTTCTGTAGGAAATACTAGATCTAGATATCAGTATACTAGTAAAGGATTTCTACAATTGGTCAAGGATTGAATGGAGAAATCCATGGTTAAGATGGTGACCGTGAGACTAAAACGTTGCATTTTATTAAAAAATAACATTAAATATAATAACACCACTCTAAATACTTTTCTTATAATAGCTAATTTTACCTCAAAAGAAATCTATGTAACAGGTACTATAACTAGCATCATTTGCCATTTTATAGATAAGAAAACTGAGGCACTAATGACTATATAACTTGTTTAAAGTTAAGCAGATAGAAGTGCTAAAATATGAATTTTAAATTTTAAAAGCAAACCAATTTGTTTGATTGATTGATCAAACAAATTTCAAAACTTTATATCAAACCAAATTGTTATCCAATATTTAAAGTGTAAAGGCTCTTAGGAAGATGTAATTTTCAGAAGGCATACCAAGCACAGAGAAGAGGTGTCTCTGGCATGTCTCAACAAAAGTAAAATATGTTGATCATTTGAAGGAGATGTGAAAATGGAAAAGACCTTCATACCCATTAGTTTTCATTCAACATAAATATGTCTTCAATAGATCAGTTCAAGTAGAGAAGCACAATAATAATGAGGTTAAATTTCTCTATTCAAATGCTCAAGGAATTATATCTTCATCTTAAATGGCATTTAGAGTCTTCCCCTCTAATCTCCATCAAGTACCTCAAAACTTCAGGAAAATCTGACTGGGAAAAGTTGGTAGAGCAAATTGCACCTATGAAATGAATCCAGTGAGGCCCGGCTAGACAAGAGAGGAGCTGTGTGATCCTCGGATAATAAACACACTCCATTTCTCTGCACATCCCTCTGCTTGTTGACTTTATCTGGAGTGATATGGTCCAGTTTCCTATCAGTTTGTGAAATGAAGTGTTAACCCTCTCTAATCATTATGTAAATAATCTCTGTGTGAATAATTGTATACTAGGGGTACTAAGCAAGCATATATATTTCTTCTGTAACCTTTCTTCCTCTTTCACAGGCTTTGGTAAACATTACAGAAACATTTATATGTGGAGATGTTGAGTACTTTCATTTAACAAAAACATTTAGGCCATAATTGGTTTGGCTCAGTGAATAGAGCGTCGGCCTGCAGACTGAAGGGTCCTAGGTTCGATTCTGGTCAAGGACATGTACCTTGGTTGTGGGCACATCCCTGTAGGAGGTGTGCAGGAGGCAGCTACTCGATGTTTCTCTCTCGTCAATGTTTTTAGTTCTCTATCCCTCTGTAAAAAATCAATAAAATATATCTTTAAAAAAAACATTTAGAATGTTTCATTTCCATAACTCTGATATAAATTTCAAAATCAGAGTTACATCCACAGGAGGAAAAAAAACACAAAAACACGAACCACCATTAGCCAGTGACAACAACCTCACTTTTAATGGAAACACTAGATTATTGCTTTCAAAACTAAACCATACAAACAACGTTAGTTTCTTTAACCAAAGATGAGCAGCCTTTTATAAAAGGAATGTATGTTTATTTTCATTTGCTTTAAATGACCCATGGAAAGTAAGGAGATCCTATCATTAAACAAACTATTGCAAGATATGGAATCTAATACCAAGACTAATTTGTACAGTTTCTAACTTAGAATATGGAATATTACTCATAATAAACAAGGAAGGGGGAGGAAATTCAGCTTAGTGAACAAAAATAAGGTAAAAAAATAACATGGTAAGAACAAAATGCTGAATGAATATAGAGTGAATGGTGAATACAAGGCAAAATCAGTGGCTTTATTTGCATTGCCTCGAAGAAACTTAGAAGAAGAAAGTTGGTAAATTTCTAGTTATATAAATTTAAGTAAATATTCCATATCAGTATGTTATAATTCTTTTGATTATTAGTGACAAAATAAGACACTGGTCACCTTAAGCCAAATAGGATATTTATTAGAAGGTAAGTCATATTTCAGAAAACACTGAAAAGCCACATGAGTAAGCCAAAGGAAACCTCACAGGTACTCTCAGGATATTAATAAAACTTTCCGTTAGATAACCTGCTACACTTGTCAGTTTCAAAATTCCAAGCCTCTTTATCTCTCAAATCTGAATTTTACATTTGAGTAGTGTGTACATCTTTTAATAAGTCTGATTTGGGCAAAAGACTGTCAGGAAGGAGAGAATAGGCAGCTGGTGTCTACTCCTGTTTGAGGGAAAATTCCTCAGACAAGATTTTGAGCTGGAAATCCCTACCATGAATGTAATTATTAAAAAGTAAATTTAGAAAGAGAGACACATATTAAATTGGGTTTCAAATTCAAGTATAATCTATTTGCAATACTAAAGTGTTATAGAAAACTAATGAAATTACTGTAAAAATATAGACATGGAGTTATTACCACTTCCTTAATGTCTTTCCTCAAGAAATTCTGAATATATTTTAAAATACATTCGTTTATTGTACATATTTATTTTGTATAAACTAGGTTGTATTCCAAAAATAAAGGAAAATTTGGAATATCCTACATAATAAAAGGCTAATATGTACATTGACTGAACTGTGGAATGACTGGTCACTATGAAGTGCACTGACCACCAGGGGGCAGATGCTCAATATAGGAGCTGCCCTCCAGTGGTCAGTGCACTCCCACAGAGGAAGCATGTCATCCAGAAGCCGGGCTCACATACCCAGTAGGGAGTGTGCCAGAGGCAGCTGATCGATGTTTCTTTCATCTATGTTTCTAACTCTCTATCCCTCTCCCTTCCTCTCTGTAAAAAATCAAATTAATATATTTTAAATAAATAAACAACAAAACAAAAATAACACAATAAAATGGTGAACTAAAGTTATATGTGTCAATATAAATAGATCTACATAAAATAATTTTTAGAACATTCTTGGTTAAGAAATATAGTATGTAATTGATTATAACAATTTAAAATATGAATTCATGCTACATTTATGTGCATTAATTTTAACTAATGCCATTGCTTAGGATTACATGTTCATGTGATACAACTTTAAAGGTATACACAAGAGTGAGAAACACCAAAATCAGCAGATACTTCTGAGAGAGAGGAAGTAGAATGTGATCCAAGATGAATACATAGGAATCTGAAGAGTTTTCAATTGTTCTCAATCTTCAGAGGCTATTAATGTAGTGTTCTCCATACATTCTGCATGCTATAAATATTTCTTACTAACAGAAAAGCAATAAAGTCACTGACTGATTAGCCTCTCTTCCAAATACAACCTAAGATAGAGACAATCATTAAAGTAACTTCTATGTTTATATTTTAAACTTTTAGTAAATCAATAAAGTAAAAATAGAATATCTGGAGTAGGCTTAAGTTTCCATTAGAATTTAATACCTGAAAACCAGAAACAACCATAAAAAATGGGCAAAATCCATAAGCTAAAAGTTCAAAGAACCATAAAGGACCTTGTATCTATAAATCCTTCTATATAATCCTATGTAATAAAAGGGTAATATGCAAATTTACCTTAACAGCGGAATAACCAGAAAGACTGCTTTACCAGTCACTACGAGGCACATTGACTACCTCCTCGTAGCCAGCGAATGAGGAACCGAGGGTTAGTGGTGACTGGGTGTGGGGCCAGCTATCAGCAGCAGGGGAAGATGGCCCTGATTACAGGCAAGGCTTAGAGATTATACCCATGCTCAAATTTCATGTGCTGGGCCTCTAGTATATTATAAGGAATATATTTATAATTATCTACACATATTTTTATCTATATCTACATATCAAGTTAGAAAGAAATCAAACTATTATCAGAAACAGTTTAATAGAGATAAAATTTTAGGTAATTTTTTAATTTTATTTTTTAATTCTGTTTTTCCATGATTTTTTTAAAAAATATTGATTTGAGAGAGAGAAAGAGAAACACTGATTTGTTGTTCCACTTATGTGTTCATTGGTTGATTCTTATATGTGCACTAATGGAGGAATGGAACCCACAATCTTGTGTATTGGGATGACACTATAACCAATTGACCTACTGGGTCAGGGCTAGGATTTTAGGTGATTTTCAAGTTGTAATTTTCAAAAATAAATTATAGCAAACAATAAAAACCCTGAGTATTAATAACTTTTTTCCTAATTTAAAAAATGCTGCAATGTGACCTCATTTCTCTTATTTCTTGTGGGTTCACTTCTTTACCTTTTCCTGCCTTATTGCACACAAATAGTGGTGTTCCCCAATGAGGTACCCACATAAATCAAATAAAACCACTCAACGATGATTTGAGTTGAAATCAATATCCCAAAAGTAAAGAAATTTTAAAAAATAGATACATAATTTATTTTCAAATTCTTTAGAAATGCACTTTCCTCACTTTTAAAATAATAATTCAGGTTGACTACTGTTGAATATAAGAGTTGGTAATGTTTACCCAGTTGTTTGCTTTCTTATGTACATATACATTCACTTTGCAATGAGACCAATTCTAAAATCTGTCCTCAAGAAAACACTCAAACACTGTCCTCACTTAATAGGAAGAGTTGCCAGTATTTGGTCTGGCAGTTTATTAACATTCTTTAGAAAGGAACTTGCTTTTTTTCAGTTTCCAACTCACAGTCAAGGCTCAGAGCCTCAATCTGAAGCTTCTCATCATTACCCAGAAGTGCCCTCTCATTGCCATCTGTGGATATACATTCCACTTTGCCAGGTAGAAAGTTGATTTTAAGTAGTGAGCAAGCATTTTGATTTTTGTCTATTTGCCAGCAGTACCCCATGTAGAATTCTATCATAGCCAGATACTGACCATGTTTTGTGTTGTCAATAAGTCTAATAATATATAATAACTTATTCCAAAGCTCTATAGGACATTGAAGCCCTTAGTGGCTTTTGGTATATGACTGTGCTATAAAGAAACCTATTTTCTTGAGTAAACACTATGTAATGGCTTTTATTCCTTCCTTCCAATGCATGTAACTTACAAAATCAATAAAATTTTTCTTTCTTTCATTACAGAATTTTTATTTAAATACTATAATGGTTTCTCCATTTTCCTATTTAAAGTGTTTTTGCTGTGTACAACAATGCCATTTTGTATTTTTAAGTTGTTTCTGGAAAATATTTCTATCTCCAGAATGTTTTTCAGTTCATGATTACGTTAAGGCAGTGGTTGGCAAACGCATTAGTCAACAGAGCCAAATGTCAACAGTACAACAATTTAAATTTCTTTTGAGAGCCAAATTTTTTCAACTTAAACTTCTTCTAATGCCACTTTTTCAAAATAGACTTGCCCAGGCCATGGTATTTTGTGGAAAAGTCACACTCAAAGTCCAAAGAGCCACATATGGCTCGCAAGCTGCAGTTTGCTGACCACTGGATTAAGGCATCTCAATTAACGCCAAGGCTGGAATCTGAGAGAGAATGAAGATAACCCAGGCACTTATTTCACAAGTTTAAAAAAAGCGTAAAATTATTCCCTCTACTGTTTATAACATCTGTACACAGAGGAAAGAAATAGCAGATAGGACTGAGAAAGGCCTGTGCAGCCACATAACCCATCCTACTGAAAGCAGTTCTTTGTTTGTTTGTTTTTTTTTTTAAACTGTATCCCTCAAGTGGACCAGCCATATGTAGAGGAGGAAAAAAAAAGATTATCTGGATATAAATGAGGTAAACAAAATTCTCACCACTACTAAAGGAGCAACCTTTACCTTTTCTCTCTTTTCTATACCTTTTGGAGCCTGTTATTGTTAATTCTATGTGTCAAAGCCATGGTGCTCAAATAACTGGTCAACCATTCTTTTGAATGTTTTTGTGAAGATGTTTTTGGACAATATTTATATTTAAAAATTGGTGCACTGTGTGAAAAATAGATCCTCCTCCATAAACTGGGTGAGCCTCATTTAATCAGTTAAAAGTCTGAACAGAAAGAAGACTGATCTTCTATTAAAAATAAATTCTCTATCCTGACAGCCTCTGAGATTGAATTATAGCATGGCCTATTTCTGGGTCTTCAGCCTGCTGACCCATTGCATATTTTGGAGTTGTCAAAACTTTCTCTCTCTCTCTCTCTCTCTCTCTCTCTCTCTCTCTCTCTCTCTCTCTCTCTCTCTCTCTCTCTCTCAAAACCCTGACTAAAAAAGAGCCTACAGGTACTTTGAGTTCTGATTCTAAGCCACTATAACTTGATTCAATGGAAATATTGTGTGTGGCAGTCATCATCCCATACACATCAGTTCTCTGCAAAATTCCACAATGGATAAGCTTGATAATAGATACAGATCCTTCCTGAAAGAATCTAATGACTGTGTGCATCCAAAATAAATTCCAAGCTCTGTGGTTAAAGTTTAAAAAGAGAGCAAAGAGAGAAGGAGGAATGCATGATAAGATATCTATGAATATTTTGATATGTTTTAAAAAGCTACTACATATTTTTTTTCTTAACATGGGGATCTCGCTGTTCTCCTTATTTCCAGTCACCCTTTAGAGCTCCCAACCAGACTGTTAAAAATAAGTACACATTCTTAAGGCATCTGCTTGATCTAAAAGTTGGGTAGAATTACTGTTTCAAAAAAATCACTCAATGATACTTAGAGTCATTTGAAAAGAAATTGCTCTGGCTACTACAAGATACGGATGTGGGTAACACAGGGAGTCCATGAATGAAAAATATATGAATGAAAAGAAAACAAAGAAGGAGGCTGCAGGATTTCAGTTTTATATTCCACAGACTTACCTTCTCACAGTGAGTACAATGCACTGCACACAGATTTGCAGTATGCTAAAACAAGCTAATATGCACTTAATGAGACTTCCAGCTGACTACCTTTCAATTCATACTCACTGAATTTATTTAGAACATCCTCTTCTACTGCAAACTAATTCAGACACCCCTATCCTCTTTTCTTGAAGTATCTGCAATAGCTACTTAGAACTTTTCTGGTATGATAGCAAATGGCCCTATATAGTGGGCAGTCTATACAGACTGCAAAAGAAAAACAAAAAAGTTATATATCAAATGGTGGGTTAAGCAGGGAGTTAAAATTCTCTGATAATGAATCAAGGCTAGCTGATTGGTCTTCTTAGTGCAATAGGATTCCAGCTTTTCAAGTATAGGAAGTCTTCCTTTCAGAAAAACAAAATTAGTTATGAACAGAAATAATTAAAGTTCAAAAGACACTGTTCTTATTTCTCCTTTGGGTGAATTATTCTCAGTCAGCTAAAGCGTTCCTGACCCCTTAAAGTTTCACCATGCTCCCACCTAGCCATCTCCAAACCCCATAAAATAAAGTCAGAAGGAATGTTCTCCGGAAACACAATATTCTTGAAGAGGAAATGAGCATATGCATTTACTTTCAAAAAGAAGGAAATTGGTTCCCATTAATCAAATTTCAGCAAGAAAATGCATCTTTCTTTCACAGAGATATGAAAAGATAAATTTCCACAAAGCTTTTATGTGTCAGGCTAAAAGGGTTATCAATGAGGTTATAAGGTTTACAATGTTAGAGAGGCAAAGAAATATGTCTTTGTAAGGAGGTGAGCTCTTTTTGATGTAAAGGTGCTTTTTCATTTCTCACCTTCCCATCTTCTTAAAAGATCAGCCACTTTAAGAATAGTTTGTGAATTCTTAAAGCAGCTCAGAAGCAAACTAGCTTTTACTGTATTTTACATATAGTTATAATATTTAATGATTACAATCCAGTGATGGTATTTGCAAAACTTCTTATCCTCATTTTATAGATGAAGAAACAGAGGTTCAGTGAGGTTAGACATTTTGACCAAGATCCCATAACTGATACTGGAGAGCACCATGAAATAAACCAGATCTCTCATTGCTTTTCTATACAATCTCCTCTCTGGAAATACCAGAAACTTAAAATAAGTTTTTAAAGAAGTTTCAATTGGAAAAGCAAATCTACAATATAAGGATTTCTATACTTCGTGGCCAGAAATGCTAAACCTGTCTGTTTATACCTAAATCAAGAAGGTATTAGGGCCAATAAAAGAATAATCCCCTCTAAAGACACATTTTGGCAAGGAAAAACGCAGTGCAATTTGCTAACGGCAAAAACATAGAAACACATGTAATCTCAAATTAACTGGCTTTGTTTTCTGCAGTTCTATGCAAATGCAAATATGCAAAGGCACAAATCCTTGAAAGAGAAAAAAAATGTGCATGTTGGCAACTGGTTATCCTCATGTTTCTCTTAATTGCCAGGCGCTTTCCCTGCTGGAACTCTTCAGACTGCTCAGATTCCTGGCAGTAGTTCTCATCAAATCTCATCTCGAATGATATATTTGCAGAGACCATGGTGCTCAATCAGACATTCTGGCTCTCACACAGGCTGCTGAACTGACATTCAGTGCCCAGAACCTCTGTGGCTGAGCCATGCAAGCCATCTCCTGGGTTGTTCCCTGCCCAAATTGTATTTCTGCCCTTGCATTTTCTAGATGGCAAGAACGCCACTAACCTTAGTGTAGAAGTGAGCCATGGAGGCACAGGAAGGTCTGAGCATGTACCGATGCTGTGATACTACCCCAGGTGAGCTCAGGTGCTGGGAGCAGAACTGGTGTCTGCCCAAGTATGCTTATAGCAACTGCATGATGTGCAGCTGCTTCAGGAGAGGCCATGACTGTTCCCAACTTCATTTCAGGCACTTACCCCATGGTAGCTATCACAATCATGCTGCAGAAAACCTGGGTAGGGGGGGTACCATAGTAAAATAATTCTCTTCTGGTGTTTGATATCATACAGGGCAATAATCTTGCACTGCAGAGAAAACACAACTACATTATTGAAACATTTGGCTCTTTGAAAAAGTAATCACTGTAGGTAGTCTGCCAACATTAGAGCCATTCACGGAATTTATAGGAAAGTCTAAATCTGCAAAATAGATGAAGAAATGTAGAGAGGAGATAGTTCTTGATACACCCATTTAGCTTTCTTTTTTTTTAAATATATTTTTATTGTTTTTTTCACAGAAAGGAAGGGAGAGGGATAGAAAGTCAGAAACATCGATGAGAGAGAGAGACATCGATCAGCCGCCTCCTGCACATCCAATACTGGAGATGTGCCCGCAAGCAAGGTACATGCCCCCAACTGGAATCGAACCCGGGACCTTTCAATCCAAAGGCCAATGCTTTATCCACTGAACCAAACCAGTCTCGGCCGTTTAGCTTTCTTAAAATATATGATCCATTTTATACGTGACACCTCTCTGTGTTTTGGCAACACTAGACTCGAGTTACCAATTGCTAACTAGATTTCTAACTTGTCACCCACCTCTAGTTTACCATTCACACCACGAATAAAGGAATCTACTAAAAGCACTGCATATTTTTTGCATCAATACCCTGCTTTAAAACATGTATGTCTCTCCTGCTCCTACTGCAGCAATCTACAAAATGCACATATAGATTCTTTAACCCAATCACTAATGCTCTAATGCACTTTTCTTTCCTCCCTTACTAACATAAATCTTAAATTCCCACTAATAAACTTGCATTGTCTAACATAGTTGCCACTAGCCATGTGTGGCTATGTGAAACTAAATTTAAATTAGATAAAATTAACAATTCACTTCCTTTGCTACCCTGGCTGTATTTCAAGTCCTCAGTGGCCACTTGTATCTGATGGATACTGCATTGGACAGAGCTGACTGCCCATCAATGCAGGGAGTCCTATTGCATAGCAAAGCCATCTACTTTGTCCTTGATCCCAGTGTACAAGTCTGCCAGCAAGTTCTGGTATAGCCATACCCTCCTGGTGGCAATGCTGCCTTTTTGTTCACCCTTTTACATTTACATATGAAACTTCATACACCTCCAAGGTGCAGACTACATTTCACATTTTCCATCTCTCCAGTCAGAAATGAGCTCCCTCTTTCAATCACTTTAGAATTTTGTTTTAAGATTCATATGATAATTCCAAGACTGCTACTTTAAAGAAATCTAGGTAAAATAATTATTTCCTTACTAGTTTGGAGTGAGAGAAAAGAAAAATAAGAAGAGGAAAAGGAGGAGTGATGGAGCTGAGGGAGGTGAGTGGTGGAGAGGCAGTAGAGAGTGAAGCTGTTTAGCTGTGTTTTCTTCCCAGACAACAACTTGTGGATTTTAGCCTTCTCTCTCTCTCTCTCTCTCTCTCTCTCTCTCTCTCTCTCTCTATATATATATATATATATATATATATATATATATATATATATGTTTTATACACACACATATATATTTAACAGAATATAATTTATATTTTAAATATATGTTTTCATATTATTAAAAAATACCATGTTGTCTAACTTTTTTATTTATTAGGAGAAAACTCAGAACGAATAGTCAAACTGCGTAGCCAGCAGTGTAGCACTAAGCCATCAGAATAGAACTGGCCTTAGCAGCCCAGCTCCTTACTTCCCAAATCTGGGAAGACCCAAGGAGTTCTACAAAGAACTGGGACAACCATAGAAATACTGAGGGGAGTACTTTAAGGAATTAAGACTGTAGTTACTTATACTTCCGGGATGGCAGTGTTTCAATATTTTATCAGTGAGCATGGCTATCCCGTGCTTACTGGAGAGCAGATCCTGATGTAATTGCCCCATAAACTAAAATTAATACAACTTTTCAGGAATATACATACTATATCACATGAGACACTCACCTTTTGGGACATTGACACTAAAGCTTTTCAATACTAAATCAGTGCGAGATCCTGATACCATTGGGATAATGTCACATGCATTTGTGTGCAGATTTGAACATTCCAGAAAACTGCTTCCTCAGATGCTGTATTTGGGGTAATCGATGCTTTAGGTTTAAAAATCTTAATAAGCTGACACTTTTATTTTCAGAAGTGCCTTCAAGGGATGCATTTCTGAAAAAAAAATATTTCAACCTGGCTGATTGGTTAATAAAATGAAAGTAGTTTGTTATAAATAAACAAATAAAGGCTATAGCATGCCTTGCACTGCTTTTAACATAAATGGATAAACCACTTCATTTCTTTCAATAAAACATCTTGCACCTAAAATAGCACCTAAAATAAATGTTTTATGCTTCATGTAAAAAAGTTGATAGTTAATGACTTTTTGTAAGTAGTCAATCATAGCTGTATAAAAGCAATAGTTGATATGATATAATTTGGGGTCCTATTCCTACTTTAAATAATGTTCAGTTTATAAGTAAATCCATTACTTCTTTATTGATTCTTCTTTATAAATTATGTAAAGTAATTCCACAAAGAAAACAATAACATAACTGATTTGTAAAGTTGTCTATATTTCAGTGGTCATTTCATATTCAATATTATTTTCCATTAAAAACAGAGCTAGTAATTATCCCAATATTAGAAACATGAGAGGTCTCTGGATATCTGAGCTTTTCTTTAAAATTCTCTGCTTACCCAGTTCTTACTGTGAATCTACTTCTATTTTATAGTCAATTTGAACAAGTAAAGCTGATTCCCACCTAACAAAATAAATGATTCAGAAAATCACAAGAGAGTGGGGGGGGGGAGGGGGGACTCCTACAGATTAGCCAGTAAAAATGGGTAGCAGGGGCAGCTAAACTTCTGGTGATAGAGAAGACTGAGTAAAAAGAGAACCCAGTAAGCAGAGAAAAGAAATACAGTGGTACCTCGAGATACGAGTGCCCTAACATATGAGATTTTTGAGATACGAGCTATTTTTGCTTTGAAATACGAGCAACAGTTGAGATAAGAGTAATTGCGCAGATCGGCTGGCTGCACATGACCCACCAGTTTACCGCAACTCCAGGGTCTCATAGTTTCCCACGCCTCAAGGTTATGGAACAAATTAAACTCCTATCTCAAGGTAACACTGTACTTAAAAGAAGACAGCAGAGACAATTTAGTGTAGGAACAAAGAATCGTAAATATTTTGGTAGCCCCATTGACTTATAGTACAATATAAAGATTGATACAAAATCTTAACTTTATTGTTACCTCCCATTTCTTATAACTGGACAAAGAAGATATGGCTTGTGTAATTTCCACTACATCACAGATATGGGGCTTTATTTAAGATACTAACATTTCTTTCCCTCAAAATGTTTTAAAGACATTGGCATTTCAACTTGAATATTATGTAGAGCTACAGTATGAGACATCTAACGTTTCTTCAACTATGTGGTGAAGAAGGCAAAATGTGCTCAGGAACAAAGATGAAAAAAAATAAAGAAAATCTTGTTTCAGTGGTTATGCAGGTAGGGACAAAACCTACTTTAATGTCTTCACTTTCCCTCTGAATATTGACATTCTTAGTGTTTCAAGTTTTATCAGTAGCATGTGCCTTAGTCCATTTGGGCTACTATCACAAAAATACCACAGACTGTGGCTTAAATAACAAACATGTAAGTCTCACAGTTTTGGAGACTTGCAAGCCTAAGATCAAATTGCCGGCAGATCCATTCACTGGTGAGGACACGCTTCTTGTTTCACAGAGTCTTCCCAAAGTGGCCACACATGGTTGAATAGACAAGGAAGTTCTCTGGAGCCTTTCCTTTAAGGGACCTAACCCTATTCTAAAGGCCCCACCTCAATATGCCAGAACACTAGGGTTAGGTTTCAACATTTGAATTTTAGAGGGCCACAAACATTTGGGCTGTAGAGCATCAAACTTCTATGAATCAACCCAAAACCCTGAAGCAGTTTCCCAGAACTCACTATGGAATAAGAAACTAACTATTGTTGGGATTAGTGATCATATTTGGACTTTGGACTTTTTTTGTGTGGGAATGCTTTCTTACCTTAGCATATCTATGACTAGAATGCCTCTACTAGTCAGGATTGTTATAGTTTAGCATTAACAACCCATATGAGTTATTACTCAATTTGGCCAAACATTAGAACACCCACTTAAATACATTTCTCAGTTGTTTTCATGCATGTCATAAAGCAATGTCTTATATTGTCAAGCTAGCTCTTGAAAGGGTTGTGAAGGTTGTTCCTCTACCGACGTGAATTACATTAACTAGCATGTAGATTACAATTTGCTTAACAAGTTCCTTCATTTCTGATATTTGTTCGCTTGAATTTGTCCCAGAGGCTCCTTACACTATCTTCAATTTTTTGAATTCTTTTTTCTTTTTGTTTTTTCAGTTAAGTGTTTTCTGCCTCTTTGTATTTCAAATCTTTGACTTGATTCCTGCATTCCTCTAGTCTGCTGTTATATATATATATTTAATTTCAGTCAGTGTATGTTTAATTTCTAGTTGGTCCTTTTTCATATAATAGAGAGTCTCATTAAATTTATCGATCTTTTCTAAGAAATTCTTGAAAAACCTTATAACAGTGGTTTTGAACTCTATATCCAGTAGTTTGTTTTCCTCTATTTCTTTTGTTTGTGATCTGTTCCTTTGTCTCTGCATTTTCACTGCTTCCCTGAGTTGGTACATTAACTTTGTGTGCTGTTTACCTAAGGTGGACACTCTTGGTGCATCCCTTTATGGAGTGTCTGTACAGCCTTGTTGTAGTTAAGTTTTGACTGTTGTTGGTATCACTGTGGGGAATTGACCTCCAGGCCAATTGGCTGTGAGGATCAATTGTGTATACACCAGGATAACTTCTGTGCTGGACTCAGCCTTATGAGATAAGACTTGCAAAATTTCAAAAGCCTCTGTGTTAGATTTGGATGAGATGGAGTCTCAGGGCTGAGCAGACAGCCTTGACTTCCTGTCAGTCCTACCCTATTAGGCCCCTGAGTGTGTGTCCCTCAGTAATCACTGCAGAACTCTCTGGGAGCACTTGTGTGTGCACCTACAGACTTATGCCTTTCACAGTTCTCCTAAGTTTCTGTGAGGTCTGGGAACCCATGAGTCTGGGTCCCCAAGGTATTGCCCGAACCTGGGTTCCATGCTGTCAGAACTGGAGTTCAGTGCAGTCTTCCCTCTGCTAGAGAAAGTCAGTGGAACAATCAGCAGTCAGTCCTCTCTGAGAGCACTGGCGTGTGCACCTCCAGAACTTTGCCTTACGCAGCTCCCATAAGTTTCAGTGCACTTCTCCCTTTTCATGACAGTCCAGAGTCTTCCCATATGAGTCTCACCTGGAACTGGGGTTCAGTGCAGTCGGGAGTTTCTGTCCTCCTCATGCTAGAGGAAGCCGTCCAGACATGCATGTGTTTCCATACCTCAGCTTTATGCAGCTCCTCTGAGTCTCTTTGAACCCCTCTCTTTCCTTTTAGTTGTAGAATTTTCAGTCAGCCAGCTTTCCTGTGGTTCTGGATGATGTCCATTCTTTCTTTTAGTTGTAGTTTTGAAATTGAAATTGTTGTTCAAGGCAGCAGTTTAGGTGTTCACCTATACTACCATTTGATTTCTCCATTATTACTTTTATATTGTGCCATCATTGACATAGCACATTACATAACTCAGATATACAACATAACTTGACATTTTCCTATATTGCAAAATAGTCACCACAATAAGTATAGTTAACATCTATCTCTATATACCACAAATAGTAAAGTTTTATTTTTCTTGTAATAAGGACTTTTAAGATGTACCCTGTCAGCAAGTTAAAATGCATTACTATATTTTTAACCATAGTCTCCAGTTGTACATTACACCCATGACTTATTTATTTTATAACTGGAAGTTTACATTTTGACCCCTTCTAATCCCTCACTCCTACTCCCCACCTCTGATAACCACAAATCTGTTCTCTGTATCTTGAGCTTGGCTTTTTTCTTTGATAAGATTTCACAGGGTGGCATCACAGGGCATTTTTCTTTCTCTGTATGACTCATTTCACTTAGTATAATGCTCTCAAGGTCCATCCATATTGGCACACATGGCAAGATTTCTTTTTTTTTTAATGGCAAGTGGGTATTCTATTGTATGTACCACATCTTCCTATTTATTCATCCACTGATTTTTTTTGTGCTTATCTTGGTTATTGTAAATAAAGCTACAATGAACATGGGAGTTTGTCTATTTTTTCAAGTTAGTGTTTTAGTTTTCTCAGGACAAATAATTTGAAGTGAAATTGCTGCTGGATGATATGGTAGTTCTATTTTTAATTTTTTGAAAAACCTCCATACTGTTTTCTACAGTGGCTGTACCAATCTAGATCCCACCAACAATGCACAGGGTTCCCTTTTCTCCAAATACTCACTCACACTTATTTATTGTCTTTCTTAAAATAGCCATTCAATCAGATACAAGGGGGTGTCTTATTGTAGTTTTGATTAGCATTTTCCTGATGATTAGGAATATTGAGCATATTTTCATGTACTTGTTGCTTAAGTTTATATTTTCTTTGAAAACAAACTTCTACTTAGTTATTGTGGTTTCACACTTTACATTAGTCTTAATCCATTTTGTATTTATTTTTGTGTATGAAATAACAATCTAGTTTTATTCTTTAGAATGTGGCTGTCTAGTTTTAAAGATATTATTAGTGTACAACACAAATATTATTAGTATACAACAAAGGAGCCAAGAATATACAGAGGAGTATATTTTTGGCTCCTTTGTTGTACACTAATTGACCATATATAACCTTGGATTTATCTCTGGACTCTGTTCTGTTGATCTGTGTGTCTGATTTTATGCAATAATATACTGTCTCAAATACTACCATATTTAAGTACAGTTTAATATGTAGTATAGTATATATAGCTTTGAAAAATAGTCAAAAGCCATTAAGGCAGGGTCAGACAACCTGATTTTTTTATAAGTCTACTACTAACTGATTTGTGAAGCATAAAAACAAGACTGCACTTCATGATATGTGACTTTGCCTTGTCTTAAGACGCAAATCAATGGGTGTGACCACTACATAGGTTATAAGTATACATCAGCTGACCTGCAGTGAGACAAATGCAAAATTAAAGGCTTTAAGGGAGGATGGGATATCTATTTTCTGATGCTCTTGAATAGTGAAATGCCCCATGGTCAGTCCTTTTCTGTGGAGGGCTCTCTGATAGTAACTTCAGCTCAATAGCTTCCTGAGAATTGTTATGCATAACTTAGACTTATACTTGACTATTTACTACAATAATTAAATTCCAGTAATCTCTACAAGATAAATATATTAACTTTATTCAAGGAATACCAGTCACCAAATATAACACTGCCTATTGGAGTTCATGATTTGAGATGTGCTTAAACATAGGATTAATTTATATGCATAACCCATGGACACAGACAAAAAGGGTGGTGAAGACATGGGGCAAGTGTTGAGGAGGTGGGCTTTAAGAGGTCAATGGGGGAAAAAGGGAGATATATGTAATACATTCAACAATAAAAATTTAAAATACACACACACACACACACCATTTTACTGCCTTTAGTATTTAAAACTCTTTGTCTATGAGTCAAGACACAATCACTGCATTTAATCTTCGTCTGATATTTCATAGCTCTCATATTCTAAAAGTATATTTCATAGCAAGTTTTTTGGTAGTTGCTGGAAAAGGTGTTAACTAACTGAATGGCAGAGGAAAAGCTGGTCTTAATTAAATGTAATAAAATTAAGGCAACTTAGAACAATGCAGGTTATTGATGTATAAATAAATTTCCTTTAGTTTTGCTATTTTTTTATTTACAAAATACAATTTTTACATGTGTGTACAAGCTCCAGCCCACCTTGACATCTTTCAATTAAAATGTACAAAGAGCCGAGAACGGTTTGGCTCAGTGGATAGAGCGTCGGCATGCAGACTGGAAGGTCCCGGGTTCGATTTCAGTCAGGGGCATATACCTTGCTTGCGGGCACAGGTCCAGTATGGGGTGTGCAGGAGGCGGCTGATCAGTGTCTCTCTCTCATCAATGTTTCTGACTTTCTATCCCTCTCCCTTCCTATCTATAATATATATATATATATATATATATATACATACATACATATATATATACACACACATGTATACATATATATGAAAAAAATAAAATGCACAAAGAGCATCCTATAACAAGAGTCCAGAGTTTTGCTACCTCTAAAATTTCTAATTAAACAACATTTTCTGAACTTCACAAAAATATGTCAATATTCATGTCAATATGCACTACAGGAACATCGCTATTCCCTTGAACACTATAGTGTAAAATGCAATAGGCCCTACACATTTAAAACTTTATGTTGCATTACTGTTTTCTGCTAGAAGCTAACATGATGGATAAACTTATTTCATAGCTAGAAATAATCATAGCAGAGGTATATTTTTTGGATATTTTACTATTTGTTTTTCTCTAGAATAATAAGCAATTCCTACCTATATTCTGAGAGTCAGAAAACAAATAAATAACTTACTTGAAAAGTGAAGTATAAAAATAAAGAACAAACTACAAATCTTTATAAATATCCACTTTTGATGTTAAAATATTGCATCAACAATCACAATTTTTTCATGAATAGAACAAAACAAGAAGTATACATTATAAAATAGTAAAATAAAATATGAAGATTCGTTTTAGAAAAGAAAAGGTCACCTATTTTCCCCACATTGCTAATTTTTAAAATCACTATTAACATGAAAATTAAAGTGATTGTCTTTACAGACAAATAACCTCCTTGAGCCCTGGCCAGTGTAGTTCAGCAGTTAGAGTATTGTCCTGCACACCAAAGGGTCTTGGGTTCAATTTCTGGCCAATGGCATGTACCTGATTTGCAGGTTTGATCCTTAGCCCCATTCTGCGTATGTTTGGAGGCAAACCATGGATGTGTCTCTCTTGCTATTTCTTTCTCTCTCCTCTTCTCTCTCCCCCTTCCCTCCCTTCTTTCCACTCTCTCTGAAAAAGCAATGGGAAAAATATCCTGGGTGAAGATTAACAAACAAACTGCCCCCTTAACTAACTGATAGATACAAAATAAAATTTGATCTTTATATGGAAATCATAGAAAGATAAAATGTAATGTAGCTTTCACTACAGATTAAGCTATGGTTACAAAATAAATATATGCTTGAGAAAGAAGTGGGAGAAAAAAAGAGCTAGAGAGACGGAATGAAAGAGAGAGCAAGAGAGTGAGAGCGAGAGTGAGAGCAAAAGAGAGGAAGAGAGTAAGAGAGGAAAAAAACAAGACTCACAATGGATGTATCTTAAAGGACAGATCTATCCCCAGCAATTATTTGCTAAATTTAAACTGTACAATAATTGAATTCCAATAACAACTGTGGGTCTGAGGAAAGGTGCATAGTTTTCTTCAGATTCTAAATGGAATTTGTGAATTACCAAATTGCTAGAAACCACTTAACACTTCAGCCTTTTGTTTCTTTCTATACATTACAAGTTATAATAGAGTGTGTAATTACCTCTTCTGGGACTACACCTTGCAGGCTTAGATCCCATGTTGGCTATGGAAGTGATGCTGTTTTGTGTTATATAGTAGCTGCTGCTTGTGGTGTTGGATTCCTAGGTATTAGATCAATTAAGCCCAAACTGCTGGTACCACAGGAAACTATGAAACTACACTTTCTTGGGAGATCACCATGAAGAAACTCCAATTTTTATCCATTATTTTTCAAATATATTCAGATGAGTATTCCAGAGCTATTAGCTAAAAACCTTCCTGTAACTCTGTTGAGATTTTAAAACACAACTACTTAAATTCTCAAAACATTGACAAATAAAGGTCTGGAATAGACCAGAACTAGTTGTCATATCACTTGAATTCAAATTCTAGCTCTATTTCTATCTTTTTAAGACAACTTAAGACAATTGGCTTAACAATTTGGACTACTCATCATTACCACACACACACACACACACACACACACACACACACGTTAACTAAGTGAAGTGATAGATGTGCTAAGCAATCTTATTTTGGTAATCTGTTCACCATATATACATGTATCAACTCATCATGTTAGATACCTAAAATTTACATAACATAGCTTGGTAAGTTGAAAAAAATGAAATAAAATTGAAGCCTTTTAAAATAGTATTTCAAATCAATGTAATGTAGCAGAGTCAAGATAATAAGTTGGGACCTATAAAATTTTCAATTTACATCTTTTTTTTTATTAAATATTTATTATTCAGATTATTACATTTGTTTCTCTTTTTTCCCCTCCATAGCTCCCCTCTACCGGCTCTCACCCCTCCCTCTACCTTTACCTCCCTCCCATTGACCTCATCCATAGGTGTAAGATTTTTGTCCAGTCTCTCACTGTACACCCCTCACCCTTTTCCCCCTGAGAATTATCAGTCCACTCCCTTTCTGTGCTCCTGATTTTATTATAGTCAACAGTTTATTCTCTTGATCAAATTTTTAGATTCACTTGTTGATAGATATGTATTTGTTGTTCATAATTTTTTATCTTTTACCTTTTTCTTCTTCCTTTTCTTAAAGAGTACCTTTTAGCATTTCATATAATACTGGTTTGGAGTTGATGAAGTCCTTTAGCTTTTTCTTATTTGTGAAGCTTTTTATCTGCCCTTCAATTGTGAATGATAGCTTTGCTAGATAGAGTATTTTTTGTTGTTGGTTCTTGCTATTCAACACATTGAGTATTTCTTGCCACTCTCGTCTGGCCTGCATCATTTCTATTGAGAAATCAGCTGACAATCAATCGTATGGGTGCTCCCTTGTAGATAATAAACTGTTTTTCTCTTGCTGCTTTTAATATTCTCTTTTTGTCTTTTGCTCTTGATATTTTAATTATGATGTGTCTTGATGTAGTCCTCTTTGGATTTCTTTTATATGGGGTTCTGTGTGATTCCTGGACTTGTAAGTCTATTTCTTTTACCAGATGTGGGAAGTTTTCAGTCATTATTTCTTTAAATAGGTTTTCAGTATCTTGCTCTCTCTCTTCTTCTGGCACCCCCACAATTCTGATATTGGTATGCTTGAAGCTGTCCCAGAGGCTCCTTACATTATCTTCAAATTTTTGGATTCTTTTTTCTTCTTGCTTTTCCAGTTGAGTGTTTGCTGATTCTTTATATTTCAAATTTTTGACTTGATTCTCACCTTCCTTTAGTCTGCTGTTAGGTCTCTGTATAATATTTTTTTTTATTTCAGTCAGTGTATGTTTAATTTCTTGTTGGTCATTTTCCATCTCTAGTTGGTCCTTTTTCATCTCCTCTTGGGTCTCGCTAAATTTATCCATCTTTATAGGATATTCTTGAAAAACCTTATTAATATGGTTTTGAACTCTATATCCAGTCATTTGTTTTCCTCCATTTCTTTTTTTTGTGTGATCTCTTCCTTTTTCTCCACATTTTCATTTTGCTGGGAAAACTTCTATGTTGGATTCAGCCTTATGACACAAGACTTGCAAAACTGCAAAAGCCTCTCTGTTGAGCTTGGGATGGGTGAAGTCTCAGGGCTTAACGGACCTCCTCGCCTTCCAGTCAGCCCTGCCCTTTATGGCCCCTGAGTCTCACGTGACTAGGTAATCGCTGGATGGGTCCCTGTGCATGTGCACTCTCTCACAGTGCCTTTAAATTGCTGCCTTTCTGGCTCCCCTGCACTCCGGGACCATATGAGTCTGGGTCCCCAGGGTTTCACCCAAAACTGGGGTTTAGTGGAGTTAGAAGTGGCACAGTTGGGAGGGTCTTTCTCCCACCCACTCTTGAAAGCCAGGGGCACAATCAGCAGTCTGTCTTCTGCGCGCAGTGCTGTGTGTGCCACCAGATTTCTGCCCTTTTGTGACTCCCCTAAATTTCCATGCATTTCTCCCTTTTCACAGTCCAAAGTCCCCCCATATGAGTTTCAGCTGGACGTGGGGTTTAGTGTCATAGGATAAGGGGTTCAATCAATTTGGGAGTCTCTGTCACCCTCCCGCCAGAGAAAGCCAGCCAGGTATTCCAGCACCTGCTCTCTCCACACGTGCATCTCCGCACCTCAGCTTTTTCCAGTTCTTCTGGGTCTTTGTGAGTCCCTCTCTTTCCTTCTAGTTGTAGAATTTCCACTCAGCCAGCTTCCCTGTGGTTCTGGATTATTTATGTTCCCTCTGTCTTTTAGTTGTAATTTTGAAATTGTTGTGAGAGGCAGCAGTGTAGGTCTTTATACCTATGCCACCATCTTGGATTCTTCTCATGATTAAATTTTGCATGCAGATCAAGAACATTTTAAAAAACCAAGAGAAAATAGATACACCATTCATTCCTCAAAATGAAACAGAACCCATAAAGACCAAATAACACAAGGCGATATGGAGACAATACTGGTCAAGTTTCTTTCCTGAAGATTTCAGTATCTAATTGGGAGACAAACTTGGGAACTGATTTTTGGCTGGCTGCTGTGAGAACACAAAGAACATGCAGCTCCTTCGGAAGAGAGAACCTGATTAAAGCTTTTCAGAAATGGTGACTGCCTATGGAAGAAACAGGCAATTTGGGTAATTCACAAACTCCATTTAGAATCTGAAGGGATGAAGAAATTCCAGGTAGTGGAAATAGTAGGTAAAGGACCAGGAAAGCACCTAAGTGCCTGCCCTATATTCAGGAGGTGGTATAACTTTTGGAGTGCTTGGAATAGAAAAATAATGGAAAGTAATGGGGCTTCCAAAGGCGGTCTGCATCTGAATGAAAAGCACTTTGTCCCCAGACTATGAGCCACTTCCTAAAAGAAGTGCCAGAAGCAGAGATTAATTCTCAAATGGCTCCAGGTTGTTGCATACAGTAAAAGGAGAAAAAAGGGGGGGGCAATAAATTCAGAATCTGCTTGCATAAGTATCTGAGATCTCATTCATTTTGTTGTCTGGTTTAGGAATTGGATTAAATTTATCAAAAAAAAATGTTTGACTGTACATGATTCTTTAATTTCAGAGTATGATTATTATACAGTGGCTTTATAGTTAGAAGGTTAAACATGACTGTGAGGGTATTATATCTCTGTTTATTTTGTGCTGTGTAATTATTGATCCAAAAATAAGAAACCCTTACAAAACTTAATTTATAACATGGCAGTATTAGTGACTAGGAGAAACAATTTCCTTGCTGTTCCTACTGAAAAAGAAACCATTTTAACTTAAATTATGTCCTTTTGTTTTCGGACATTAGAGTTATAAATTCTGTTAAAACCAACTGCTCCACTCTAAGTATAAAGATTAATCTTTGTCTTCCTTAGGTTCTTGGTGAATGCTAATTAACATTCCTTAGGACAACCTTAAGTGTAACTTGCTAGTCCTCTGTGAAGGTCAACATGCTATTTTAGGAAAACTATGAGCAAATCCATAGTTCATTTAAATGTAAGCATAGCCTGTTTTTAAAAAGTGAAGATAATGGTTAAGGCTTGGAAATTAAGAGGTTGTTTGTTTCCCAGCTATGACACTTCATCTACATAATTCTGTGTAAAAATGACATCAGCCGAAACTGGTTTGGCTCAGTGGAGAGTGCGTCGGCCTACGGACTGAAGGGTCCCAGGTTTGATTTCGGTCAAGGGCATGTACCTCTGTTGTGGGCACATCTCCAGTAGAGGTTGTGCAGGAGGCATCTGATCAATGTCTCTCTTTCATCGATGTTTCTAACTCTCTATCCTTCTCTCTCTTCTCTGTAAAAAGTCAATAAAATATGTTTAAAAAAATAAAAATAAATAAAAATAAAAAAATAAAAATGACATCACATAAATGTACAGTAGAAAGAAGGGATTTAAGATAAGGTGGAATAAAAATAGTGGAATTAATTTTATTAAGATTCTTTTATTAGTAAATTGATCTTTCAATAATAATAGGGTATCAATATCTCCTGTTTTTCTCCAAAGGGTAGCAATACACTAAGTGGCTAGATTGTTATGACCTCTGAATGCATAATAATCTGGCCTTCAGTGTATATCCTATATAATAAAAGGCTAATAGGCAAATTATCCCCTCAACCAGGAGTTCCATCAGGAGGCAGGCTGGCCAACTGCCCATGTCCCTTCCCCCTGGCCAGACTGGCCTGACTCCACCCATGTATGGATTCATGCGCCAGGCCTCCAAAATATATATAATACATATATGTAATATATTTTAGAGGCCTGGCTCATGAATTGTGCATTCAGATATCATAATAATATGGCCACACAGTGTATATCCACAATATTTAAGGGCTTCAATTTAAATATATATTTTATTAATTTTTTACAGAGAGGAAAGGAGAGGGATAGAGATCTAGAAACATCAACCAGCTGTCTCCTGCATGCCAAGGCTTCAATTTAATCAAACTATCCATCCTTTATGAATTTTTCACATTAGACATTAGATCAAAAGCCTTGGACAAGATAAGAATCCTGATAATTAGCATAATCTATTTTGATGTTTCATTTTTCTGATTCCTGGCCTCCACTTGATACTTTCATCATTGGCTTTGATCCCTTATGTATATTTCACTGGAATGATTTAGGAAGGTACTAGCTGTCTCAATATACCAAACTATGAACCTATGAAATAAAATTTGTGAGGATAAGTAATAAATAAATTTTATAAGCCATATCTGGGAGATAAGGTGGGGAACAAAATTTGGAAAGAGTCTAAATATTTTTAACAATTGTATTATTTTGCACAAAATATTAGATGATCTTGCCCAAGTCATTGGGCTAATGCATTTTAATAAATTAAGGATTCTCAAAAACACACAAAAGCTATCCAAGTGAGAGGTGATATGTAAAATATACATAAAGAACATTAGTGTATCCAGTTCTCCATTGTTGACCCTCATCTAGGACCAAATCAGATTTTGCTGAACTCTGTTTGGCTTCCTAAAATGCCTTTTCCATAAATAAGGATGAACTACTTTTGGGAGAAAAGGAGACTCGTGTTTCAGGAGAGAAAGAATCAGCAAATACCAAGCATATTCCTATCTAGACATGACTTGGTTTTCTTATCCACAGAGGGGCAGTGCCAAAGCACATTATAAATGTGATCATCATCACCCCAAAGTCACTTCTATGAAACTGAGTAGGCTTTCAACACCACTCTAATTAATGTGGGGTGGAGAGGACAGACCTGTGAAAATAGATAGCTTGATTGCATAGTAAAAGAAGCAGCACAAAATGTGAGCATTCCTTTGAGCCACAGGGAACAGAAACATTCATCAGAATTAATTTCTTTGTTTTTATTTAACCTAGTAACCAGGGAGAGGAATTCTAGAGTGGATGGAGCACTGAATACCAGTACAGAATCCAAGGCTCCATAATATGTTAGGACAGGGAAAGGTTAAATCCCAAACATCTGCTCATTACTTTAGTTTGACCATGTGAAGAACAATGGCTGTCTATATAATTATCATCCAAATAACAAATAAACGATAAGCTATGAAGTTAATCCTCAATACAATGTTAACAAAGTCTTAAAAGTTATTTTGTTAATGTCCACATTTAAAAATAAATTTAAGTGATGCTCTTAAACCAGTTTCTATTGACTAACATGACCTCCCATTGACTCCTGCCCCTCCCACTGTTTCACACACATACTGAATAGATACCCTGTAAGTCGGAGATCTCTATAGGAGAATCATGCTGGTAAGTCTCTTTTAGTTCTTGAACACTTGCTGCTTTTGGTATAAAAATTGTTGCTCCCATGGGAAAAAAAGTGACACATTAATAGCAGAAATAAAAAGTTGTATGGTTATGTTGTTGGCTAACTCTATGAACATGCACAGCACGTTTAAGGTCAAGAATGCCTAGCACTTTGGCAAGCAGTCCTTTATTGGAGGATAGAAGAAGATACATCTTATTATATTTTGATCAACAATATCAGCAGGCTTTGGGCATCAAGAAAGAAAAACAATTTGGGATTTTGAGAAACAAACTGAGCCGTGACTTACTGGGATACTCCATATACTGGTCTTTTTCACTTAGCAATTCTGTCTAAAGATTGTCCTGGAGTGACACTTTAACCTTTTCTGAAGTAAACATTATTTTCCCTTTAAACAAAACAGATCCCTGCTGCCCCTTAGACACTCTAAAGAGATGAATACAACAACCCAGGTGGTGGATAGGTAGAGAGAAAGAATAGCAACATATTCCCTCTGTTCTTAAAAACTGGAAGAAGGTGGTGCCTTGTAACTGGGAAGGTGGTAAAAAGGAGAATTTGAGTAGCTGGCATTTGTTGATAAGTTGTTGTAATGAATTTTAGTTATTTTGCTACTTTGAGTCCTTTCACCCAAAGGATATATTATAGAAGTATTTTACAGTGAGAAAATATTCTGTGTTGTGTCTGCATGTGTGTTCGTGTATGTTGATCAAAGATTACATCTCTTACCACGGAATTTCGTATGGAAGTCAAATCCACTTCCTAATGGTAAAAAAATTGAAAGAAAACCTGAATACTTGTTAGGACAAAGTATCTGACAACACTAGCTTTACCTTTTTTGTAAGATGTACAGAAACTATTATAGATAAAATCATTCACACGGTAAAAAGCAAAATCCAAAGCTGTACCCCAAATTCAAATAATTTACATCCTATATAATAAAAGCCTAATATAGTACCCATTTGTCCAGTCATCCACTCAACCAATCAAAACTTAATATACTAATGATATGCTAAGGCTGCTCAACAACTTGCTATGCCATGCACAGACAGTAGACTGTTCAACCAGTCACTATGACATGCACTGACCACCAACTGGGGGATCTGGCTGATTGGGACTGAACAAGATAGGCCAGACACACCCTGGAGCCCTCCCGCGGTTCCTCTCCAGCTGCCCAACCCCCTACATCCCTCCTCAGCCCCAATCATGCACTGGTGGAGTCCCCCAGCTTGGCCTGCACCCTCTCACAATCTGGGCCGAGGGAACTCCCACCCTCCACGTGCATGAATATCATTCACCAGGCCTCTAGTAATAAATAAAATAATATGTACATACATTGAAAGCAACATACAAATGGATCTCTAAGTAAAATTTATCTATGATCATTCTCATATATGTCAATGATTACTTTTGTTGAGTCTTATACTAATGTATTATATGTTTAAAAAGTTCTTGTAAATAGATGCTAATTATGGTGAAAACACACAGACATGGACAAACACACAGATATTAAAAATACATCTACTCTGACAACTGATACACAATGGTTCCCTGTAACTTCAAGTGCAGGTTCCTTCTCGTGATAACACTTTACAACTATTCACTTGTTTAATGTGACTTCTAAAAATTAGTTTTCATAAACCATTATTTGTTGTTTTGTGCCCATCAAAATCCATTTTTATTTCTATGTTTTTCCCTTTAAAAAGCACTCTTATAAGCATGTTTTAGTCACTGTGTTACTTTTCACTACTTTCTTCTAATTTTACTTTATAATCTTTCAGTTATACAACTATAAGTACACAGTCATTACTTTCACATTAGTTCTCTATATTACCTGGGTGGCCAGACTGCCTTTATAAAGATAACATGTCCTATTTTTAAATATTTTGTCTTGTACCCTCTTTAGGGAGTTTGTTATACAGATATTTGGTATGGAGCTTTTTAAAGTAAATTACTTAAAAATATCTCTGGAAGTGCATAAATGACTTAAGTGACAACACTAGGTAAAACTTACACCTCTCCTTTGGTTTGACTGAGAAAAAACAAAAAGAGAATCTAACATGTTAAAAATATGTATATTTCTTATTCAAAAAAGAACAAAATATGTTGTTTGCATAAACTTCCAGGTCAAATATATGTTCTGATCAGCTCACATACTGTGAAACTCAGCCAACCAGGATGCCTTGGTCCAGTTGTCATGTTTCCAAGAGTTAGCCATCAATAGGAGTTTTACTCCAGTGAGCACCCTCACAGAGTTACATTCCACCAAACCCTAAACATTCCAGCTTCTGAAAGTCCTCCAACCCCTGAGCACCATGTTTCTTAAATATTTTTATAAAATCAATGTGGCTTCATTACAAGGAACTGTACCTTACAATTAAGCTCTCCATTGCAGTCAATGAGAAGTTTGCATCAGCTTTCAAGTTCAATCATTACTAGTTTACAATCCATTAAATGGCACACTCATGTTTATATAAGTTTTTTTTTTATATTTTATTGATTTTTTCACAGAGAGGAAGGGAGAGAGATAGAGAGTTAGAAACATCGATGAGAGAGAGACATCGATCAGCCGCCTCCTGCACGCCCCCTACTGGGGATGTGCCCGCAACCAGGATACACCCCCTTGTCCAGAATCAAACCCGGGATCTCTCAGTCCACAGGCTTACACTCTATCCACTGAGCCAAACCGGTTTCAGCTATGATAAGTTTTAAGTTGGATTTGTGAATTACAATCACAATGATACTCTGACATGAGATTATCATATTCAATTTTTTCAATGTTTGTAGTAGTTGGTATTACCTAATTTTCATGTGTAAATATTATAAACATAACACAAACCTTGTCAAAATATAAGTGTAAATTTTGTGATGAATGAACAGTGGACAATTACTAGATGAGGAAAAAGAGCTCTTGGGATTCCCTGCACATTGGATAATTTTTAGTAAATATAAAAATGATGAATATTCAGATATATACCAACATACAATACAGCTAAGGAAAAAAGATGTAGGATTTTTTAAGTAGTAAAAAATTATTAACAAAATTCAAAAGATAAAGATAATCACAGTAGTGTTTGTACTGGCCACCTACTATGTATATCATCAGTGGTATAGTGCAAATGATTATGTACACAGTTACCAGAAGCATTTTCTGATCTAAAAATTACAAGCAAATTTTCAAGTGTCAAAAAGAAATCTACTACAGAACTAAAAAATACTATAGCTCCTTTTACACTCATAGGCATTATCAAATATCCAAATGTCTCAATTGTTATAACATGAACACAGATCCAAGTTATCATAATCCAGAAAAAAAATTCCCATTTACTTGTGTAATATTCTCCTGAAAAAGCCTTGCTTAGAAGCCTTTCTAATGCAAGGAAAACCTAGATAAGATTTCAGAAACAATAGCAAGATTTTTGCAAAAACTCTTTTATTAAATTAGAAGCTAGTAAGAAAAAAATGTATTGCTTTTTGTGTATTTAATACAAATACAAGTTTGCAGTATGTTTATATAAGTGTTTGCAGACAATGTTTATTCAAAGGTGAATCAAAATATGAATGGTTCATGGAAAATGTGGGCTGTTGTCCCCCACTCTGTATTGCACTGCCAAAATAGTATTCTGTTGTCTTTCCTCTTGACACCAAACTAATTGTAATCAAATTTTTCTTACCTCATTATTTATACTTTTCAAACTGAGCAATTAAAGGATTTTGTGACTTTGTTTACATTCAATAGTCTTCAAATCTCACATTCAGACCTGGCTGGCTCCCCTTAACAAATGCACTTGAAAACATCTCAATTTATTTGAAGCACTGAAATTATACTTTTATTTTGAAAAAAGACCCAGATTCTTAACATTTAAAATAATACAGTGAATGAAGCCTAGTTATTTCTTGTTCATAGTTCTCAATATGTCTTTAGTGAATTGAAAGAAAATCAATGTTATTGAATTACTTTCTTGCTTAAAATAACATATTCGTTAGAATAAAAAAGGACAAAAAATCATTCCAAGTGTCAAGGCTGTTATTAAATGGATGATATTATTTCTGAACAGGAAAAGAAATCCCATTTTAAATGAATAATTATTAAACAGGAAAAGAAATCCCAATGTGAATGAATAATTATTATGGCTCTTGCCCTGACTTCTGTTTGGAATAGATTCCATCCAATAAAGAATGGAGTTGTGCACGGGGACAAGGTTTTTTACTAGCAGAAATCATCCTGTACACTGTTGAAGAGGAAGAAAATAAATATTTATGGAAATGTTAATTTTTTTTGTTAATGGAAACCATTTTTAAAAGCCATTGATGACTAAATACAAAGGAATACTGAAAAATGGGAAAGTAAGTTATGCCATAAAAATGGAATTATGTTTCAAAAAATCAAATTTAAAGAACAATTCTCACGTTATTAATTTTATGCCCATAAATGTTCAATCTACTGTCTCATAATGCTAATGTTGAACATGTTCTATCATTAATCAATATTCAATGAACAAAATAATTAAAGAAGATACATGTAACTACTGTAGAGATATATTACAATGTAAGTGGAACATTTGACTGTAACTGCAATAAATTTTATAATTAAAGTATGCAAACATAAAATTATCAAGGAGAGTCAAAACTGAGGAAAATATAACCAAGAAAAAGTATGTAGTTTAGATATAATTAATTTTTTTCAGATAAATAACAAATAATGTTTTAATATTAATATATCTCTGTATATATCTACAGGCAAATCAAATAATTCTTACTTTAAAAAGTGTGTACTCTATATACTATTTGATAAATCTGGCAACACTGACTAGGGAGTATGATGGAAATGGAAATATTTAGTGTTGTTTCTTGGATTGGGGTTTCATGGACTGAGTGTAAGTATAATTAAAATTCTAGTACTCTAAGGATAGCTATAGATACTGATTAGGGAACACTATTTCTGTTAAGAGTATTACTTTTTTTCATCACGTTTCAACAAAGATAGACCACATTTTTTTCTTGGTTCTTTTGGCAAGAATTCATTCTTCCTTTGAGTTGAAGATTGTCAGTTTTTAGTACTTGACTTAATGTGGGGGTCAGGAGATGAGAGAGGCCTCAGCTTCAGATCATACACTTGTCAAGTTCACATCCCATTCATCAGTGGGGCTAATAACCAGGAAATCCTGACATTTCTGGGTTGGGCACACTTACAGGCCAACCTTGACTTCTGAGTAGAATTTCTCACTTTTATTGTATTCTTTATTTTGTTTTTGTTTGTATTTTGTTTGTATGTAGTAGTAGTGGTGGTAGCAGTACATGGAGAACTTCTTTTACATTCTTGTGAGTTCAGTAATTTAAATATATATATTCTAAATTACCCACTATTTGGGTGTTTTGCAGCAGAGAAGGGGTTGCATTCCAAAACAGCTGGTCTTATTACACCACACCAGTGGACAGTTTTAAAAGCTCACTTAAAATAGTCTTAGCAGCAAGCTTATTTGTCCCTCCTAAGAGCCCAGTGCTGTTTCTGTCTGGGCTGTATGTGTTATATAATTAAAGAAGATGTTAGAAATCTGGTGAAGAGGAAAAGGGAGCTCACTTCAACTGTTAGAGATGGACTGCTGTGGCTTCCTGAAGGTGACCAGGAACCTGAGGAAGGTTGACAAGAGCCATGCATATCCATTTCTATCTTAGGTCCATTGCTCCTGCACAGATGTCCTATTTGATTTTTTTTTTCATAATGATGCATTAAGAAGAGATCCAGAAACACAGAAGCATGCAGAAAGGTTAAGGAGAGGTGGGGTAGATAAGAGATCAACCAAAGGACTTGTATGCATGCATATAAGCATAATTATTGAACACAAGACACTGGGGGGTTAGGGTATGCCTTGAGAACCACTGATATATACATACAAGTTCTTTGATTGATCTCTTCCCACCCACCTACCCTCACCTTCTCTCTGAGATTCAACAGTCTATTCCATGCTTCTTTTTTTATTAATGTATTACATGTATACATATCTTCCCATTGCATACTCTAACTGTAATGTTGCCCCTCCTTCCACCAATAACTCTAATTAGGCGACCATTGGAAAACACAGATATTTACATTATGATTCATAACAGTAGCAAAATTACAATTATGAAGTAGCAATGAAAATAATTTTATGGTTGGGAGTCACCACAACATGAGGAATTGTATTATAGAGTCGTGGCCTTAGAAAGATTGAGAACCACTGCATATATGCATAACCATGGACACAGACAATAAAGTGGTGGAGGGGTGGGGCAGTGGGTGGGGACAGAAGAATCAATGGGGGAAAATAAGGAACATAAGTAATACTTCCAACAATAAATATTTAAAATAATAGTAATAATAATAATAATAATAATAATAATGTATTAAGAAAGACTACACATCATACCATAAGCCATTCAGGAATTTTCAAAGTAAGAAAATAAATAGTAGATATCATAACCCAGGACCTATCTGAATCTAACTTTATCCTTCTTTTTCACTACCTTGAACTTAATGTAGTATGGAGATATAATCACCAGGGTTTCCTACAGTTAGAAATCCTTTACTCAGTTTCCAGAAGGGTAAGCGTCAAGGTGCCTTATAGTTTACACATTTTGGAACTGATGAGTTGGCCATGGTTAGAGGAGGAAACTGTGGCCTTGTATCTGTTGTTGAGAAAATGCTGCCACTGCCCCCAAGATCCCTGATAAAGCTGGGAAGCCCTGCCCTGCTATCCCCTACTCTCAGCTCATCTTATTGAAAGTTAGCAGTCCAGTCCATTCCCTTTCTCTATCCTCATGTGCAAGTAGAGCAGCAGAAAACATCCATCTTTGTGGTGGACAGGAGAGCAGGCAAGACGGCTGCTACACAGCCTCTTCACCTTCCATGCTCAATGGTCCATTCAAGGTTACCAACCTTCCCTTCCTCTCTCAGCCTGTCAGGGTACAGATAGCTTGGCTTAAGAAGTATGGGTGTGTAACTGATAGTTGTGACTTTGGATAGCTGACTGAAGGGCACTCCGGGCTAAGGTGGGGCGGATGTGGTAAACCAGTATCCTTTAATTTTCTTCTCCATGATAGGCAGTGTCAAAAAACAGCGGGATGCTATATGGGAATCCCCTTGAAGGCAGCAAGGCTGTTTGTTAGAGTTCATTTGATGGTCTGGAGATTTCAATATCTAATGCTATTGTCTTGGAAGCTGCATCAAGATACACTGGTATCCACACTTAGCATGAGGCTGTAGTGATACCTGCCTTTAATAGAGCATATAAGCTTTGAAATGAGCATCCTGGTTGCAACCATAATGGACTGAAGGTCAAAGCCTCCTTCTAAGGTACTTTGGACATTGAGTAGCAGCTAAAGGTGAAGAATGGCTCCCATTAATGACAGATATTAGCATGTTCCTACCCTAGTAAATGGGCCATAGTTTAAACTACATTTAATTTAGCAACATGAAGTAATACATATTTCTATACTATAGGATTTGGAAGAAATTCATGCTGTTATATTTATTATCCAATTTAGCCTTTATAATTCTTAAAAGTGGGTATTATTTATTCATTTAGAGGGAGGAAACTGAGACACTGAAAAATTAGTATGTGTTTAATGGGACACATAAAGATGGAACAAGGGCTGGAAAATCTCCTTGTACTCTGAGGAAACATTTGGATGTAACTGGCCAAAAAATACCATCTAGTTTGCTTACACAAATGAGGAAGACACATGTAATTGGAAAGTCTGTGGTAGGGTTGGTTTCAAATCTCAGGATTGATGTAGGGACTCAGTGTCATCAGGATGAAAATTCACTCCACTGATTGACTTTCAAATTTCTGCGATCGGTTCATTGCCAGGCCTGTGTCATAGGAAGATGGCTGTCAGCAAGTTCAGAGCTTTATTATCCCAGATGAAAGTATTGCTGAAATCATGGGCCTGTCTCAGGGCAGCCTATGAAAGTCCCATTGAATCTTATTGGCTCCACGCGGATCACATGCCCCTCCTTCCACCAATCCCTGTGACCAAGACCATGAGTATTGTTTGAGCCATGGAGAAACTCATTGTTGGGGGCGTAGGGGAGATATATTCCCCTATGTACGTGGAATAAGATGAAAAAACATGGGTTGTTCCTCCAAAAGGATACGCTTTTCAGAAAGGTGAATACTAGATTTCAAAGTGAAAACAAAATAAAGCAGATATCTGCTCCAACCTCCTGTCAATGCCTCAGTTCTAGCCATCTGCCCAGTGTCAGGCATCTACTCATAACAAACCATGTGATCCAACAAAACTGCTCTATTAAGGTGAGAATTGGATCTTTCACTCACATTATTATCTTTGCTATTATGTGTGAAGTTTTAATGGTTTGAATGAATAGGTATCCATAGTTATTAACAACTACTAATTATAGTCCTCATTTCAGGCACAATCTCTATTTCTCCTATTAGACTGTATGTTTCCTCAGGAGATCAATAATTTAGTTAAGCTTTCCTTATTCTGGAACTGTATTTTAAATGAATGGCTATATATTCTGTTACTTGATAAAGCACTGAATTGTTTACAAAGTACAAAAAATAGTGCATGACAGGTACACTATTTTACAACTATGTAATTACACAACTAAGACTTAAGTTAATGAGTTTCTTAAAAGGCTTTGGGATTTGCCTTTGGATTGTAAACACACATACAATATACAGATGGTATTTCATAGAATTGTACTCTTGAAATCTATATAATTTTATTACCCAAGTCAACACCATAAATTTAATAAAAAAAAAGGCTTTAGAAGAGAGATCAAATATGAAAAGCATGGTTTGGATAGGCTAGAGATTATGTAGTCCATCAAAGCTCCATCTCAACTATTTCAAAAAGATAGTTTTATTTAGTATTTTCAAAAGCTGCCCAAGAAAAAAGATGCCAAGTTAAAATCTTTATGAAATAACAAATCCCCCAAATGATTCAATGACTGATTTTTCAAATGTGAAATGATGTTTGTATCAGTTATTTTCTTGAAAAATATATGGTTTCATTGGAAGATGACCTATTCATAAATTCTAAGGCTGAGTTCACAGTTATTGTCTGAAAACCTGTTTACTCCTGTCATGATCAGAAATGGATATTCAGAAGCATCCATAGTCAGCATTGGTTCTAGGAAACCAAATACTCCACTGTTATTTGCCAATGCTCAAATGGCCTCAGGCTTCATACTTATCAATTAAAATGGAGGAGGAAAAGCATCTCTCAGTGTTAGAGATATGGAGAATAACTATGGGAAGCTAAGAAGATGCCACCTAATATTAAAGAGATGGACACCTTTTTTGTTATTGTTGCTTTAAAATATATTTTTATAGATTTCAGAAAGGAAGGGAGTGGAAGAGATAGAAAATCAATGATGAGAGAAAATCATTGATTGGCTGCCTCCTATATGTCCCTACTTGGGATTGAGCCCACAACCTAGACATGTGCCCTTGACCAGAATTGAACCCAGGACCCTTGATTCCATAGGTTAACGCTCTATCCCTGAATCAAATAGGCTAGGGCAAGATGAACAAGTTTTGAGGAAGAAATGCAGAATATTATTCTTCACTGGTTTCCTACCGTATACGTGGAACTCAGACTTTCTGATCCAGTGCCCATCTGTCATCCACCCTATTTCCAGATTGTGGGTGTTCTCTGGATAGCTTTACTAAATAAATTGTTTTACTAAAATGATTATTTCCTCCTCATAACTGCAAATGTATCTGTTTGGACAGAAAGAAACCTTTTCCTAGCCTGGTTATTCCATTAATGTCTTAGGGTTTAAGGAATGCATTTCAGCTTATAAAGCCTTTGCTCTAAAATTTTACACACTTGACAGGGTTTGCAGCACTTGTCACACTAAAATACTAATAGTGAGTGTCAATAATTGCTTATTGATCATGAGATGAGTAAAACAAAATTTATATCTAGGGAAGAAGCAGTACTTAATATAATATGAAAAGAAATAATATCTCTTTTACTACAGTACCTCATCAAGGGCTCAGAAGTTGAAACAGAAACTTGGAAAGAAGGATCACAATAGGGTGAACCTTAAATAAAGTTTTTGTTTTCATCATACTTGCTTACTTCTGTATTTGTGTATTTGCGCAAGTTCTTGTAACCAGCTGATAGTTAATGTTAAATCATGGTATTTGCAGATGTTCAGGCTACTACATAAGACATTAGTTGAAATGAGATACTTTCACAACAAAATATAGCAGAATATATTTTCTTTATAAAAAGAGAATGATTTTATATATCTTTTGTTTGCATACCATCAATATATGCATTTGCATACATATAATGAGTGCTTATAAAATTAAACTAAAATCCTGCATTGTGTACATAGCTCAAAGACACAGAAAGTTTAATTACAATTTTAAATATGCTATCATGACTTTTGTTGAAGTACTGACAATAGGTATATACTTGCGAGTGAAGGATGTTACAGTATTTTATTCAGCACTGAACTTGGCTATTGCTTTTCTTGCACCTGATATACAGGACAGAGGTTAGTATCAAAATACTGGCCTTCTGTTTCTGTGCACTGGGAGGGTATACTCACCTCTGTCCTAAGGTCCCTCTGAGCAATATCAAGAGACTTAATCTATTCAATAAGCTGACAAAACATATTTCACCTGATTATGAAAACTGTGCTATTATTAACCATGAAAGGCAACAAAAATTCATGTTTTTGGACATCATAAGCCAGCATTTCACTTGAATAGTTTCTAATAAATATAAATATTGACTTTCTGTTAGTGATATAGAAAAATCCTACTAGAATATATTCTACAATAGAAGCATAAATCAGCTAACAATGTCTTTCATCCAGTTGTTATGTAGAGTATTTATAATTTTCATTGTAGGCTTGAGTGCTGGAGAACAAAAAAAAGCCCACCATATTTTTGTAGTATACAGAAAGCTAGGGTTGTAAAACCATTTCAAAATATTTATTGTTGGGATCACATAGCATCAATGCCTTTGATATGAAACTGTACCACTGTCCTTGGGGAACACATAACCTTTTACATGCATAGTATAGTCAGTCTCACAGTATTGTCTCAACCACTCATTAATTACAACTTGCAAACAAAAAAAAACTGCTCTTTCCAGGACAAATAAGATAAATAAATAGGGAGATGAGCTTGTCTGTCCTATTCAAGTACCTAGTAAATCAGTTGGCCTCCAGCATGTGTCACTGGTGGTCCACAGTCACATGCATACCTTTTCAGTTCCTTAGAGTGACTAACACAGTCATCTACACTAGCACAATGCAAAGATATCTGCAAATCCTTTATAATCAGTAAGTGGTGGCAGTCCTTTGCTATCAGAGAATCAAATTTCTCCTTTGTTAGTGTGAGTGGGGCGACCTTGAGGTACTGCTGGAATAGACATGTTTAGAAGCTCCCATGGGAGAATAAGGTGTGGACAAAGGTTTTATTTGTGTGGAGATACATTCCTCAGGTTGCAGAGTCCAATTTCCTTTAAATCAGTCGTGAAAGAAGTGCAGCTAGGGTTCCATTAGAGTCAAAAGCAAGGTCTGTTCCAATGTAGCAGCCAGATCCAGTTCAGCATCAGTTAATTAAAGTCCATTAGTCCATTGTGTGAAGCCCCATATGGCCAGGAGAGAATCAGGAGCCCGGGTGCAAAGTCCAATAAAGTAAAATCCAAGAGCATGCTCCTTTGTTTAGAAGTTTAAATATTCAGGTTTCTAGCGCTTGTAGTGCCCATACCTATTCTGTTCAATTGTTCCCAGGTGTGACTGGCATATAAGCACCTTTCCAGGTCACTCAAACCTCACTGGGCTTGCATCTAAATGCCTTTGTCCAGTCTCTTCCCCCATCAATCAGGGGAGCCGGACTTGGAGGGTGTTAACTTAGCAAAGCTATATAAATGACACGCCTATATTATCTAGTCTCTTCTTTACTCCTTTCCCATTACATAATAACCAGATTATTATAATGGTATCACTTTGACGTATAAATGTTTGAGACAAAAAATGTGTGATGTACACATAAGGATGACATTTACAGTATGAAGATGGAAATAGCATAGACCAGATTCCATGGTATTGTTGATAGTACCCCTAGAAGGTAGAAAGCCATGCCTGTGGAGAAATTTAATTTTTAAGCAAAAGGCAGAGCCTCCAGTGCTTTTGGTAAGTACAGAGTAAAGGAGAAAAAAGGCTGAAAATATAAATATAATTTCACATCCTGTGATTCAAAGTCCAACATTCAGATGCATTTCTTGGGATGGGCTTCTGCACTACGAAGGCAATCAGAAAGTGGATGATTCCAGAAAGAAGTCAGAGCTGAACAATCATTCAAACTATACAGCTTAGTGACTCTTATGCCACCATGAAAGTGAAACTCCTACCTGAACTGGTATGTTTTTTTTTTTTTGCAAAAATCCAAGAATTTATCTAGGCCACCAATGGCTTACACCTTAAATAGAGTTATGCATCAAAAGTAACATGAATAACAACACTCTAAGAGTGCAAAGCACTTTTTGCTTACACACCATCACTGATATGAAATGCAGCTATTCAAGAAGTTCAAATATCACAGAGTGAAAGGACTCTTGCCAAAGCAATGAGATGTAGAAGTGCAGATTCCAAAAGCTAGTTTGTTGAAACTTGATTATTACATTATTATTTTTTTTTATTTTAACAGTCTTTCAGTTAAATAAGCTTATAGACATCTATGACGACCAACAACTTCAGAACCACAACACTTAAATGCAAAGAACACTTCCCCAAAGAAGACTAAATAGGTGGTAAATACCACACAAAAAAATACTGCAAAAAGAAGTTCATATATACAACTTACACCCATTTATACCTTTCCCTCTTAAAACTAAAACATTCTGGCTCCAACTCTTCTCCGATTGGAAAAGAGAACTCAGATGGATTTAATCATCAATAAGTACATGCATTCTGTTGGGGGTAGACAGAACTAATTCATTATATAAAATAAAATAAAAAAATAATCATCTGGGTTATTTTAAATGATGATTTTTTAGACTCAATGGAAAGTAGAAGGTACCCTGGAGCCTGCCCTACATAGCAGGAAGCTGGGCAGCGGGGAGGACAGCTCAGGCATGCTTTTAGTGCAGGGTAGTGATTTGCTCTGTGGCCAGGTGTATAATATAAATAAAAGCCACTCCCATTCTCATCCTCTACCAGATGGTGGAGCCTTTGGCTGCCTCACCTTTGGCATCCAGGGATGCATAATGAAATTCCTGGTGTCCCTAGCCTTCATTCAGCAAACTATTCATTCTTTTCATAAACCCAGACTTTAGAGAATTCTATTTTTGTCTGTTTCTTCACAGTGGTATAGATGGAGGTATTGCACAATCAGCAATTTTTCAGCCCTGATCCTAAATTTGTCTCCAATAACATCCCTTCTGAATAGAATCCTTCCATCAAAGCTCAGAGACAGCTTGCCAAACAGTTAAGTTTTTCAATAAATTCTTGTTAGATAAGTTGGTATATAAATAGTTAATATTATGTCTGTTGTACAGATAAGTCCTGCTTATTTGAAGATTCTATAAGTTTTCCTTCTTATTTGGAAAAGATGATAACAGAATCTTTCCAACAGGTTTATAAAGCATCTTTGCTCTGTAGACCTGCTCAACACTTGTCTATGAGGTTCTGAAACTTGGACTCTTCCAATGGCTTCCCCATCTCCTCATAGTTGTGGGTCAGTGGGACTGCTCCATTATGAAGGCAGCTGAGTATTTTATATATATGATTCCTGCATTATCTATACATATAAAACCCTAATAAGCAAATAGACTGAACGGCGGAACAACCAAACAACTATGATGTGCACTGACCACTAGGGGGAGCACTTAGAACATGATGAGCATTGGCAGTAGGGAGCAGAGCACAGAACATGGTGAGCACCAGCCACAGCAGATAGTGGAGCACTGGTCCCTGTCATTGGGGTCAGCCTCTTGTGGTTACTGAAAATTCTTTGCTCCTGCGCACCATGGTCTCATCAAGTGCTCACAACTGCTGCCAGTGCTGGCCCCGTTTACACCTGCTGCTATAGCCACCACCTATACCCACTGCCAGCACCCAGCACCAGTCTTGATTGCTCGGTGCCATCAGTGGTGCGAGCTGCAGCTGCCAGCCCTGATTGCCTCTCAGGGCTTCTCTACCTCCCCCTGCACCATCGCACCCACTGATGACACAGGCCCCATTAGCTCTGTGCTCTCAGCCCAGGTGAGTGAGGAGGTGCCATCAGCACAGGGGAGCAGCAGCAGCAGGAGTGGGGCTGCCAGCAAAAAAGAGACCAGGGTCACAGCGGGAGGGCCCAGGCAGGGGTGCAGATGATGGGCAGAGACCCGCCCCTGTGCACAATGCAGCTTTGCAGCCCACAGTTCTTTCAAGGCCCACAAATTTGTACACAGAAACCTAGTTAATTTATATTATACAAAAAAGTTCTTACAGTGTTGAATTATAATCTCATCTGATATGGATTAGTATTATTGCAAAGTGCACAAAAACATACCCAATAATGATTTTTTTATTATAAAATCATTAGGTAACTGGTGTTTTAAATGCCTTTTATTGTGTAAAAATCCTTGATGCATTGATAAATAGGTGTTTTAAAATGTTTTAATCAGACTGGAAAAATATCCGTTGGTGTTTTTGTTTTAATGGGGAACAAGTTATTTTTCCACTATTTTAAATAATGAAATATCCATTGTGTTTTCAGAAGTAAACCAGATTTGAACAATTTAAAAAGCCCATTGTTTAATCAGTTTACTCTTCTATAAAGAATTTCAATAATCTTTTACATTTTTATCAGCAGGGCCACAATTAGTGGATTTGTTTATAGTTTCTTTTGTGATTATCCCCAAAACATTTGCTCTGATGAATTATAAATGCAAGTTTAACTGGGCCATAAAAATAGGACTAAGTGATTTATTTACAGGATTTTTTTTTATGTTAAATAAGGATAATTTCAATAATTAAAAATTGCCAAAACCGGTTTGGCTCAGTGGATAGAGCATCAGCCTGCAGAGTGAGAGGACCCAGATTCAATTCTGGTCAAGGGCACCTGCCTTGATTGCTGTGCAGGAACCAGTTGATCGATGTTTCTCTCTCATCGATGTTTCTAGTTCTCTATTCCTCTCCCTTCCTCTCTGTAAAAAAAATCAATAAAATATATTTAAAAAATAATTAAGCATAGTATTAGCTCTGAATTTCTTGTTAATCAAGGTAACAAGGGAAATGATATGTGTCATATAATTTTGACTGTCTGATGAATTCAAGCATACTATTATTGGGTTGGAGCAAATTCATTTCTTGACACTATATGCATTTACATAACTTATATTAATACAAAATGCTTTTGAAAATGACAAAATTTATATAGCTATGTGTGTCACTGGATTCCATTATAAACAGTTAGTCTAATTCTATTACACCACTGCTATTATAAAAGATAATCCTTCAGCCAAAAGACTGATAGTGGTGTTCAGTTTTCCAAAGAAACTATATGGAATGAAGAATCAGTTTATAATTAAAAGGTGATTATTTCAGAAAAGCAGATTTCTTAAAAATATGCCATAACAAAAATAATGCTTTAAGGTGCTTTTTCTCTGTTTGCTCATGTTTTTCCCTAGTAATGAGGACAGATACAGCATGGCATGAAGGTATCTTGATGTCACCATATTGACAGATCAATGCTGCATTCAAGATAACTTGACATTTACATAATTTTATTGTTAGATGTTTATATCAATGAATCCACAACAATTTTAGTAAAGATGTAAGACTGTTTTCTGCAGAAACTAAGGAAAACAATGTGCTCATGATATGGAAATGTTATAAGCACCATTAAAATAAGCACCACCAGCCATCATCTTTTCAGTCACGTGGGATCTCACCAAAACATGATAACAACAGTTTAGGAGGAAAGCCTGTCTGAATGACTAGAATCATGTAAACAGTGCTTCTTGAGAAATAAAATAGATTCCACTTAAAATACAGTAGGTCAAAATGGGCTAGAGAACAAGGAGCTGACTAATGTATTCTCTAGGGAAGCAGATTTAATGACCTAACTAATAACATGCAATAATTAGCATACTAGCTATTTTGAATAAATACCTGCCTTTGAAGTGCTTCAGGGCACTAGAGCATCCTGTTCCCTAAACTAGTTTAAAGAGTCTGGCACCATATCTTGTTTATAACACTGATTCACCCTCTGCATTTAAAAGGAAGGAATTTTACATATAAAGATAACATGATCTTAGGACACGCTTTTCACACAATGAATCATAAATCCATGACTTATCATAATAGAAATAGCAGAAAATAAAAAGAAAAGATTAATATGTTTGGCCTCAAAGTAGAACATGTTTGTTCTCTGCAAACTAATCACTTGCAACCTGTTAAGCATTGTGGAAAAGGAAATAAAGCAGGGCACTTTGAAGGTATTTTATTTACACAGGTATCTCAGCACATAACACATTGGGGCAGGGTAGGGGCACGAAATTTTCATATTTTCTCCTACTGTTTTGAACTACATGCATTGCAGTCCACCTCAATAAGCTGGCATAGTGGAAAGCTGAAGTTTGCCATGGAATCATGTTTTGTGACAACACGTCGTGTGAAAAGATTTCTGAAGGAACATTGCCAAGTGTGTTCCATGTGTTCAAACTCCTCACAATTAAGTTTACTTCTGGAAAAGAAAAAATTTTTCTCAGCCTAATAAGTACTCAAGTACCCTTAAATCCTGAAAACCTAGACATTCTGGCCAACTTGTTTTCCTTCTTTGGCCTCTTGATGACAAACGTGTTGTTTCACATTACCAGTTTGGTGATGGGGACCTGAAGGAGGGGAGAGTCTCAGGTGAATAGGGCTTGATGTGTTTGCTTTTTAATCAGTGTCACTCAATCAGAGCATGCAGCACAATTAGCATCTTATCATGGTGTTTGCTTTCTGCTCTTTTGGTGCTGCATAATTTGGCACTTTATTATACCAGCTTAGGTTCTTTAGCTGCTTCATGTAGCATGCATTTATTGGGAAGTTACTTCTCAGAAAAACTCTAAAAGAGAAAACTCCAGTTGAGAAAGATAAAGTTATCTAGGGAAAACCCACGTCGTCTCTCATTCAACTTGACACATAAATCTATCAAGCCTGCACATCAGAAATAGTGAAATGGAAGAACCTGCAATGAGCTATATGGTGGAATTGTTACACAGGCTAGTGGACAAAGGCATAGTGAGAGTAGTGAAGAATAACAACTGACAGTGTAGGAAGAGACAAACAAGCTATAAAAATCAGGTAGAAGAACATTAAAGGCACACGTTTTTCTCAGGTACAATTCTCAGAAAACTGATTCTAAAGTGAGAGTTCAAAGTGCAAGTACTTACTGAGGAAGTTTTCCCTGGAGAAATGATCAAGGGAATGGGGAAGCAAAACAAAAAAGGCAAGAAAACAAGCCAAGCACGATTTCAGGTCAGATTCCTACCTTAACCTTACCTTGTGAGAAGCTATGCAGGCTATTCTGCACCCAAGTTTGTCCTTTCTCAAAGCAAGGAACCTCTGACTTTGTGTCTCTTTATCCACTGGTTTAGGGCCACTGATGGGGGGTGGGCAAAAGGGAGAGAGATCCTGTGTCCCAGGAGTCCAAGGAAGAAAGTCACCTATGCAAGCCATTCACAGCACAGCACACAGACACAGTGGGATGGGGTCACAGTGCCCGGAAAAGGGGCCAAAGGGGATCTCAATAGGCAGCAACTCTATTCATCTCCACAAGGCTAATCATTTAATGTCCCTAAGGATCACCGAAATCAAGAATTATCCCTTAATTAGTAGCAGCCCAAGTTAATTTAACTCAATAAGGTTCACCCCTGCTTTGGAGGCCAAAATAACAAAGTAGGTGTAGTGCAAAGACCATAGGATTTAGGAATGAAAAGTTTTAGTTCTGTCTCTGCTGCCCTAGATGCCTAGATAGTCTCAATGTGTGCCCGTGCCTGGAACTCACCTTGCTGACAGGAATGGCCTACTCATAGCCAATTCAACCAGCCCCATACAATCCCAAGAACCCATAATAAAGTGTCAAAAATGAGACAGTACCTACAAACCCAGAGTCTGGAAAACAGAAAATACTAAATAAATGTTACCTAAAAAAATAAATGGCTTTAGCCAATATTGCATTTGCCTGAGGGGAAAAGAGAAACGTATCAAGAGTCTGATGTATTTTGTTACGATATATGTTTTTTCTTAAATTTCTGAAATTGTCCATAAACATATCAAGTTGCAAGCTTATAGTGTAGTCATGTTTTCTAATAGTTTAACAATGTATACATTAAAGTGAGTGAGTGTTCTTTCAATTGCCTGCATTTTAAAACTGTTTCAGTACTAAGTGGTTATAATTTTCCAGAGAAGAGTCAAGATTAGTAAAGGCATACTTATAAATGTTTTAGTGTCTATTTTTTTTATCCTGCAGAGTTGTGTGGAAAAAGTCTTCTTTTTCTAATGTATTTGTCAGAATTTTTCAGAAAGATCCATGTTCAGATTTTTCAAGTCAATCCTGTATCTGCATATAGACAGCTGAAATGATCATTTTAAAACAACAAATCCTAACGCCTGGTGTCACAAAATAATCCTATAATCTGACATGATTAAAAGGTTTGCTGATCAGAGTTCTGCAGCAGAGAGCCAAATGCAGGCAAGTATGTTAGAATTTTCTGCCTCATGACTATGAGGAAAGATTGGCACACAGGCCATAGACAGTAGCGATTCTCACACAATTTTGGTCCAGAGCAATATCAGATGAAGAAATTGTCCAGTAGCAAACAAGTCCTTTGAAAACAATGCTAGACACTGGAGTTTTCTGACTGATGATATTAAGCTAACATTTCTCATTTTACAAATCTGTGTTTAAAATGGAAATATAAGATGCTGTATCCTATATGATAAAGAGGTAATATGAAAATTAACCCTCACGCCCTCACCTCACAAGATGGCTGTCTACGAGCAGGCTGGCAGGGGGGGTTAGTGAGGGATGACCAAAGGACTGAACAAGCAGGCTGCATGGGGCAACCAGGCTGGCAGAGTGGACAGTTGGGGGCGACCAGGCCAGCAGGGCAGGGGGCAGTTTGGGGTAACCAGGCCAGCAGGAGGGGAGGGCAGTTGGGGACAATTAGGCTGGCAGAAAGGTAGTTAGGGGAGGCCAGGCCAGCAGAGGGGGGCAGTAAGGAGTAACCAGGTTGGCAGGAAGGAGTAGTTAAGGGGAACCTGGCCGGCGGGGGGTAGGGAGGGTAGCAGCAGTTAGTGGCAACAAGGCAAGCAGGCAGGTGAGTAATTAGGAGCCAGTGGTCTAGGATTATGAGAAGGATATCTAACTGTGGGTTTAGGCCAGGAATTGGGCCTATATCAGCAGTTGGATATTCCCCGAGGGGTCCTGGATTGGAGAGGGTGCAGGCTGAGATGAGGGGACCCTCTTCGCTTGTGTACAAATTTTGTGCACCGGGCCTCTAGTTTTACATAAACTGGGAAAGATTTTCAACTGTAAAGCAATTTCTTAATGAAAGTCTACATGAATGAGCAAAAATGATGGCAGGTATTTTAAGTAAACCATCAACAATAATAATAATGCAAAATCATTTGCCTACTTGTAAATATTCTCCAGACAGAAATCTTGTCTTTGTCTTTGTCTCTACAGTCCCTGGTTCACAGTTGGTACTCAATCAAAACTTTTAACTGAATGAATGAATGTTGTTGGATTTAATAAAGAAATGTACAAACGCAAAATGATTGTTAAAAAAAAGTATAGGAATCATAGTAATTTATTCACTGATGTCTACAGAACCCCAGAGGTTGTAACCACATTACTATAAATAATCTGCCAGACCAAAGGGGAAATACACTTTAGAATGACAATTATTTATTAAAGGCACATTTCGTATTCTCCTATGTAAAGTGCCTGATAATAAATCTTGCATTTTCTCCACAGCTTTGGAGAAAATATAAGAGTAAAACACATTAAGGATGGAATTCTGGTGTCACAGGTTGGCCTCACTAAGCCAGAAATTACCTTACTCTCTGCAGACTGCGCCAGATCAGGCTCTGACAATGCAGGGTGGCTTTACTTGACTCTGCTCTTTGGCACAGTTCCTATTATTTTAGATGCACCCCAGCAATGTCGACTTTCATTTGAATTTCCTGAGTATTTAAAATCTTTTCCCAAGTTATGTAAAATATACATCCTATATTTACATTTTAAACACAGCTTCAAACTTTTGTTTTTTCCATATATACTGAAGTACTGATTGGAGAGAAGTTAAAATTATCTGCACCTACAAGGGCAGTAGTTGGCAAATTGCAGTGGCTCTCCAGCCACTATTTACTGCTCTGTTGAATAATGAGTTTGCCAACCACTGCCTTAGAGAAAAATATTTAAAAAAACATTTTAATAATGTATTAATGTCTTTAAACTGAAGTCAAAACTGCTGGGTAAGGGTAATTCCTTACCTTTGTGACACCCACTGGCCAATCAGGAGTGAGTATGCAAATTAACCCAACAAAGTTGCATTGAGTGGCCAGGGGGGAATACTTGCATCCCTGGCATGGTGATGACACAGGCGTTCAGCATTGCCTTTGGCAGCTACAGGCCTCTGAGCAGGGTGAGAATGCAGAGAGGCAGCTCTGGCCATAGTGAAGGCAGTTCCCGTAGCCAGAAAAAAACAAACCCATTCTGGTATAAATCTTCATGCATCAGGCTTCTAGTTTATTATATAATTAGTAGTAGTTTCAGTCAGTGTTTATATTCTGTGCTAAAAGTTTGTACAAATACCATTTGGTATGTATTAATTTAAAAAGTGTTGAAATACCAAGACTATATTGTTCTTTTTTAAAATTTTAAATCTTTATTGCTAAAAGTATTGCATGTCTCTTTTTCTTCCCAGTGGCCCCTTGTAGCCCACCCCACCCCACCCTCTTAGGCAGGCCTTCACCACCCTATTGTTTGTGACCATGGGTTATTCACATATGCCTACAAATTCTATGGCTGTTTTCTTCATGCTCACTTATGCTCATCATCTTCCATCTGTGATTAGATAGTCTGCCCCATGCTTTCATGTCTCTTTATCTACTTTGCTCACCATTTTGCTTATTAGATTCCACATATGAGTGAGATTATGTGATCTGTATCTTTCCCTGAATGGCTTATTTCTCATAGAATAATGCGCTCCAGGTTCATCCTTGCTGTTGCACATGATAAGAATTATTTCTTTTTTTACAGCTTCATAGTATTCCATTGTATAGATGTGCCAAAGTTTTTTAAACCACTCATCTCCTGATGGGTTACTTAGGCTGTTTTCAAATCCTAACTATTACAAAATATGCTGCCAGGAATCCAAGATGGTGGCATAGGTAAATACCTACACTGCTGCCTCGCACAACAATTTCAAAACTACAACTAAAAGACAGAACAGACAGCATCCAGAACCACAGGAAAACTGGCTGAGTAGAAATTCTACAACTAGAAGGAAAGAGAGGGGCTCACAGAGACCCAGAGGAACTGCAGAAAGCTGAGGTATGGAGATGCGAGTGTGGAGAGAGCGGGTGCCAAAGTATCTGGCTGGCTTTCTCTGGCAGGAGGGAGATGGAGAATCCCAAATGCATTGAACCACTTATCCTACAGCACTGATCCCCAGGTCCAGCCAAAACTCATAAAGGAGGACTTTGGACTGTGAAAAGGGAGATGTGCATGGAAATATAGGGGAGTCACAAAAGGGCAAAAGTCTGGTAGCATGCACAGACTGTGTGCAGAAGACCGACTGCTGATTGTGCCACTGGCTTATGAAAGTGGATGGGAGACAGAGCCTCCCAACCGGGCCACTTCTAACCCGACTAAACCCCAGTTTCAGATGAAACCCTGGGGACACAGACTCATATGGTCCTGGAGTGCAAGGGAGCCTGAAAGGCAGCAGTCTAGAGGCACTGTGTGCGTGCAAAGGGACCACTCCAATGATTACTCAGAGACACGTGAGATCCAGTGGCCGTGGAGGGCGGGGCCGACTGGAAGGCAAAGCAGTCCATTAAGCCCATAGACTCCACCCATCCCAAGCTCAACAGAGAGGTGTTTGCAGTTTTGCAAGTCTTGTATCAAAAGGCTGAATCCAACACAGAAGTTCTCCCAGCATAGTGAAAATGTGGAGACAATGAAAGAGATCACAAACAAAAGAAATGGAGGGAAAAAAATGACTGGATATAGAGTTCAAAAACACATTTATAAGGTTTTTCAAGAATATCCTAGAAAAGATGGATAAATTTAGCGAGACCCAAGAGGAGATGAAAAAGAACCAACTAGAGATGAAAAAGGACAAACTAGAAATTAAACATACACTGACTGAAATAAAAAATATTATACAGAGACCTAACAGCAGACTAGAGAAAGGCAAGAATCAAGTCAAAAATTTGAAATATAAAGAAGCAGAAAACACTCAACTGGAATAGCAAGAAGAAAAAAGAATCCAAAAATGTGAAGATAATGTAAGGAGCCTCTGGGACAGCTTCAAGCATACCAACATCAGAATTGTGGGGGTGCCAGAAGAAGAAAGAGAGCAAGACACTGAAAACCTACTTGAAGAAATAATGACTGAAAACTTCTCACATCTGGTGAAAGAAATAGACTTACAAGTCCAGGAAGCACACAGAACCCCATATAAAAAGAATCCAAAGAGGACTACACCAAGACACACCATAATTAAAATATCAAAAGCAAAAGACAAAGAGAGAATATTAAAAGCAGCAAGAGAAAAACAGTTCATTACCTATAAGGGAGCACCCATATGACTGTCAGTTGATTGCTCAACAGAAACAATGCAGGCCAGACAGGAGTGGCAAGAAATATTCAATGTGATGAATAGCAAGAACCTACAACCAAGAATACTCTATCCAGCAAAGCTATCATTCAGAATTGAAGGGCAGATAAAGAGCTTCACAGATAAGAAAAAGCTAAAGGAGTTCATCAACTCCAATCCAGTATTATATGAAATGCTGAAAGGTACTCTTTAAGAAAAGGAAGAAGAAAAAGGTAAAAGATAAAAAAATTATGAACAACAAATATGTATCTATCATCAAGTGAATCTAAAAATTAAATGAATTAAACATTTGATCAACAGAATAAACTAGTGAATATAATAGAATCAGGAGCACAGAAAGGGAGTGGACTTATAATTCTCAGGGAAAGGGGTTAGTGGGGTTCAGGGAGAGACTGGACAAAAATCATACACCTAAGGATGAGGTCAATGCAGGGGAGGTTAGGGTAGAGCAAGGGGTGGGACCCTGGCAGAGGGGAGCTATGGAGGGGGAAAAAGAGAAACAGATGTAATAATCTGAATAATAAAGATTTAATTTAAAAATATGCTGCTATGAATATAGTGGTGTATATATTCTTTGTGATTCATGTCTTAGGATTCTTAGGATATATTCCTAGGAAAGGGATCATTGGGTCAAATGAGAGGTTAATTTCTTGAGGGAACTCCATACTGTTTTCCACAGTGCAGCACCAGATTGCATTCCCCACCAGCAGTATACTGGAGTCCTCTTTCCCACATCCTCTCAAACATTTGTAATTTATTAATTTGTTGATGATAATCATTCTGAAGTGTGAGGTTATATCTTATTGTCCTTTTAATTTGTGTCTCTGGGATGATTAGTGACTTTGAGCATTTTTTTTTTCACACATTTTTGGCCTTCTGTATGTCCACTTTGGAGAAGTGCCTATTTAAGTCCTTTGCCCATTTTTTAATTGAATTCTTTGTCTTTCTTTTGTTAAGTTGTATGAATTTCCTATATATTTTGGATATTAACTCTTCATCAGATGTATTATTGACAAATATGTTCTCCCATACAGTGAGATCTCTCTACATTTTATTGATGGTTTCTTTTTTTGTACAAAAGCTTTTTATTTTGATGTAGTCCCATCAAAGTATTTATTTATTTTATCCTTAGTTTCCTTTGTCCTGGGAGATATAGCTGTAAACATATTGCTATGAAGAGATGTTTGATATTTTGAAGCCTATGATTTCTTCCAAGATTTTTATGGTTTCATGACTTACATTCAAATCTTTTACCCATTTTGAGCTTATTATTTTGTATGGTATATGTTGGTGGTCTAGTTTCATTTTTCTGCATATATTTTCCAATTGTCCCAACACCAATTATTGAAGACATTTTCTTGACTCCATTGTAAGTTCTGGCCTCCTTGGTCAAATATTAATTATGAGTATTGGCTTGGGTCCATTTCTGGGGTCTGTTCTGTTCTATTGATCTATATACCTGTTCTTGTGCCAGTATTAGGCTGTTTTGAGTATACTGACTTTGTAGTACTGTATATCTTGATATCTGGTATTGTGGTCCTTCCAACTTTGTCCTTCTTTCTCAAGATTGTTCCATATATTCTTTTATGGTTCCATATAAATTTTTGGAATATTTGTTCTAGATCTGTGAAATATGCTGTTAGTATTTTAATAGGGATTACACTGAATCTGCATATTGCTTTGGTTAACATGAATATTTTAATTATGTCGATTCTACAAATCTGTGAACATGGTATAATCTTCCATTTGTTTATTTATTCCTCTACCTCTTTTTTCAACTTCCTACAGTTTTTCCAGTATAGGTCTTTTATCTCCTTGGTTAAGTTTATTCCCAAGAATCTTAAAATTTTTGTTGCAGTGGTATTGCTTTTTAAATTTCTCTTTCTGATAGTTCATTATTGGTACATAAAAATGCCATGAATTTCTAGGTATTAATTTTGTTTCCTGTTACATTGCCAAATTCATTTATTAAATCAAGTAGGTTTTTTTTATGGCGTTTTTACGGTTTCCTATGTACAATATCATGTCATCTGAAAATAATGACAATTTTCCTTCCTCTTTTCCAATTTGGATGCCTTTTATTTTTTCTTCTTGTCTGATTGCTATTTCTAGCACTTCCAGTAGTATGTTGAAAGGTGTGGTGAAAATGGGAATTCCTGTCTTGTTCCTGTTCTTAGTGGAAATGGTTTTAATTTTTGTTCATTGAGTACGACGTTGGCTGTAGGTTTATCATATATGGCTCTTATTAAGTTGAGATATGAATCCTCTATTCCCACTTTGCTGAGATTTTTTGTCAAAAAAGGGTGCTGGATATTATTGAATGCTTTTTCTGCATCAATTGATATGATCATGGCATTTTTATCTTGCAACTTGTTTATGTGATGAATGACGCTTATTGATTTCCATATATTGTTCCACCCTTGCATCAACAAAATAAATCCCACTTGGACATGCTGTATAATCTTTTTAATGCATTGCTGGATCCAATTTGCTAATATTTGTTGATGATTTTAGCATATATGTTAATCAGGGCTAATCAGGCCTATAATTCTCTTTCTTTGTAGCATCTTTATCTGGTTTTGGATTTAGAGTAATGTTCTTCTTGAATTTTCTGGAATAGTTTGAGGAGGATAGTTGTTAGCTCCTCTTTGAATGTTTGGTAAAACTCTCCGATGAAGCCATCTTGATCAGGGCGTTTACTTATTAGAAGGTTTTTTTGTTTGTTTAGTTGTATTCCTGCCTCAATTTATCAGAAATTAATGGCCTATTCAGGTTTTCTGATGCCTTCTGATTGAGTTTTGGAAGACTGTATTTTTCTAGGAATATGTTCTTTTCATCCAGGTTATACAGTTTGTTTGAATATAGTAGGGCTTAGTATTTTTTTATGATCCTTTGTATTTCTGTGGGTTCAGTTGTTTCTTTACTTCTATCATTTCTGATTTTGTTTATTTGGGTCCTTCCTCTTTGTTTCTTGATGAGTCTAGCTAGAGGTTCATCAATAATATTTATGTCTTGAAAGAACAGTTCTTGGTTTTATTGATCTTGTGTAATGATTTTTAGTCTCTATATCATTTATTTCTGCTCTGATCTTTTTAATTTCCTTCCTTCTAGTTCCTTTGGGATTTTCTTGTTGCTCTCTTTCTAATTTATTAAGCTGTAAGGTTAGATAACTTATTCTAAGTTTCTCTTGTTTTCTGAGGTAGGCCTGCAGTGCTATAAACTCCCCTCTTAGGACTGCTTTCATTGTATCCCAGAGATTTGAGGTTGTTGTGCGTTCCATTTTTATTGTTTCCAGAAAGTTTTTTTTTTTATGTCTTCTTTGATCTCACCCATTCATTATTTAACATCATGCCATTTAGCCTCCATGTGCTTGAATGTTTTTGAGTGTTTTTATTGTAGTTGATTTTAATTTCATGCCATTGTGATCTGAGAAAATGCTTGATAAGATTTAAATCTTCTTTAACTTCTAGAGCCTTGTTTTGTGTCTTAAAATACGTTTTATCTTTAAAAATTTCCTAAGGGCACTTGGGAAGAATATTATATTCTGTAGCTTTGGGTAAAATGGTTTTAAAAAATGTCAGTTAATTCCATTTGACCCAGTGTGTTATTTAGGATAACTGTTTCCTTGTTGATATTTTGTCTAAAAGATCTATCCAGTGGTGTCAGTGGGATGTTAAAGTCCCCTACTATGATTGTATTGCTTTCCATCTCTACCTTAAAATTGTGAAGAACATACATACATACGTATATATATTTCGATGCTCTTGTATTGGTTGCATATAAGTTTACCAGAGTTACATCTTCTTATTGTATTGATAGCTTTTGTATTATGAAGTGGTCTTCCTTATCCCCTATTATGGTCTTCATTTTGAAGACAATTTTGTCAGTATTGTTACCACAGCTTTTTCTTTTTTTTTCATTTCCATTTGCCTGGGAAATTTTTTTCCATCCTTTCATTTTCATTCTTTTTGAGTCTGGTGTCCTGAGATGGGTCTCTTGTAGACAGCCTATATGTGTGTCATTTTTTTCTTATCCATTCAGCTGTCTTTTGTCTTTTGATTGGACCATTTATGCCATTTATATTTAAGGTTATTATTGATAGGTTTTTATTTATTGCCATTTTTATTTTTTTAATTTTAGTGATATATATTTTTAATTTTTAATTAACGTATTACATGTGTACATATTTTCCCATTGCCTCATCTCCCCCGTACTCCCATGCATGTCCTAACCCCCCATTGTCTTTCATCCATTGGTTATGCTTATATGCACACAAGCACTTCAGTTGATCTCTTATCTACTCCACCCCTCCCTAACCTTCCCATGTAATTTGACAGTCTGGGTGAAGCTTTACTACCACTGTATCTATCTTTTTATTCATCAGTTCATAATGCTCTTTATTATCCATAAATGAGTGAGATCATGTGGTATTTTTCTTACATTGACTGGCTTCTTTCACTTAGCACAATGTTGTCCAGTTCCATCCAGGTTGCTGCAAATGGTGAGAATTACTGCCATTTTATGGCAGCATAGTATTCCATTGTGTAGATGTACAATAGTTTTCTAATCCACTCATCTGCTGGCGGGCACCTAGGCTGTTTCCAAATCATAGCTATTGTTAATTGTGCTGCTATGAACATAGTGGTGCATATATCCTTTCTGATTGCTGTTTCTAGTTTCTTAGGATATATTTCAAAGAGAAGAATTACTGGGTCAAATGGGTATTCTATTTTTAGTTATTTGAGGAAACTCCATACTGTTCTCCACAGTGGCTGCACCAGTCTGCATTCCCTCCAGCAGTGCACAAGGATTCCTTTTTCTCCAAATCCTCGCCAACACTTGTCGTTTGTTGATTTGTTGATGATTGCCATTCTGACAGGTGTGAGATGGTATCACATTGTTGTTTTGACTTGCATCTCTCAGATAATTAGTGTCTTTGAGCATGTTTTCACATGTCTCTTGGTCTTCCTTCTGTCTTCTTTAGACAAGATTCTAGTTAGGTCCTTTGTCCATTTTTTTTATTGGATCATTTATCTTGTTTATAGTTGTATAAGTTGCCTATGTTAGAGATTAAACTTTATAGTGATAACACTTGCAATTATGTTCTCCCATGCAGTGGGCTTTCTTGTTGTTTTGTTGATTGCTTCTTTTGCTGTGCAAAAGCTTTTTATTTTGATGTAGTCCCATATGTTTATTTTCTCTTTAGCTTCTATTGCCCTTGGAGTAGTATCAGTGACGAAGTTCCTTCGGCATATGTCTGAGATTTTGCTCCCTGTGGATTCCTCTAGTATTTTTATGGTTTCCCATCCTATGATTAAGTCCTTTATCCATTTGGAGTTTATTTTTGTGTATGGTGTGAGTTGGTGTTCTAGTTTCATTATTTTTGCATGTATCTCTCCAATATTCCCAAGACATTGAAGAGAATGTCTTGACTCCATTGTATTTTCATGCTTCCTTTGTCAAATATTAATTAGGCAGAGTCGTTTCGGTGGATATCTGAATTCTCTATTCTATTCCATTGATCTGTATGTCTGTTCTTGTGCCTGTATCAGGCTCTTTTGAATACAGTCACTTTGTAATGCAGCTTAAAGTCTGGTATTTAGATGGCATCTACTTTATTCTTCTTTCTCAAGATTCCTGTGGCTATTTGGGGTCTTTTTTTTTTTTTTTACTCCAAATGAATCTTTGGAGACTTCTTTCTAGGTCTGTGAAATATGTCGCTGGTATTTTAATGGAGAAAGCATTGAATCTATAGGTTGCTTTGAGTCGTCTGGATATTTTAATGTTGTTGATTCTCCCAATCCATGAGCATGGCATGCTCTTCCATCTGTTAACATCTTCCTCTCTCTCTATTTTCAGAGTCCTGTAGTTTCTTGCATATAGGTTTTTTTACCTCCTTAGTTAAATTTTTTTCCTAGGTATCTCAATATTTTTGGTGCGATGGTAAATGGTATTGCGTTTTTAATCTCTCTTTCTGTAAGTTCACTACTAGTATCTAGAATTTGCATATATTTCTTGGCATTAATTTTGTACCCTGCTACATTGCCAAATTCATTTATTAAGTCAATTAGTTTTTTAATGGAGTCTTCTGGGTTTTTATGTAAAGTATCATGTCATTTGCAAATAAAGACAGCTTTACTTCTTCTTTTCCCATTTAGATGTCTTTTATTTCTTCTTCTGGTATAACTGCAATGGCTAATACTTCCAGTACTATATCAAACAGGAGAGGTGAGAGTGGGCATCCCTGTCTTGATCCTGTTCTTAGGGGCAATGATTTTAGTTTTTGCCCATTGAGTATGATGTTAGCTGTGAGTTTATCATATATGGTTTTTATGATGTTGAGGAATGATCCTTCTATTCCCACTTTGCTGAGAGTTTTTGTCAAGAAAGAGTGTTGGATTTTGTCAAATGCTTTTTCTGTATCAATATATATATATATATATATATATATATATATATATATATATATATATATATGTGTGTGTGTGTGTGTGTGTGTGTGTGTGTGTGTGTGTGTGTGTGACTATAAGATTTTATCTCTCAATATGTTTATGTGATGTATCACGTATATTGTACCATACTTGCATTCCTGGGATAAATCCTACTTGGTCATGGTGTATGATCTTTCTGATGTACTGCTGAATCTGATTTGTTGAATTTTGTTGAGGATTCTGGCATCTATTTTCATGGGGGATATTGGCCTATAATTCTCTTTCCTTGTGTTGTCTTTATCTGGTTTTGGTATTAGGGTGATGCTGGCTTCATAGAATTGCTTGAAAGTGATCCTTCTTCTTGAAATTTTTTGGAACAGTGTGAGGAGGATATATTTTAATTCTTCCTTGAATGTTTGGTAAAACTCCTCTGTGAAGCCATCTGGCCCTGGGCTTTTATTTGCTGGAAGCTTTTTGATGACTGCTTCAATTTCTTCCATAGTTATTGGGCTATTGAGATGTTTAGATTTTTCCTGATTGAAATTTGAAAGGTTATATTTTTCTAGGGATATGTCCATTTCCTCTAGGTTGTCCAGTTTGTTGGAATAGAGTTGTTCATAGTATTTTTTAACAATCCTTTGTATTTCGGTGGTGTCTATTGTTATTCACCTCTACCATTTATGATTTTGTGTATTTGGATCCTCTCTCTTTGCTTCTTGGTGAGCCTAGCTAGAGGTTCTTCTTGTTTATCCTTTCAAAGAACCAGCTCTTGGTTTTGTTGATCTTTTGAATTGTCTCTTTGGTCTCTAGGTTGTTTATTTCCACTCATCTTTATTATTTCCTTCCTTCTGCTTACACTGGACTTTTCTTGTTAATCTCCTTCTAGCACTTTGAGTTGCAGGGTTTGGTAATTTATTACCATTGTTTCTTGTTTTCTGAGGTAGGCTTGTAGAGCTATGAACTTCCTTCTCAAGACTGCTTTCACTGTATCCCATATATTTTGGATTCTTATGATTTCATCGTCATTTGTTGCCATAATTTTTTTTTATTTTCTTCCTTGATCTCTCTGGTTACCCAGTCATTGTTTAATAGTAGGTTGTTTAGTTTCCGTGTGTTTGGTTTATTTGGATTGTTTTTATTAAAGTTGATTTACAGTTTTATGCCACTGTGATCTGAGTAGATGCTTGATATAATTTCTATCTTCTTGAATTTGATGAGACTTTGCCTATGACCCAAAATATGGTCCATCTTTGAAAATGACCCATGTGTACTTGTGAAGAATGCATATTCTGTGGCTTTGGGGTGAAATGTTCTGAAGATGTCAATTAATTCCATCTGGTCTAGTGAGTCATTTAGGATTGATGTTTCTTTGCTGATTTTTTGTTTAGAGGATTTGTCTAATGGTGATATCAAAGTCACCCACTATGATTTTATTGCTGTCAATCTCTCCCTTGATATCCTCGTGGAGTATTTTTTTTTAAATGTATTTGGGTGCTCATGTATTGGGTATGAATATGTTTACCAGAGTTATTTCTTCTTGTGGCAATGCTACCTTTAGTATTATGATATGGCCTTCCTTATCTCTTATTATGTCCTTCACTTTGAGATCTAATTTATCAGATATAATTATTGCTACCATAGCTCTTTTTTTTTTATTCCATTTGGCTGCAAATCCCTTTTTCCATCTTTTTTTCTGAGGTGGGTTTGTTGTAGACAGCAAATATATGGGTCATGTTTTATCATCCAGTCCATTACCCTATGTCTTTTGAATGGAGCATTTAATCCATTTACATTTAAAGTTATTGATATGTACTTATATATCACCATTTTTATTCTTTACCCTGTGTTCCTTTTTTTTTTACAACAGACCCTTTAGCATTTCTTGCATTGCTGGTTTGGTAGTAATAAATTCCCTTAGTCCTTTTTTGTCTGTGAAGCTCCTGATTTCACCATCAATTTTGATTGATAGTCTTGCTGTGTACAGTGTTCTTGGATTCAGACCCTTCTTTTGCATGACTTTGCATATTGCATTTTATTCCTTTCTGGCCTGATGAGTTTCTGTTGAGAAATCAGTTGCTAGTCTGATGAGGATTCCTTTGTAAGTAACTTTCTGTCTCTCTCTGGCCGCTTTTAAGATTCTTACTTTGTTGTTGGTGTTTGCCAATTTAATTATAAATGTGCCTTGGTGTCGGTCTCTTGGGGTTCATTTTGCTTGGGAGTCTGTCAGTTTCTTGGATTTGTATGGGTATTTTCTTCCCTATATCAGGGAAGTTTTCTGTCATTATTTCTTCAAACAGGTTTCTATTCCTTGTTCAGTTTCCTCTCTTTCTGGAACCCCAATTATGCAGATATTGTTTTGTTTCATGTTATCCCAAAGTTCCCTTAGGTTCTCCTCTTGCTTTTTAATTTGTTTTTCTAGAAGCTGCTGTACCTGGGTATTTTTTCCTACCTTGTCTTCTAGCTCACTGATATGGTCCTCTGCTTCTTCTAGTCTACTTTCAATGCTTTCTATTGAGTTCTTTATAGTAGCAATGTCATTTTTCATTTTTTCTTGGTTCTTCTTCATTTCCTCTTGGTTCTTACTGATATTGTCAAATTTGTCTTCCATTTTTTTTTCAGCCATCTTATAATCATTTGTCTGAATTCTTTATCTGGCAATTTGCTTCCCTCCATTTCATTTACTTCCTTTTCTGGTCATGCCTGCTTTTCTTTCATATGCTGGCTCTTTGTCTGCTTATGATCTCTTTTCTCGGGGTGTCTGATTATATATTTCTCTCTCTCCTTATTCCAGATGAAAGCTGACCTTTACTGGTGGTGTGTAGAACTCCTCTGAATCCGAGTGTTTGCACCAATTGGGGACCGGTGTTCTGGGGCTCACAGCTGTTCAGTGGGTGCTGCTTCTGTAGCTTTTCAGGTTTCTGTAAATCTCCACTTTCCCCTTCAATATGGCGCGGTCTCTGCATCTGATCTGGTGGCTCCAGGAGGAACCCCACAACAGTGGGGTTGGCCAGTCAGGGGAGCCCCGTCCAGCAGTCCCTCACCTTCTTCTGGAGGACAAATGTCCCTTAACTCTCCAACAAACATTCTCAGTGTGACCCTCAGCTGTTCTCTCTGTCTGCTCAGGGACAAGGCTCAGGATTTGTCTGTCTATTCCGCCGCCATTTTTTCCCTCACCATTCTTATTTTTTATCCCTGTGTTCTTCTCTTTATCTTTTTTCTTCTTACTCCAGTCCCTTTATCATTTCTTGTGGTGGTCATTTGGTGGTAATAAAATGTTAGCCTTTTTTTGTTTGTTTGTTTGTTTGTACTGCAAAGATCTTTATTTCACCTTCGATTTTGAATATTATCCTTGTTCGATAGTGTAGTCCTGGATTCTGACCCTTGGTTTTCATTACCTTGTTTACTTCATGCCATTCCCTTATGGCTCAAAGTGTTTCTATTGAGAAATCAGTTGGCACTTTAATGGAAGTTCTCTTGTAGTTAACTTTCACTCCCTTTCAGCCTTTAAAATTCTTTCTTTGGATTTAATTTTTTGCCATTTTAATTAATATGTGCTTAGGTGTGGGCCTTTTGGGGTTCATCTTGATCAGGACTCTGTGTTCCCTGAACTTGAGTGACATTTTCTTTCACTAGGTTAGGGAAATATTTTGCCATTATTTCTTCATACAGGTTCTCTATTTCTTCCTCAGATTCTGTTCCCCCTGGAATCCCAAAAATATAATGTTGTTATATTTCATGTTGTCCCAAAGATCTCTAGACTCTCCTTATGCTTTTTATTCTTTTTTTTTTTCATTTCATGCTCTGAATGAGTGTTTTCCCTACCTTGTCTTCTAATTCAATGATTTGGTCTTCACCTTCTTCTAATCTGCTTTTAAATCCTTCCAGGGATTTGTTTATTTCACTATGTCATTCCTCATTTCCAATTGATTCTTATTTTAAGCTCTCTTTTCATGTTGGTGTACCACTCATTGTGACCCATATAATTCTTATTAAGTTGCTTGTTTAAATAGTTTTATTACCATTATTTAATTCTTTATCTGACAAATTGTTTACCTCCATTTCATTTAGTTCATTTTCCGATGATACCTCCTTTTCTTTCATTTGAGGATTCATTGTCTCCTCATTTTTGTTGTACCATTGTTTTTGTTTCTATGAACTAACTTGAACTGTTATGGCTCCCAGATTTTGTGGGATGTTCTTATGTAGTAGGTGTTTTGTGGGATCCATTGGTACAGTCTCTTAGATCTCCTGAGCTGAGTGTTCTAGGAAAGCCCTTTACTTTAGTTATCAATGTTCTCCTGTTAAAATTTGGCTTGAATGTTGTAGTCCCATTCATGGATGGAGTCTCTTCTCACGCTCGCTGACTATGTGGCTCACTGTTGACAAAGTCATGTGAGCTTTTTTTAAGTGCTGACTGAACAGAACAAAATGCAACACAACGAAACATAAAACAGAAGAAAGAAAATCAAAATGTACACAAGACCTCTACAGACCAAAAAGACAAACAAAAAAAAACAAAACAAGACAAAAAAAAACAGAAGAGAAGAAAGAATTAGAAAAAAGGAATGAGAAAAAAAGAAAAAAAAATATGAAGAGAAATGACTGGTGTGGCTCCGTGGATAGATCATTGGCCTGAGGACTCAGGGGTCCCAGGTTCGATTCCGGTCAAGGGCATGTACCTTGGTTGTGTGCACAACATTCCCAGTGGGGATTGTGCGGGAGGCAGCTGATAGATGTTTCTCTCTTCAATATTTCTCTCTATTCCTCTCCTTTGCTCTCCGTAAAAATTCAATAAAATATATTTAAAAAACAGCAGCACAAACAACAACACAAGAAAAGGGGGGCAGAATGTATAGATGCAAAGCTAAAATAGAAAAAATAAGAAAAATTACTTAAAGGAATAGTGAATGGAGATGGTTTAAAATTAATGAGGGAATGAAGAAATGAAAAGATAAGAAAAAAATTTGAAAGAGAAAATAGAAGAGAACACAGATAGATCTAAAATAAGTAAAAGAAAAAAAATGAGAAAACAGGAGGAAAAGAATAGAGAGAAAAAATATCTGAGGAGTGAAAAACAGAAACAAGAAAAGAATTGACTGTGAAAAGGGGAGAATAAAATTAGATATGTGAACAGAAGAACAGAGACTAGAATAATAAATCAATAAAGCAGATGGATAAAAAATATAACTTTAAATAGGGAAAAAATAATGAAAAAAAAAGAAAAGGTAAGATAAAAGGGAGAAAAAAAAGAGAAAAAAAAGAGGGAGAGAAAAAAATGTAAAAAAAAAAGATGAAGTGGAACCTTTTTTTGGACCCCACTCTTCTATTCTGTCTGCCAATTCAGGGCTTCCTGCAAGGTACTTAGGTGGTAATTGCTGTCAAAACTTGCCTTTTGGCTTTCAGCAACCTGCCTAAAGCGCCAAATGATCCACTGATGCACTGATGATAGTTGTATCTATCTCCGCAGGACTTGGGTGCCAGCAAGAGGAGCCAATCTGGCCTCTAAAGGAGGTTTGTTAGCAGCAAAGGGCCAGGGGATGGGTCAGCAAACTTTCTCTGGTTCCCCAGGTTCCAACTCTGCCCAACTTTGCCTGTTACCCAGCTAATACTATGTTCTCTTAATATAGATTGCTAATAGCTTTTATTTTATTATTTATTTATTTATTTAAATTTATTTTTACTGTTGACACTATTATAGATGTTCCCCATTAACCTCCACCTTTGCTCACTTCCCCTCTGGCCCTCACCACACTATTGTCAGTGTCCTTTGGCTATGCACATATGTTCTTTGGCTATTTACTTTCTTTCACCTAGTCCACCCCTCCCACCTGCCCTCTGACAGCTGCCAATCTATACCATGTATATGTGCCCCTGAATTTATTTTGTTCATCAGTTCATTTTGTTCATTAGATTCCACATATATGTGAAGTCATGTGATATTTGTCTTTCTCTGACTGGTTTATTTCACTTAGCATAATAATCTCCAGGTTCATTCGTCACAAAAAACAAGAGATCCTTCCTTTTAAGCAATGCATATTTTTATACCTCTATCCTTTACTTTTTTAATCTATTATTTCCCTTGAATTACATCCTTTTGGTTTTCATCCTGCATATTTTCACTTCTGAATATTAAACCATGCAAATTCTCTATGTCCTCTTTCAATATGGCTTTCTAGGTATAATTAACTAAATTTCAAGTTGCAGGGTAGACTAACAAAGTAGCACTCAAACTCATCATGATCAGGTCAAAGTGCTACCATTCAAAATGTATGCCCAGGCATTCACTGTTAGACAATACTAAGAAACCAAATACCAAAAATGAAGGCATCAAAAGATGCTAGGTAGCCACATAATTATCAAATCCAAAATCACCCTCTAAATTAACTCTGCTCCTTCAATTGTGTTTCTTCTGAGTTAAGGAAACCTAATCTCTCCGTTCTTCCTAAGAGTTCCAGTTCAATTTGGATTATCTGTTAAGAAGATGAGTCTCCTGAACAAGGTAAAAAAGATAGTGTATTTTAAATTAAGATTAGAAATAATGACATTTTGTATTCCTGATCATGTGTTTTTAACAGATCATTATAAAGGACACCACAGTTTTAACATTTAGCTTATTTTCCAAAAAGGATAGGAAGTATTTTTACTTCATAATAGTGGCGCTCATAGACAAAGAATTTTATCAGAAATCTGGAATCATTGGCTGTTGTACTTTTTAGCTATAAAATTATTCTTCAGTGAGTATCCATAAGGAAATATTTCTTTGAAACAACATCTTTAAAATCTTTGAATGCATATAGTTTGAAAATAGTGTATTAATACAGCCTTTACATGTATAATTGTAAATAATTCAAAGGTGTACTAGTATATACAGAAAGACTTTATGTAAGAGATTTAGAAGATAAATATTATCTGTTTCTAGCAATGTCATATATCACTCGAGCCTCTTAAAAGTGCCAGATACTGTACTAATCCCTTTCCAAACATGCAAGTAATTGTATTTTCATCCACATTTTACATCTGAAGAAACTGAGATGTGGATATGCTCAATAAAAAGTGGAATCAGGGATTCAACTGAAGGATGTCTACATCCAGAGACATACTTAGGCACTAAATTTGCACTGTACCCTATGATAGCTACCTTTCACACAGAAATGTGGCTAGCTTAAATTAACATGAGTTGTAAGTGGAATGCGCATACTGGATATAAACAATTTGTATGACAAATATATATATATATATATATATATATATATATATATATATATATATAATAATCGCTCTATGGATTACAGAAATAATATTTTTGATATATGGGTTTAAATAAAACATTTTTTAAAATTAACTTTTACCTGTCTTTTTCAATGTGGTTACTAGAAATTTTAAATTACACATAGAGTTCTCATTCATAGACTCACTATAATTTTATTGAATCATTCTGATGCATTAAACTATATAGTCTCCATTTTTCTTCGAAAAATTAGAGAGGAACTTAGTAGGACTTTGCCTGTAATTCAGTTTGGTATATCTTTCACCGAAAAATTTACTGCTTTCATTTTAATGTAGTTACTTCATTTATATATAACATGCAAGTTTTATATATATATATATATATATATATATATATATATATATATATACATATATATATGTATATATATAATAAACATTATGTACATAATATACAATTATATATAAAACATAATTATGTATATACTATATAATGTATATATAACATTGCATGTATATTAAATATTATATATATTATAATGTATATCTCTTATTAAAATATAAGGCCCTAAAAAGTAACGCTCTGAGTTTTCATCTTGGGAAACCAAAGAACAAGATTAATGACAATCTCAAGCTTCTAGTGCTGCCAGCCTCTCTCTCCCCATAGTTTGTTCTCTGATCACCCAGGATAGAGCCAGGAATTCCCCCATCAGGGGTGGACAAACTACAGTTTGTGGCAAAATCTAACACATTAAATTGTTCTACTGCTATATTTTAATAGAACACAGTCACATCCTTCATTTATGTACTGTTAAATAGTTCCCCAGAGACCTGTGGAACCTCAAATTCTGAAATTTACTACCTGCCTCTTGATAGAAAACATTTTCCCATCTTGAAGGAGCTGACTCCACCATGTAGAGTGATTCCTTTCTTCTAACCTTACTTCTCAGGAAACAAATACACTATAATAACATTAAACTGGATGAAATACCAAACCTTTTGAAGCCCTTTTAAAGATATTACCAACTCCAATTTGTTTCAAATTATGTTTCAAGTATGCTTACATTTTAATAATCACTTCTGGAATAAGCTTGCAGAAATCCTAAGACTGCATGATTGTTTTCCTGTGAAGATACTGACTGAAAAGCAATTTTGATATGTCCTCCACCCTGACACCAGCTGAGGCCTAGAGAGTTCAAGATTTTAAGATTCATAATGAGCATGACCAAAATAGCTGCTATCATGCTTTTAATGATAAAAAAAGTCACTGGAGAAAATGAAGGCTGCTTACTGTACTTTCTGGGGAATGGCCTCTTCAAAGCTACCTTACTAGAATAAAAGGTGAAGAAATCAATGCAGATAAAATACCATTATTAATGTGGCCTGTCCATATAAGGCTATTTTGCATTTTTTTACATGTCAAACTATACCAAGTGAGTCATTTGAAGGTCATAAATAGTGAGGGAAATTTTTATTTACTTAAGAGCATTTGTTTTTCTTGATAGAATCAATTGACCTCAATTTCTGCAGATGTGGATGATCAGGCATGCTTTTCACCAAAGCTAGTATAAAGGGATAAAGACACATTTACTCCTTACTGATGCTGTTATAGCTAGATATCATCAACATTTCAAATAGGGTCTTTATTGAACACTTCTGTAACAAGTACTGACCAGGCACTTCTGTAAAATTGTGTCATAAAACAAGAAAATAGGATTATAGAAATCTTCAAAGATTTTTAATAAATTGTGCAATACACTATTTTGTTCTGAGTTTTTACAGAAGAACAACATATAAATTCTGGTATTGTTTATAAATGTATTTACATTTCATTATTAGGGGTACCTTATTAGCTCCATTGGAGAACTAGAACACATTTAGGGGGATTCTATTTTAAAAATCGAGTAAAGGTTTTGAAATATATAAAAAAAATATTGAGTAATAAATATCTGTCTTGGTAAAGTGAGATTTATTTATTTTGAGATTCTAAACAACTATGTTATAAAACAACTAGAGGCCTACTGCACATATTCATGCATTGTTGGGGTCCCTCGATCTTGCCTGTGCCCTCTTCCAATCCAGGACCCTTTGGGGGATGTCAGAGAGCCAATTTTGGCCAATCCCCGCAGGCCAGGTTGAGAGACCCCACCAGTGCACAAATCTGTGCACCCGGCCTCTGGTATGCACATAAGATCTTTGGTTAATCTCTTCCTGCCCTCCTGCCTTCCTCCTTCCCTCTAAAATCCATCAGTCTGTTCCATGTTTCCATGCTTATAGTTTCCACTCCCATGTTGAGCGTCTGCCCCCTGGCGCTCAGTGCATGTCATAGTTACTGGCCAGTCAACTGGTTACTTAGTCTTTATATATATAGATGGTTCTTAAAGCTGGGTGAAGCACAAAATGACCCATTTGTATGGAAAAAGAAAAACAGTAAACGTTCATTAAAAATTTTTAAAAATATCAAACTTTACTAATACTGAAGTATTGACTGATATTAACACTTTCTTTCAGTCCTACAGATGTATCCCTCATCAGAAAAGATTATCATGAAGAAAAATTGAGAGTTGTACAATGTGGAGGAGTTAACATAGCACCCTCATTCATACATTTGCCTTAGCATCTTGCAATATGTGGAAACATATATATTTCATAAATATATTTGTTTTTTCATCTGAATATTTACAAGGGTCACAGTGGATTCTTAGGCTTCATTTGCTCACTAATTGGAAAATTTAAGGATGGATCTGGCTTGATGCCAATGTATACCATAAGACTCACTCCTTTCTCTACATTTTCATGCTTTGTTTGTCACTGTTAGTCTCTTTATAGAAACCTTATTCTCTCATGCTATACACAAAGTTTCTTCTCATGATAAGAAAGATGCCCATAGGCCAATCAACCCTATAATTTACAGTTACCAATTCTGAAGAGAAAGAGCAAAAGTCCCACCTTTAATATGTTAAATCTAATGAAAGGAAACTTATTGACACGATTTGATCAAAACAACTGTTTCTGTCTGCGAATCTCAGGATACATGAAAATAAAACATTCCAGTTGCATTGCAGCATGTATGTAAAAATCATAATGTAAAATAGAAAAAATATATCCAAATGAAAAAGTTTTGCATGCGTTTATCCAATAAAAATCTAAGCTATTCATATACAAAATTAGAAATCTGGGAATGGGGAATTGCATATGAAAACAATATGTAATATTGTTAACACTAATTACATATAGCATGCTTTAAAAAGAGAAAAAAAAAACTAGTACTGTCATTCAGATATCCTCATGAGTTCCATGAATTTGACTGATAATATTCCAACTGTTTCATGAAATTTTAAGGTAATTTATTTATAATATAATGACATGGATTTCATATGTTTCTCTCTAATTTTTTATTAAAATAAATTTCCTTCTTGAAAAACAAAATAATATAAAAATTTGAAACTTAAAATGTAATATGTTTTAGTAAATATCTACAGTATCTTCCAATTCCTAATTTTTCATATCTGGAAGTCAGTTCTGTAACTGCTTGGCTTGCCTCCCATAATCCTGATGATAAGATTATTCTTCTAACATAGAGTAAGGACACAAAATTATTTTATTTTAATTGATTGATTAGAGAAAGAGACATTATTTGTTGTTCCATATATTCATATATTCATTGGTTGCTCTTGTATGTGCTCTGATCAAGGATAGAACCCATAACCATGGTGTATGAAGACAATGTTACAACCAACTGAGCTACCTGGCCAGCGCCTACAGGGCAAAATTTTTAAACAGCAAAAACAAATCATGTTCACTCTTTCTAAAACCATCTTTTAAATGTTTCATTACATAAAGCCCCCAGAGGGCCTTTGTGGCCTGTATTTACCCAGATACATGAGTAAATATCATAAGATTCCACTTTTAAAATATATGAATTGAGAAACAGGTTTGTTGAAGTTTAATAGCCTTTTTTGGTCCATGTGAATGCCCAATGTTTTATTAATCATTTTAAATGGAGAGAAGTAGATTTCAGACAATGGATGACATCAAGATTTTATGTATATCATCACTTTCTCTTAAAAATGGGAAAAGCTACGAAAACTTAAGTAGGTTTGGCATATCCAGTTCATAAAGTGTGTCATTTAATGCAATTCACATGCACATCCTTTTCTTTCAAAAAGTAGAGGATCTATTTTTTTTATCAGCATTTTCATTTTTGGATACATTTTGATAAAACATTTGAAAAGAAGAATGTCCTTAAAGCAGCTATAGTTTGAGGATATTTCAAAATTCAATACAATCACATATGTGTGTAAACTCAAACATTATTTTTCACCTTTAAGAAATGTAAAGTATGTAAAATAGCTATCAAGAGACAACATTTGAAATTCCAGGTAGATTAAAGAGCTATTTTTTTTTTACAAAATTATAAAAAGACTAGATGAAAATAAAGTGCTTATTTTAGAGCCTTTGGTTGAGAGTGTCCTTTCTAAGAAGAAAACATAGAATCATCTAACTGAGATATTTGATAATAACATGGTGGGGAACATTATACCTTACACAACATTCCAAGATATGTGATAAATGGAAAAAACTGTCGACTCAACAAATAAGACAAATACATATATAAAAGTTCATATGAATCAATTTTTAAAAAGCAAATATCCTAAAGACTCCCCACTTGAATAAAAAAAAAGTATATATATATAGGCAATTCATGAAAACAGAAATACAAGTGGCCAATAAACATTCAAAAAGATAACCAATCTAACAAAAACAATGCAATAGAATTTTCACATTAAGTTGAAATGATAAGACAGATGGTATATAGTGCTGGGAAGGGTATAAGATAATGAACAATCCCATACATTCATTATCTGAGTTTAACCTCAGACAGTCTGTAGAGAATAATATGATTTTTCAAATTATCAGATGCACAAACCTTGAACAAATTATTTTTATTGCAGAGATTTATCTAAAATTACACTTGCATATATGTGTGTGTGTGTGGGGGGGTGTTTCTAACAGTTTAAATTAGAAAACTGGAAAAATTCTTAAAGGTATTCAATATGGGAGTGACTAGATAAAATGGCAGGTCCACACTATAGAATATGTAGCACCTTTGAAATGATTATTATATGTCTACCAACTTGACATGGAAAGATGTATTGTGATATATTGTTACATGAAAAAGCAAAATTTAGAACAATGCAGGAGTGGACAAAAATAGGTTACATTTGTGAGTGTGTAAAACTCAAATTTTATTCTTGTATTCTTATTTATGTATTTATGTATTTATTTATTTATTTATTTTTGTATTATTTATTTTGTTTATTTGTAACTAATACCAATGTTATCATGCCATTGTGACATTCTTTTGAGTTAATCAAACTATTATAATAATCATAAACTGCATGTCTTTTTCCATATGAACAACTATAAACCTCTTTTGCCCACCCCTGTATATTATAAACTAATTAGAGGCCAAGTGAAAAAAGTTTGTTCATGGGTGGGTCCCTAGGCCTGGCTGGTGATCAGAGCTGGGCCGATCAGAGCTGGGCCGATCAGGGCCGGAAGGCCCTGGTGAGGCCAGGAGAGGAGGCGATGGTCACTGGGCCAATGTGGAAGAAACGAATGCAGACACCACCACTGTGGGCGTCTCCTGCCTCCCCCAGTCCTCCTTCCCTTGCCACTATATCACCACTGCAGTGGGCGGGTGGTGGGCCATTTGGGGCCTGTTGGCTCAGAGGAGGGACAGGATGCAGAAGGTTGGCTACCAGACCCCATGGAAAAGAAGCTGCACTGGTGTCACGCACCCCCACTTCTCTATTCCAGCCTGGGGTCCAAATGCCCCAGCAGGTTTGGGAGAGGAGGTGACAATTGCAGGGCTGGGCACTGAAGGAATGGACACCTGATGCCAATGCTGCCACTGCACGGTTCCCTGCTTCCCCATTCCTCCTTCCCTTGCTGTACTGCCACCATAGTGGGCAGGTAGTGGGACAATTGAGGCCTGCCAGCTGGGGGGAGGAACAGGGTGCAGGAAGTTGGCCACTGGCTCCAAAGAGGGAGCAGGCCCTCGGCCCACCTGTGAAAGGAGCTGTGTCCACTGCCACCCTCCCCCAGGTCCCCATCCTAGTCCAGGGTCCTGTCTGGATCGGGCAATTGGGGCCTGCTGGCCAGGGGAAGGGACTGTAAGAGGTTGGCTGGATGTGGGAGGTTGGCTGTGGGAGCGCACTGACTACCAGGGGGCAGCTTCTATGTTGAGCATCTGCTCCATGGTGGTCAGTGTGTGTCATAGTGACCAGTCGTTCCAGTCATAATGGTCACTTAGGCTTATATAGATATAGATGCTCTTTAAATATCACTGCTATAACTACTTTTATATATGTTTAAAAAATAAAATATTGGGAAGAATATGAACCAAAGTGGCTACTCTTCAGGGAAAAGAAACTGAGGTAGAAAAAATAACATTCCTGTTACATGATGCTGTAATGGTTTGGATTTAAATAATAAACATGCTTTGAAATACTTGCAAACTTTTAAAAGTAACAGTATAATTATAATCACATGCTTTTAAAATGTGAATAGACAAGAATAAATGAAACAATAAATAAAGATTTTATCAGATGAGTATTCTCAATGCAAGAAGTCAGTACAAAAACGCTTCTGTTTGTTTGAAACACTAAAGGCAACTTATTTCACTCTCTGCAATTATCGTAGTCACATACAAAATTGCAGAAAATAGGTGGAGGGTGATAAAGCTATTTGTGTATACTTTTAAACAGGCAGATCAATTAATCATTTCCCCAAATCTTGAGCAACCTTTCACCTTTTTAATGGATGGCAGATCTCTAACTTTTTTTCCAGCCTTTTTAACTCAATCATGCTTTAATAATGTAAGTCATATTAAGATAAACATATATAGCCAAAATTGCACATGAAAAGTCCATACAGAGTAAACATTTGAGGAACAATATGCTATTAAAACTTTTAGACATCTTCTATGATGCCTACTGCAGAGCTGCCTGCCATAACAGGAGTACATTCTCACACTATCAGCTGTGATCAAGGGTTCTTTGAGAACTGATTTTATCCCTTTTGCCCCTATATAAATGATCTCATGAGGTCAAAGCATCTTTAAAAGGGTCAAGACTATTTCTTTTAAATTAGGTACTACATACAAACACTTATCCATTAAATTAGACTGCAGGTCTAATAAACATATGGGGAACTATGGATACTCAAATTTGAATTCCACATCATTTTTAATGTCAAATTGTTATTATCCTTTTCAGTAGTTATTAAAATAACTATTAATCTTAGCTCATAGGCTATTCAAAGAAAGGCAGGGGGCCAGATCTGGTCCATGAACTAGAGCTTGCTGATGCCTGAACTAGGTCACATATAATTCTAGTAAGTGGAAATAATTTGCCCTAGCTGGTTTGGCTCAGTGGATAGAGTGTCAACCCATTGACTGTACGGTTGCAGGTTCAATTCCAGTCAAGAGCACATACCTGAGTTTCAGGCTCAATCCTTAGTAGGGGGTGTGCAGGAGACAGCCAATCAATGATTCTCATCATTGAAGTTCCTATCTCTCTCCCTCTCATTTTCTCTCCCTTCCTTCAATGAAAATATTTATAAATAAATAAGTAAATAGAAATACTTTTCTTAACCATTACTTTGGATTACTTTAGACTGCATGACATCTAATATATATATATATATATATATATATATATATATATATATATATATATATACATATATTAGTGATTATGTTCTTTAAAAAGTTGCATCAGAATCTATTTGTTTGTTTTATTTTTAAATATATTTTTTATTATTGATGGTATTACAGATATCTCCCATTCCCCCATATCCCTTCCTTACAGTCCCTACCCACTCCCAGGTTCTTCAGTACCCTATTGCCTGTGTCCATGGGTTATGCATTTAAGTATATACGTTTTTTGGTTTATCTCTTCTCATCTTCCCAACCCCATATTGAGGTATGTCAGTCTGTTTCATGCTTCCATACTTTGGGTCTTATTTTTTTGGTCAGTTTATTTTGTTCATTAGATTCTACAAATGAGTGAGAGATCATGTGATATTTGTCTTTCTCAGATTGGCTTATTTCACTTAGCATACTATTTTCGAGGTTTTTAGATAGAGACACGTACAGGGATATTAATAATCGAATTAGTTTTTATCACAGATGATAGAAATTAAAGCCAATATTTATGTTTTCTTGGCAGACAAAAACATAGCCCAATTGTGTGTGTCTAAATCAAAAAACATTTTTGTAATTAGTTAAAAGTATAGATAATGGAAAATGTTAAAAATTTCAAATTATCTTGAATATAAAGGAGAATTTCCTTGTAAGAGCATAAGGAATCAATCAATCAAACAAAATGCACATGGTGATTTTGTACATGAGAAGTAGATAAGTACTTTTCACCTTGTTCCAAAAACAGCCCTTCCTCCAGTATTTGTCACAGAGGACATCATGAGTGAATAAAAAATATGATGAATATCCAGAATTCAGATTAGCCTCTAAAGTGACTTCAAAGCTAAATGTGTACTTTCAGCATTTTACTTTTGGTATATTTGCTATGCTGGTAGATTTTACTTGGTATATAGATAAAGGCACATATCAGAGAAATTTGGTTTATCACTATTTTTTTTTATTGTCTAAAGTTTTACATATGTCTCCTTTTTCCCTGATTGACCCCTCCAATCCTCTCCCCCCAGCCATTCCCATCCTGGACAAGACCCCACTGCCCCAGGGTCTGTGTCCCTTGTTATGCTAATACAGATGCATACAAGTCTTTTGATTTCTCTTTAACCCCCCACACCTATTAATATAAATTGATTTATATCTGTAGACTGATAGAAATCATGATGTGGTAAAAATATACAAGACATACTAAGGCTTTGGCCAATGGAAGTAATCTGGTTTTAACACTATAAAGTTATCCTTGTTAATTTGCTGGGGGAAGATCTTAATAGTGAAGTCATGGCTTCCATTCCTTTGGGGTCAACCCCATCTTCAGCTACAAGAATAGCAGGCACAAAAGGCCTGGGCTAATGTGCTACCTGTGGTGGGTTTGCAGAGGCTTTTAGCAGTCTCCAACCCTGCAGAGTCCTCCAACAGCTCATTCAACGTTGAATAAATATGACTTTAATGGATATCACTCAGAACTCTCATTTTCATCTTCTCTGTGCAGCAAAGGCGACATTAAGGGGGGCTAATTTAATCCCTAATGGACTGCACATTGCCCCACACAAAACCAGCACTCACTAAATATTTTCTAACTAAATGATAAATCATTGAATCCACAAGTCCTCCCTCAGTATCTGCAGGGGATTGGACCAGGAAACCCCTTGACTCCCAAAACCACAGATGCTCAAGCCCCTTATATAAAACTAGAGGCCTGAGGCATGAAAATTCATGCACTGCAGGGCGGGTCCTTCAGCCTGGCCTGCCCACTCTCACAGTCTAGAAGCCCTCAGGGACAGGAGGCGATCCAGCAATCAGGGGAAGTGACGACCCCATCACACCTCTGCTGCTGCCAGTGCCGGCAGCACAAGCCTCGGCTGGCCCTGGTTACCTGAGCTTCAGGTGGCCCTGGGAAGCTAGGCAGCTGGGAAACCATCATTTGAAGCTTGCCTGTGCCTCAGGCCAGACCTAGGCAGCTGAGGATTGGGGGACTCCAGAGGCAGGCGTGTGGAGCAGCCAACCTTCCCTGGGGGCAGACCCAACCTTGCTGTGTGCCTGCCAAACCAGCACGGCTGAGGGGAATGGGTGCCCCTATCTGTGGCTGTGGGCACCACCATCTTTGAGGGCGTGGTAATCAGTTAGCATACCCCCTCCTTATTGGCTATGGGCACTGCCATATTTGAGGGAAGGCTAGTCAATTAGCATATCCCTTCCTTATTGGCAGTGGGGTGCTGCCATCTTTGTGAAGGTGTGTGGGTCAATTAGCATATTCCCTCTTTATTACATAGGACTAAAGGCCCAAGGTACAAAATTTGTGCTCTGGGGGAGAGGGTGTCCCTCAGCCCAGCCTGCACTCTCTCAAATCTGGGAATCCTGTGGGATCTGGCCTACAATGGCAGTTAGACACTCCTCTCACAACCTGGGACTGTTGGCTCCTGACCATTCACCTGCCTGTCTGCCTAACTGCCCCTAACTGTTTCTGCCTGCCAGCGTGATCACCCCCAAACCAGTCCCCTACCAATCTGATTAACAACTATCTGCTCCCCTGTTGGCCCGATTGCCCCCAACTGTTTTCCCCTGCTGGCCTGATCACCCCCAATGGCTCTCCTCTGCCATCCTGATCTTGCCCCCAATTGCTCTCCCCTGCCAGCCTTATTGTCCCCAACTACCCTCCTCTGCCGGCCTGCTGCTAACCAGACCTGGAAAGAAAGAGAGGAAAATGCTGATCATTTGCTACAGAGGCTACAGATTAGACCCTGCTTCTCTCTTTAGACTTCTCTCTGGCCTTGATTTTCAGCCCCCTTAGCAGTCAGTACTGGGACACCAGGGCAACCCAGTGTTGACTACAGGACTGACTTCTGGTTGGTCAAGCCTCCTGGTTGTTGTGGATGTAAGGGACCCAGGGTTTTATATATTAGTATTGTATAGTATTTATATGTAATCTATACACACCCCATGTTTAAATGATCTCTAGATTATACATAATACCTAAAACAACATAAATGCTAAATTTGTTATACTATACTAGAGGCCAGGTGCATGAAGTTGCTGCATAGGGGGTGGTGTATGTGTCCCTCATCCTAGCCTGTTACCTCTCCAATCTGGGATTCCTGGAGGAATGTCCAACTGCACGTTTAGGCCCAATTGGGCCTTATCAGGCAGTCAGACATCCCTCTCACAATTCAGGACTTGTGGCTCCCAACCACTTGCCTGCCTTCCTTGCCAGGTTGCCCCTAACCACTTCTGCCTGCCAGCCTGATCACTCCCTAACCATCCCTGGCCAGCCTGATTGATAACTAACTGCTCCCCTGCTGGTCCAATTGTCCTTAATTGCCCTCCCCTGCCGCCCTGGTCACCCCCTAGCTGCCCTCTTATGCACGCCTGTTCACCCCTAACTGCCCTCCCTTGCTGACTGGTCAACTGCAATGGCCCTCTCCTGCAGGCCTGGTTCCCTCCCAACTGTCTTTCCCTTCAGGCCTGGTCTCTCTCATGCTGGCCATTTTGTGGTGGCCATCTTGTGTCCACCTGGTGGCAGCCATCTTTGACCCCATGGGGGCAGCCATCTTGTGTGTTGGCGTAATGGTCAATTCGCATATTACCCTTTTATTAGATAGTATAGGATCATTTAGGGAATACTGACAAGAAAAAAGTCTACATATGTTCAGCACAAACCCAATCATCAGATGCACCAAATAGGCCTAACTACATAGTGCACATCAGCAACAATGTGTCATTAAAACATATATATTGTTGATCTATGGTTGGTTGAATCTGTGGATGTAGAAACCATAGCTATGGAGAGCCAAGTATTTTGTTATATATTATTATCAAAATCCCATATAAAGAAGAAAAAATATATATTAATAGGTGGTGTATAAGGCATGTAAATAGCTAATAAAATCAATTAATTATACTGTGTTTTGCCCATCAGATTGGTATTTTTATAACATTTACAATTGCTCACTGTTGATGAGAGTAGAAGAAAACAAACATTCTTTGGGCAGTTTTTGGAATCATTCATTATTAAAACTTTTCTAGAGGGAATTTTCTACCAAAGTGTCAAAATAATAATAAAATGAAAAAAACAAACAAACAAACAAAAAACCCACATGGACGGATCTTGGACACGTGGTGACAAAAAAGGAAAAAAAAGAAAAAGGCAAGCAAAACGGGAACATATACAGTATGACTCCATTCATATACTAATCTATGATGTTAGGAGTCCAGCAAGAAGTTCCATTTGGGGAGAGGGCTACTAGGGTGATAGTGATGTTCAATACTTCATTGGGGCTATACTTACATGTTCAATGGTAAACATTCATTAAGCTGTAGATTCACGATTTGTGTACTTTTCTATGTGTATGTTGTACCTCAGTAAAATGTTCCTTTTAAAAACAAGTGCTTATAACAATTTTTCTCTGATTGGTTAAAATAGACAGTGCACATAAAACCATGGGCTTGTAATCACTGAAATATATGGTTTCTAATAAGTCAATTATAAGCAAAGGGTGTATTCTTGTGTGTGCATGAATACAGATGTACACACATTTAATATGCAACATTTTCTGTATAGATACCCACTCACTGTCAAATCCCTTGGTCTTGAGCTTTATCACCTGTTATCAAAATAGATTGAAGTGATGTGTCCCAAGGTGACAGAAGATGGTTAAGGTAATAACTTTACAAAGGTTCTTAAGTAATCAGCCACCAGACCTGCCACAATGCATTATTGAAATTGCAAGGTATCTCTGCAAGTCAGAAGCCTGCATAGAGGGCACACATAAATGAAAGCCCTCTAGTCATATCATTCTTTGCACATTCAGAAACGTATCTCTCTGCCCTGATTATTGTCCCAAAATTGAAACAGAGAGAACTAGAGGTCAGTGCATCACTTTTAGCCACATGGACACTGTCAATCATCTGGACTGGACAGTACTAGATGACAGTAGTCTGTCATCTAGTTCAGAAACAAAGAATACAACTAAGAATAAAAGCATCTCTGCTTATGTAGATAGTTTTTTTTTTAAGTTAGTGGGATTTCTGGAGCTTAGCTAAAGTGCATAGGCCTTGAACTTCATATATATATTCTAAATGAGATGATTCCTAAATTGATCTTATTATTTACTTTTTTCTTTATTTATATAACACTGTTACAGATGTCTGCATTCTCTCCCCCTACCCCCTGCCTGCCTCCACCTTTTAAAGTTTCTGCTTTCATAATCATAGCCAAAAGTCATTTTTGTCATTCAACTATGAATACAAACTAGGTCAGATTTGATATATATATAAAATCTTTATTGTTCAGTTTATTACAGGTGTTCCTCTTCTTTTCCCCCCATAGCTCCCCTCCACCTAATTCCCTAGGCCCCACCCCATGCCCTGACCCCCCCCCTCACTGTCCTCATCCATAGGTGTAAGAATTTTGTCCAATCTCTTCCCACACTCCTCACACCCCATTCCTCCCAAGAATTGTAGGCCCACTCCCTTTCTATGCCCCTAATTCTATTATATGCACCAATTTATTCTGATTTTTTTATTCACTTGCTTTTTAGATTCACTTGTTGATAAGTATGTATTTGTTATCACTTTGTTGTTCATAATTTTTATCTTTACCTTTTTCTTCTTCCTCTTCTTAAAAGAATACTCTTCAGCATTTCATATAATCCTGGTTTGGTGGTGATGAACTCCTTTAGCTTTTTCTTGTCTCTGAAGCTCTTTATCTGACCTTCAATTCTGAATGATAGCTTTTCTGGGTAGAGTAATCTTGATTTAAGGTTCTTCCTATTTATCACTTTGAATATTGACCGCCACTCCCTTCTGGCCTATATACTTAATGTTGATAAATCAGCTGACAGTCGTATGGGTACTCCCTTGTAGTAAGTAACTGTTTTTCTCTTGTTGCTTTCAAGATTCTCTCTTTGTCTTTTGCCTTTGGCATTTTAATTATGATGTATCTTGGTGTGGCCCTCTTTGGATTCATTTTGTTTGTGGCTCTCTGTGCTTCCTAGACTTGTAAGTCCATTTCTTTCACTAGGTATGGAAAGTTTTCAGTCATTATTTCTTCAAATAGGTTTTCAGTATTTTGCTCTCTCTCTTCTGGAACCCCCATAATTCTCATGCTGGTATACTTGAAGTTGTCCCATAGGCTCCTTATACTATCTTCAGATTTTTGGACTTTTTTCTTTTTGTTTTTCTGGTTGAGTGTTTTTGTTTCCTCCTATTTCAAGTCTTTGGCTTGATTCTTGGGGTCATCTAATCTGCTGTTGGATTTCTGTATGTTATTCTTTATTTCAGACAGTGTATGCTTAATTTCTGACTGGTCTTTTCCTTTTTTTTTTTCTTGCATTCCTTTAAGATCCTTGAAGATCTCACTAAGTTTCTCAGAGGTCTCACTAATTTTCTTGGCAGTTTGTAGAAGGTTCTTTAGTAGCCTTATAAATGTGGTTTTGAACTCTATGTCCAGTAGTTTACTTTCCTCCATTTCTTTCATTCGTGACATATTTCTTTGTCTTCATATTTTGGCTGCTTCCCTGTGTTGATGGAGTGGCTTTGTGTGTTAGTTGTCCTTTATGGCCCAGAAGCTCTGCCTCCCAAGTGACCTGAGGTGGATCACTCTTGGTGCACCCCTTTGTGCTCTGGGTACACAGTTTTGTTGTAGTTAAGCATTGATTGCTATTGGTACACGGGGGCGAGGCGGGGGAGGGGGAATTGACCTCCAGGCCAAATGAATGTGAGGATTAGCTGTATCTATTAATGGAAGAACTGTTGTGCTGGAGACACTTCTATGGGGCAGGACTTGCTTCAGTGGGGCTTTGGTGCTCACCAAGTCTGCTTGTTGAGTGTGTCACTTACGTATGTGAGGAAATGAAATCTGGTTCCTCTCACACTGAGCTCTAGGTGCACTGTTTCCTGGATCTCCAAGGAGGTGCAAGTCAGCTATTGTCTGAGGCCTCCCAGCAGGAGCTATAGGGAGACCTGCAGATTTATACTCCTATACATGCTGCCTCTCACAACCACACTGAAACTACAACTAAAAGACAAAATGACTATCCCCCAGAACCAGAGGAAAGCTAGCAGAGTGGAAATTCTACAACTAGAAGGAAAGAAGGGTAGGACAAGCAGGGGCTCAGAAAGGCAGAGGTACAGAGAGGTGCACAAATCAGGCTGGCACACGCTGTTTTTTGTTTGTTTGTTTGTTTTTTGTTTTTGTTTTTTTTTTTAATTGGGAAGGAGTTACAAGTTCCCCACTGCTCTGTCCTCTAATTTCTGGTGAGATTCTGGGGACCCAGACTCATACAGGAAGAAACTGGACTGTCTGCCACTGGGTCAGAAAGGGAGGGTGGCTCTCTTGCAGAGGTGAGCACAGGAATCATTGTTTACTGCACTAGGGTGCGGGGCACAGGACATGGGGACCCAAAGCAGAGAGGGCTGACTGGCAGACAATGCTGCTTGCCAAGCCCTTGTGATTTCCTGAGACCCTGCCCTGCCCAATTTACAAAGCCAACCAGCTGTGTGCAGTGGCTTTTGCATATGAATGGTCTGCCCTCTAGCAGCTTAATATATATATATATATATATATAGTGATACTTTTCTACATAGGAAGCTCATTTCATTATGTTATGAGAACATGATGTTTATGAGCCTTTTATTATATTTTAATAAATTAGCCATGACATGAATATTAGGTATAAAGTAAGTCCTTATAATTATGAAAGATAGAATTATAGAATTTCACTAATATATTAAAGTATCCTTTTACACTTCTGTTAAAGACAGAGGTAATAGCATACAAAAATTGTCTGCCTTTCTGAATTTCTCCTTTTCCCATTAGTTTATTCTAAAGCACATTTCTTTTCTTTTTTAATATACTTTATTGATTTTTTACAGAGAGGAAGGGAGAGAAATAGAGAGCCAGAAACATCGATGAGAGAGAGACATCGATCAGCTCCCTCATGCACGGCCCCCACTGAGGATGTGCCTGCAACTAAGGCACATGCCCCTGACCATAATCGAACATGGGACCCCTCCCCCCCCCGCCCCCCCAGTCCGCAGACCCATGCCCCATCCACTGAGCCAAACCGGTTTTGGCTAAAACACATTTCTAATTAATTATTCAGTCATTTATAATCCAGAAGCTACCCATATATGCTCTTACCAATAAAGTTTTTTATATTTTGACCCTGAAATGACAAACCCATCCCTCTATCTTTCCTTTTGTTAAAAAATATATTTTTATTCATTTCTGAGAGAGGAAGGGAGAGCGAGATATAGAAACATTTATTGGCTGCCTCCATATGCCCCCCAACTGGAGATTGTACCTACAACCCATGGATGTGCCCTGACAAGGAATCAATCCTAGATCATGGGTCAACGCTCAACAACTGGGCCATACCACTGGGCTCTTTCCTTTTTTTTTTTTTCCACAATCAGATCAGGACCAAACATAAAACTGTGACTAGAATAAGGATTATAATTTTAATAGGACACTTGTGTTTCATATTAACTTTTCGCCCTTATATACTTTTGCTTCTTGGATTACCTAATTCACAAGAAAAAAAACATGTGTGTGTGTGTGTGTGTGTGTGTGTGTGTGTGTGTGTGTGTGGTGTGTGTGTGTGTGTGTGTGTATGTGTGTGTATGATATAGTCTAGCCGGTGTGGCTCAGTTGGTAGGCACATAATTCTGTGCACCAGAAAGGTTGCTGGTTCGATTCACCATTAGGGAACATACCTCAGTTGTGGGTTTGATCCTCAGTGGAAGGCACATATGAGAGGTAATTGATCAATGTGCCTCTCTAAAATGAGTAAAAGCATATCCTTTGGTGAGGTTAAAAAAAGGCATAATATATTCATTTACAAAGATTTATCTAGTAATGAAATGAAGATATCGCTGAAGGAGAAGTCTTTCCTAAGTAAAACAGGATACGCATTGAGTTCAGGAAGCTTCCAGAACTGAGAACCTTCTGGAGACAGATGACTTGGAAATCTGATGTAGTAGCGTAAGAACTCGTATTTTGGTATCAGATAAACTGGTTCCAAATCCTAGAGTAACCATCCAAGTGATTTTGGACAAGTTATTCATTTTCAAATTGGCAGGTCTAAAACAGGACTCTCCTTCCCCTACTCCCAATCTTTTCCTTCTTTGATCTTCCCTATAAATTAGATGAGGACACAACTATGCACTGAGTATTCACTAAAAATATCTAATAATCATCCTTAATATTTTTCTATCCCTCATCACACACTTAATCATCCATTACCATCCACATCTAAACCACCATCAGAGTTTGGATCTTTGTAAGAACTTCCTAACTTCCCCCCATACACACGGCATCTGGAATATTTTTTAAAATACTGTATTTGGAAAACAGGGGGACATCTGCAATACTTTCAACAATAAAGATAAATTAAAAAACATAAATGTACTATTTTTTATTAAATTCATTGAGATCATATTATTAATATGCTTATATAGGTTTCAAGTATACATTTCTATGATGATGATCTATTTGCCCACTACCAAAAGTCAAATCATCTTATATCACCTTATATTTGACTCCCTTTACTCTTTATATCCTCCAACCCCTTCCCTCTGGTAACCACAATACTATTGTCTGTGTCTATTAGTTTTTGTTTGTTAGTTCATGTGTTGCTTTCAGTTCTATATTTCACATATGAGTGAAATCATATGGCTCTTAACTTTTTTCTCTTACTTAGCATGATATTCTCAAGGTCAAAAAAACAATTTATTTGCAACTGCAACATAAAGAATGAAATACTTATGAATAAATTTAAGAAATAATATGAACAACCCACATACTAAAAACCATACAGTATTATTAAAAGAGACTGAAAAAGGCATAATGAAATGAAAAGATATCGCATATCCGTAGACTGGAAGAATCAACATAGTTTAAATGTCCTTATTACCAAAAGCAATATATAGATTTCATGCAATCCCAAAAAATCCCAATGATATTTTTAAAAGAAATAGATTTTAAAAATCATCAGATTTGTATGGGACCACAGAAGACCCCAAAATAGCCAGAGAAATCCTCCAAAAAAGAGAATGAAGCTAGAGGTGTCACACTCCCTAACTTCAAATTATACTACCAAGCAATGATAATCAAAACACCTTGCTATTGGCAGAAAAACAGACACACAGACCAATGAGACAGAAATGAGTGCCCAGAAATAAACCCTCATGAGGATGGAGAAATTATTTTTGAAAAAGGAGCCAAAAACATACAATGAAGAAAAGAAAATCTCTTCAATAAATGGTGCTGGGAAAATTGGAAAGCCACATAAAAAGTAATGAAACTAGATTATATCTATCCCCATATAAAAAAGTTAACTCAAATGGACCAAAGCCCTAAATATGAGATCTGCAACAATCCAGCACATATAAAAAACACAGATACTAAATTTATGAACTTTAGTTTTAAAGAACATTTTATGAATTTGACCCCAAAGGCAAGGAAAGTAAAAAGCTTCTGCATAGCAAAAGAAACGACCAACAAAACAAAAAGGCAACCAACCAAATGAGAGATGTTGTAAACAATAGCTCTGACAAGGGGATAATTTTCAAAACATATAAAAATACACAACTCAACACACACACACAAGCACACACAAAAATCCAGTAACAAAATGGTCTAAGGACCTGAACAGACACTTCTTCCAAAACTTACAAATGACTAACAGATATACAAAAAGATATAGTATTTCTCCAGCTATTAGGAAAATGCAAACAACAACAAAAACCCTTACAATGAGACAGCCTAGCCAGTGTGGCTCAGTGTCCATTCATGAGCAGGAGGTAATGGTACATTCCTGGTCAGGGCACATGCCCAAGTTGAGGGCAATTTCCCCGGGGCAGGGAAGGAAATGTAGGGGGAGGCTGTGCAAGAGGCAGCAGATCAATGATTTTCTCTCTTCATTGATGTTTCTGTCTTTCCTTCCTCCTTTCTCTCTCTGAAATCAATAAAACCATTAAAAAAAACCTACAATGATACATCACCTCACATGTATTAGAATGCCTATTACCTAAAAGACAAGTAATAAAAGTATTGGAGAGGTTATGGAGAAAATAACAAAACAAAACACCTCATTCACTATTGATGGGAATATAAACTGGTATGGCCACTCTGGAAAACAGTATGGAATTTCTTTTAAAAAAATCAAGAATAGAGTAATCATATTACCCAAGCAATCCCTCTTCAGAGAATCTACCTGAAAAACCTAAAAACATTTATTTGCAAAGATATATGCATCCCTATGCTCATTACAGCATTTATTATTTAAAACATTAAATCAAGCCATTAGCTCCTTGTTTATAACCTAATTAAAGGATTTGAAATATACTACTTGGAATAGGAACACAACTTAACTAGGCTAACAAAGCTCTATATGATTTCACCTTACTTATATCTTCAATTTCTTCCTATAGCATTCTCCTCCTCATCCATAATGATCCAGCCACTTTAGTTTTATCTGTAATCCTCTTTAGACTTTTTAACACTCAGCTCCCATCTTAAATGTCACTTTTCCTTGACCACTCTGAAGGGAACACCAAGTTATTCAAAATTATATCAGCCCATATTAATTATCTTGTTTTATTCATATCTATACTATGTACATGGCACATAAAATATGTTCCTTAAATATCTGTTAAATAATTGAATGAACTTAAGAAAAGCTACTTTTTTACTGTAAAATGTAGGTAATTCAATCTATATGTCAGAAATGAAATCAATTAGATGGGGCAATATATGTTCAGCATTTAGCACAGTGCCTCGGAGAAAGTAAGACTTCCTAACTGATAGGTGTTGGTATTGTTTTTGTCAATATAGGGACTTTAAATAGGGACTTGCAAAAGACCTCTAATCGATCAATGATATCTCTGCTAACTGTAAAAGAATGAATGTTTTTCCACTTTCAGTAGATATGAGTAAAACAGTACTTTTTATAAACAGGGAACGAATGAATGAATGTTAGCATTTTAAGCTATCCTGGGCCATATTACTGTTGACCTATGTCAAGGACCTTTATACTTTGTTGTTTTAACAGCTGAGATTCAAACATTGCCACATTTGACTTTGCTATGTATCAGAAGGGATCTCCAAAAGATGAACCAGGGCATCTGTGAGAAGGAAGAGATAGTCTTGAAGGCAAATAGATTGAGATTTACATTTGGTCTCTCCTTGCTGATGAGCCTCAGATAACCACTTATTCACACCATGCCTTAGTTTCCCCATGCCACTTCATCATAGACTTGCTGGTAAAGATAAATAAGGCACTAAATGTAATCCACCTAGCATCACGGTTTAATGTCACTAATGGCCAAATAGTAAAACTTTCTCTCAATTAAGTATCACAGAAATGGCCTTGGGAGCAGCCTCTGAACTTCTCTCCTTGAGTTAACGTGAGAGTGTATGCTGATTTTTATCTTTATTTATGCTTTCCTTTATTTCTTTACTCTCCCTTTGTGGGTGCCAATGTGGTCATATTGTCTACTATAGGTTTTAGCTCATAGATCCATTTTATTGGTGTTATTCACAAATATGCAGTCTTTGTTAGTAGTGACACTTAATTTGAAAACACAAGGCCAATATGAATAATGAAATGATGGCTTACAAAGAGGAGCTATCGAATCACTTTTTTAAAAAGTCCTGTTGGTAGTTTGTTGTTTTTTTTTTTTTGTTTTTTTTTTTTTTGTGTGTGTGTGTGTGTGTGTGTGTGTGTGTGTGTTAAAAAATGCTATTGGTCCCGCAAACTTGCAATGAAAACTGGAATGCAATATGCCTAGTATCCTGAGAAATTTGAACTTGAATTATTGCTATGGTATATTGAACTCACTCTAAAAACTTTAATGTGTTTCTGCTTCAGAGACTTGTACAGGAGCATAACCGCACTATTACAATGCCAGAGAGCAAATTACTTTACTGAGCTGCAGCAATGGTCTTCCCACAGAGAGAGGGTTGTCAGCAGTGTGAGTGCAGCTTCCCCCTAAGTGATGTAAATGCTCTCTGCAAATTGTTTTTGTCCCAGATGACTCAAGCTGCAAGGTAGGCGGCTATGACTCAAATGCTGGAAAATAGAGGAAAGTAAACTGTATCATTTTTCTAAGTTTTAGTCAAAATGTGTTCATCAAAAGCAGTGTTAAAGTAATAGTCCAAACAATACTTTGTAAAAACACGATCTTTTCCCAGACTTCCCTGTTCAGCGTCTGGCTCCATTATCTTCTTTCCATATTTTTGTGCTGCATATCCTCTTGAGCATATTATCATTCATATCTAATGCATAAAACACAGGTCTTTATATGAAAATCGTGTGCACAATAGCACTTGGCCCTACAGGGGACATAGGGGAGTAGTCCCAGTCTGTAATATAGCATCAATTAACTTTGAAGTCAGGGAGCAAAGTTTACTTCTCTTTTCTCCCAACATTACTGAAGAATAGTTGAGAAATATGATTGTATGTATTTTAAGTGTACAGCATGCTGATTTAACATAAGTACACATTGTAGAATAATTACCAAGATTGAGATAATTAACTCATAATCACCTCACATTTTTGTGTGGGTATGGTAGAATGCTTAAGGTGTGCTTTTGAGAACTTTCAAGTATATGACATTGTATTACTAACTAGCGTTACCATCAGATCCTCAGAATTTATTATTTTTACAAATGAAAGTTTGTATACTTTGATCTACAACTTCCCACTTTCCCTTCCCCCTTAAGATTTCTTATGAGCGGAGACCGGTTTGCTTCAGTGGATAGAGCGTCGCCTTGCGGACTGAAAGGTGCCAAGTTCGATTCCGGTTGGGGGCATGTACCTTGCTTGCGGCCACATCTCCACTCTTGGGAATGCAGGAGGCGGCTGATCGATGTCTCTCTCTCATTGATGTTTCTGACTTTCTATCTCTCTCCCTTCTTCTCTGTAAAAGATCAATAATATATATATATATATATATATATATATATATATATATATATATATATGATTTCTTATGAGCTATTATTGGTCAAGGAAAACACAAACACAAGTTATGTATACAATTTTTAGTTAAAAATATAAGACAGATCTGGTAAATGTAAATTGCAATAAATTTCTAAAAATCCATTTGGATATATGTGTGAAGAACATTCAAAATGTTCAAACTCTTTGGCTCAGTAATTCCATTATTAAAACTTTACCCTAAAGAAGGATGCAGAAAATCAGATAAGGCTCAAAACAAAATATTTATTCTCCTTACGGAATACTTTTAATTATGTAACATAATATGTATACATTTATATTTATCTGAATGAGGACATATAAAGTAGTAATTGTGAGTAGCACTGGGTATAAAATTATGGATGGCTTAATATATTGAGACATAATTAACATAAAACATAAAAAAGAAAGTGCCCCTATCTTAGGCAAACCTTTCAGTGGCTTTTGATAAAGATAATCACACCATCATCAATATATCGGGCACTTCTGTCACTCCAAAAAGTGCTTTTCTGCCCCATCAAAACAATCAAAACAACTACAACTCTAGCACAGGCAACTATTGCTTAGCTCTCTGTCACTACGGATATTCTAGAATTTCATATAAATGGTATAGACATTTTTACATACAGATTCATTCACCCAGCACATTTCTTGAAGGCATCAGTGTCCTTAGCTTTTGTGCATGGCTCCCTTCCACTCAGCCCACATCTGAGATTTGCCAATCGTGTTGCATGTTAGTTTGTTCACCTTTGTTGCTATGTGTGCGAGCAGTATTCAAATGTGTGATCATACTACATTTATGTATCCATTTGTCTATTGGTGAGCATGTGTGTTTTTTCTATTGTTTGAGTGTGATAAAAAAAAAAACTTGTCATCTCTCTTCACAGGTGTGGCAACATCAAAAATTCCACTTGTTTCACAAATGCTAAAATTTGGTATTTGCAGGCTTTTAAATTGTAATCATTTATAGTTATTGGGAAGAGGCACCTCATTGGGTTTTCAATTTGCATTTCCCTGATAATTAAAGATGTTGACTATCTTTTTACATTATTTCCATTATTTCTGAATAAATTTATCTGTTCAAATGTTTTGCATATTTAGCTTTAAATTGGGCTATGTGTTTTATTGTTGAGTTGTGAGTATTTTTTATATGTTTTATATATACAAGATATAAGTATTGTGTGTTTTTCACTGTGTGGCTTGAATTTTCATTTTTTAGTGAAATATTTTTAAAAGTAGATATTTTTTATTTCAAAAAATGTTAATTTATTTAATTTATTATTTACTAGTGGCCCAGTGCACAGATTCATGCACATTGAAAGAACATTAATTTGAAGGTGGCCTGTAGGGCAGGACTGGGCAAGATGAGCTGGACATACCCTTGAGCCAATCTCCTGCAGTCCCTCCCCAGCCGACCGCATGCTCAAAGGGCGTCTGTGGAGTGAGCAGGGTCCCTCGGCAGGTGGGGTTCCTCAGCCAAGCCTGTGAGGATTGTGCCAAAACCGACAGTCTGACCTCCCCTGGAGGGGTCCTGAAGTATGAGAGGGCACTCTGCAAAGTTGCTGTAGCTTGGCAGATCCTGCCTTGAGCATCTGCCCCAGGGTGGTCAGTGTGTGTCATAGCAACTGGTCATTCCTGGCTGTTTCGCCATTAAGTCAATTTGCCTATTGCCCTTTTATTATATAGGATGCTTCATGTCCCCTGTCTAAAAACTTATTGTCGCCAAGACCGGTTTGGCTCAGTGGATAGAGCGTCGGCCTTCAGACTGAAAGGTCCCAGGTTCGATTCCAGTCAAGGGCATGTACCTTGGTTGCAGGCACATCTCCAGTAGGGAGTGTGCAGGAGGCAGCTGATCGATGTCTCTTTCTCATCGATGTTTCTGACTTTCTATCCCTTTCCCTTCTTCTGTGTAAAAATCAAAAAAATATATATTAAAAAAAAAAACACTTATTGTCTACATCAAGGTCATGAAACTATGTCACTTTAGTTTCTGTAAATAGCATAAGTTAAAGTTTTAGGTTCTTAGTCTCATTCTTTGATATGAATATCAAATTTTAGCATTCATTGGTTGAAAAACTTTCCTTTGACATTGAATACTTTTAAAACTGTTGTCTGTAATCAATTACCATTTATGTACTGTTCTCAAGACACTATCACAGATCTTTCAGTATTTTTCTTCTTTATGCTCCAATTGAGATTGATATTTTTTTCTCTGATCTTTATTCCACCTATATTTTTTTCATTTGATGTATTTTATCTTTCAGTTGTAGAAGTTGCATTTGGTTCTGTTTTTAATGTCTTACTATTATCTCCTAAAGTATTTTATGTTTTTTTTTAATATCTTGAGCATATTTATAGTAGTTGTTTTAAAATTCTTATCTATTAATCCCATCATTCATCATTTATAAATATGTTTCCACTGCCTGATTTTTTTCTGGTTGTAGATTACATTTTCTTAATCTTTTCATTGCTGGTAATTTTTAATGAATGTCTTTTGAATTCTTAATGTTTCTGTCTTTTTTTAAAAAGCACTGAACTTTGTTTCTATAGACAATTAAAAAATTTGGGGTTGACTTTATCCTCTCAAGGCTGGTGCAGAGTGGTCACTTTTCCTTAAGGTGAGGTATTTCTGTTGTCTCTAGAGAATGTCTCAGATGTTTATAAAGGTCTCTCTACGCTGAGTGGACAGACCTTCTGAGGCTCTAAAATCCTGAGCAATCATAGAGATATTCATCTCACCCCCCCCCCAGTGGATTTCTTCTCAGCCTTGTAGGACTTCATCATACATATGTGCATAGCTGAGTTTCCAGTAACAGATTCCACAGACCCATATGTGTATTTTTGTAACTCTCTCTGCCTACCTCCTGCTCTGAGAATTCTGCCTGCTGTATCTTCCTATATTTTTATCTGTATTTTCAAATGATCAATGCTACTCTTATGCCCTCCCTCCCTGCAGTATATTCTGGAAAATGCCTCTGGCATTTAATAAGTCTCCTCTTGTTCCTTTCCATTCTCTTTGAATCATGGTCTATTCTTGCTTATTGTCAAATGTTTCATATACTCAACTATTGTTATGGCTGTTTAGGGTAAGAAGCTAAGTCTAGTTCCAGTTACACTAGCATGACCATCCTAATTTTGCAAATTGAACAAACAGCTGAAAGACCAGTCACTCCGAGTCATATACTGACCACCAGGAGGCAGATGCAGGAGCTTCCCCTGGTGGTCAGTGCACTCTCACAGAGGGCGCGCTGCACAGCCAGCAGCCAGGCTCATGATTGGCGAGTGCAGTGGCGATGTAGCCTCTCCTAACTCTACAAGTAGCAGGGCTAAGGATGTCAGTCCTGAGCACTCCCGGACTGTGAGAGGGCACAGGATTGGCTGAGGAAGCCCCTCCCCTTCATCCCTAGTGCATGATTGTCATGCACGAAGCCTCTAGTCTGTATATATGTATATATATAGTTTTTTCTTCAAAACTGTCTGTCGGGAACATGAAATACTTTTATAATTGAAAAAATGGTACTTCTGCATTGGACCCAAAGTGAAGATGACACTATAATATTGAGATAAAATATCAGATATTTTATTTTTCCTATTGTTGTTAGGCATAAGAAAGTTTGACCTTGGGGACATATGGCTTTAAATTGTATATGATAGATTAGAAAAAAACGTTAGCTATACTTAATAGTATGGCTAATATAATTACTGTCTGCTTTCTGTTCCTATGTCAATAGTGCCACTCTTCATTGCTGTAGTACCAATGTTTATTTGTGGAGTTATGAAAAATGCAGACTGGGTACCCCAGTAGATAAAGAATGTTTTCTTTGAAGACAAATATACAGTGTACAGAGGAATTGTCTCAAAAATCATGCAGCAGGTTCCAGGACAATTCATTGCTACTGACATTTTATAGACCAGGAAGGTCCAAGCCTAACTAACTTACAAAAAGCAATATGTTTCCTTCCTTTTGTAGAGAGCTGCATACAATATATCTTTGAAGACAGAGTTGAGATTATCACCATGTTCTTCTCTGGATGAATATAGGAGTTCAGTTTCTGAGGCTGTGACATAGAATGCAGGCAATAAATTCACATAATGGCAAAAAAATGCTACTTGTAGAGAGAAAGCATGAGCAGTGTTCATTTCAGATCCATGCACTATAGTGTGCTGATTTACAGAGATGGTTTCTCAGTACCTTATACCTAGCATTTCGTATTTCCTGTCCTAGAATGTGGCTGATCCTCCAAGAGTGAGATTTTTTTTTGGGGGGTGGAAGGTGGCAGTAGGTGTGCTGAACACATATAGTATTCCTCTGATTGGTGAGTGTCATTTAATGACAGAGAGATGACAAATAAGTACACCAGGGCTTAATGTTACCTACCATATCCCTTGGCATCCTGTCTTCTGATTTCTGCTGTCTTAAAGTCAGCTTGATCTTTTATTTCTGCAAAATAAAATTAGTTCCTGCACAATAAAATTAGTTCCTGCAATTATCATCCTCAGCAATGATAAGCCAGCAGTAATGTGGGGATTTTATACTAATAGCTGCAAGTGTGGTATCAGCTAACACCTCTTTTAGAGATGTTAGTGTGTATAGATCCTTAACTAATTCATCAGGCTAGCAGATAAATCTCTGCAGATTTCCAGAGTTCAAATAGCTTTTACCATTCATATAAGACAGGAGTATTACCATATTTTATACAATAAGTAGTACTTATCGAACATTTACTATGTGTCAGGCATTGCACTAATGGTTTATATACACTCTACCTTACTGCACGGCAAACTTTTAGGCAGTCACAACACTGAACTTGTATGAGACCATGAGAGGACCATGTGTGCTCATTTGAGTGGGGGTGCGGGTAGCACTGCTGATACCATTGGACCTATAGCCACATTGACGTGGGAGCAGGTGGGTAGTGTGCAGCTTCCTCCCAAATCTCAGTGGTTTCTGAAGCCATCTTGAAAATGGAAGGGAGCTAACTGCTCGACAGTTTCCAGGATACAGAGAATGAATGATAAATGGTGGTGAGGTACTTGGCAATATTTTTTTTGGCAAGTTTGCTTGTATCACTTGAGGAGAAGAAAAAACAAACAAACACATTTCTTTCTCCTTCCTTCTCCTTTGTACCAAAAAAAAAGGTAATCTTTGCATAGTTATATAATTCTCTACTTTTTAGGAGAAAGGGTGAGTTTTCTTGATGGTACACACAGGTTGTTTCATGACAGAGTTTGAATTGGCCATTTTATGTTATTTCCATTGGTATCCAAATAGCTAATAAAAAATGAGAAGTTAAATCCAATGCCATTTATCAAGCACAGAAACTAAATCTAAGAAATGCAGTTTTCTGGGTTGGAACATAAAAATAAGTAAAATGCAGATTGTGTCCTCAGTGTGCTTCTAATTTGGCAGATGGTAGCAGTAGGGCACAATATAAAACTAATTATACTTCAAAGAAAAAAGTAAGAAAAGCCATATACATGGGTTCAGAAAAGAGAAATAAAAATATAAAAATCTTCCTGTTGATGAATTTGGAAACTCTTTAGAATTGCATTTGAAATGAACTTTACAGCAGCAAGTTAAATCATGGAGCCTATGAGGGAAAATATATCAGATGGAAAGAATGATGTGAATACACAGATTAAAAACTGAAAGACATTTTCAAAGGAATATAGCAGCTCCCACACATTTTTCAGATTTATATTATATTATTAATTCTATTCTGATTGGTTCATCTTGCTTTCTATCATTAATTCTTCTAATTCATCCTGATTAATTAGTCCTAACTTGGCAGACACACTCAAGAAATTGACCAGTCTGAGAATAATTTTATTGTTTGTCATCATTGAGTTTTTTTTAATTTATTTCATTTTTATTTTTCCCTATTGCCCTCCCCAGCCCTCCACACCCCCCAGTACATGCCCTCACCCGTTTCCCTCCCTCAACCCCCCCAATGCCCTGTATCTACATGCATACAAGTCCTTCAGTTGATCTCCTACAGCACCACCCCCCCCCAAACTTCCCTGCTTTCTTGTTTAAAGTGTTCTGTTTACATGGTCGTACATTTATTATATTTATGTAAATATCAGTCATGATACAACCAGAGCTCCTGAACCAGGAAAACTATAGTACACACAATCAGTATTTATCATACTGTCAAATGACATTATTCTGTCCCACACTCAAATATGGTGAAGCTCCTAACACAATGGACACTAACCCTGAACCACTAATCAAATATCTGTGATTATCAAAAATACACTCTAAATTATCAAACTTAGATCAACGAATTCTGAGGGTATGCAGACCACTTTCAGAAGCTCTCAGAATCAAAAGGACATCTACTCTTAAGATTTATTGTCCAGCCGAAACCGGTTTGGCTCAGTGGATAGAGCATCGGTTTGTGGACTGAAATGTGCCAGATTTGATTCCGGTCAAGGGCATGTACGTTGGTTGCAGGCACATCCCCAGAAAGGGGTGTGCAGGAGGCAGCTGATTGACGTTTCTCGCTCATTGATGTTTCTAACTCTTTATCCCTCTCCCTCCCTCTCTGTAAAAAATCAATAAAATTTATTTTAAAAAAATATTTGTCAATAAAGGGGAGGAGGAGGGCAAGGACCATGATTTCACTCACATGTGGGATATAAAGCAAAAAGTAACAAAACAGACATTTACAAACAGAAAATAAACTCATAGAAACAGACAACAGAATAGTGGTTATCAGAGAGGAACGGGGTGTGGTGAGGACTAAAAGGGTAAAGGGAACCTAGTACATGGTGAGTATAGATTAAGCTTTGGCTGATGAGCACACAACACAGTAAGTAAATGTCATATTATGAACCGGCACACTTGGCATTTATATAATGAATTAAGTAAAATTTTTAAAAAGCATCCCTTCATGGATAGTGTATAATATTCACTCTTTTAGAATATATTGATGGTTAGAACATATTGCAGTTAGAAAAGATAATTGGGGGAAACTGGGTAAAAGGTATAAGGGAATTTTCTGTATGATTTTGCAACATTCTGAAAATCTATTATTTCAAAAAATAAAAATTTAAAAAAATGCAATACTGATTCTCCATGGATCAATGCTAATTTTTACTGAAGAAAAGAAATTCTGCTTAAGTAAATAAATAAAAACCCAAAATATTCTTCTTCCATCACCTTTTGATCTATAAGAAATGGAAGGTTCTGAGAGAAGATTCTGGTTAAGATGGGGACTGATTCCTTTCACTCCCTGTAGTTCAGTATATTATTTGAACTGCTTACTGCATGTCCCAGGGGAGAGTTATTTCTTGCTAGCTTTACTCCTTTGGCAGCATCTCAAGAACACTGCTTACTTTTTCACAAGAGTGCTTGGGCTATTATCTGGGCAAGGGCACCATGATGGGCAAAAACTAAGCTCACAGCCCGAGTGCTGAGATAGAACAGAAAAGTAATGTGACTTCCTAAAAACATATAAGGCACTTTCATGACCCTCGAATTCTTTTTTTTTTTCTTTTGCTTCAACATCTCAGAGTCTGTCATGCTCAGTGCAGTTGCCAACATACCTCCTGGAGAGTGCAGTCTCAGAGCTAACTCACATCTCAAGTGTTGCATTCTAGTCTTTAGAGCTAGGTCCTGATCTGTTTGGGGAGCTGTGGAAACAGTGGAATTAGAAAACACTCTGGAGCCCTCACCAAATTTGGCAATGTGAAAGCAGTGCTATTTCAAGCGGGCCTTTCCTACTCATTTTTCTAAGTATTTCTTGAAGTTATCTCAAGCTGCAGGTGGTTAGTAGATATGTATAAACGCATGTCACATTCTAAAGAGTATATAAGCATTTTATATGATGCTTTGGTGAGGAAAGTATTAAATGACAGCACTCAAACTGCATTTTTACAAATGGCACAAGGTCTTCTCAGACCTTTACCTCATCTCCTTTATGACCAAGAAACAGTCGCTGCTTTGGATGCCACCTCAGGCAGGAGAGAGGTTATGGGGCACCTACTCTGGCCTCTCCCTTTTCTCTGCTCTCTCATTCCCTGTGGGTGTCAGCCATTAGCTTGGCCCGCTATCACAGTTAATAAATCGATGCATGGGTGAGAGGGCAATGTGTGCTCATAGGGTAGGTATTAAAAAATTCCCACCACTCCATGGTCAAGGTGTACTTTTGAAGGACAGAGGGAGTCCATTTCACTCCTGGTGCCTGGAGAAGAAAGATGAAGAGGTATACAGAAGGAAGCACAATAAACTGGAAGTCATAGCCCGATTTCCAAATGGTATACCAAAAGCCTCTCAATAACATAGTTTTTAGCATTTGAAGCCATTAAATAATGATTTCTACTGAAACAATTAAGAAATTTAAAATATCTGCTAAAAACCAAGACATGGATACTAGTCCTCCTCCAGCCTAATGGTCCTTTTGAGATTTCTGTGCTTCAGTTATACAGGTGAGTTAGGATGTGTGCGTGCATGCATACACATAAGTTTTTGTTTTCTTATGATCAAATAACCATTTTATTCTTTGTTTTTTGGCTGTTGATCACCTTCAGTATATCTCACCAACATTAGGTGTATTTCTTAGTTATTGCTTTGACAATGCTTCTCAAACTCCAAAAAACCTTATTAAACTCCAGTTTATTACAAAAAAGTATATATTTTAGTATATTATTTTTCAAACATTGTACATGATTTTTATAATATACATTTACATTATCCTATATAATAAAAGCCTAATATGCTAAGTGTCTGGTCATCCAGTCAGCTATTCAACCAAAATGTAATATACTAATGATATGCTAAGGCTGCTCAACCCCTCACTATGACGTGCACTGACCACCAAGGGGCAGACAGTCAACCCGTCGACCAGTTGCTATGATGTGCACTGACCACGAGGGGGAAGATGCTCTGGCTAGTAGGTTAGCTTCCTGCTGGGTTCCAGTCAATCAGAACTGAATGAGATGGGCCAAACTCGCCCTAGAGCCCTCCCATGGTCCCTTCCCAGGTGACCAATCTCCTACATCCCTCCTCAACTCTGATCCTGCACCAATAGGGTCCCTTGGTCTGGCCTACACCTTCTCACAATCTGGGCTAAGGCTCCCCTCTCCTGAAGGCACAGATTTTGTGCACCAGGCCTCTAGTAAAATACAATATTTTAAAATAATATTTTATAATATATACATACCTACCTAATAAGAGAAAAACATGCTAATTTATTGTAACTTAACAAAACGCACCAGCCAATCAGAAATGAGTATGCAAATTAACCCAAAAAAGATGGCAGCTTAATTTGCATATGTGGGCACCAAGTGGCAGGGGGGTGGAGTGGGACACTTGTGTCATCACTATGGCAATGACACAGGCATTCTGCACCACACCCTGCCACTCCAAACCTCTGAGCAGCATGGAAGGCAGAAAGGTGGCTCCAGGTCAGAGCAGAAAGGCAGTTCCAGGCCAGTGGAAAGAAGACCCATCTGGCACAAATCTTTGTGCATCAGGCTTCTAATACATATATTTATAACATGTTAAATTGTGGAAAATATTAGGCTCTCCAGAAAAATGCACAAGGAAAAAACAAACAAACAAGTAGGCATTATATTGCATTCAGAATAGATTACTTACATTTTACATTACAGCTATAATGAAATCAGTTTAAGATTCTATTTCAGTCTGCTATAAAGGATATTTTATTATGTGAGAAACAGAACCCATAAGGAAAGGGTTTAGAAAGAAATAACTCTAGCATTGTCATTTGTAGCTATTTCAATCCATTATCAATTGAAATAGGCTATGAGAATAATGATCTTATAATAAATAGAAAATTAATATACAAATAAAAATAAATTATTCAGTACCTACTATGCACCCTTTTCCTTTTCTTTCTTTTGCTATGGTATAATCATATTAATTTGATGATTTCAGCGATGAAACTAAGAATATAGAACTACTGAGATAAGAGTTGCTGTTATTATTATTACTAGAGGCCCAGTGCACAAAATTCGTGCACGGAAGGGGGATGTCCCTCAGCCCAGCCTGCACCATCTCCAATCTGGGACATCCATCTCAAAATCTAGGACTGATGGCTCCCAACCATGTACCTGCCTGCCTGCCTGATTGCCCCTAACCACTTCTCTGCCATCCTGATCATGCTCAACTGTTCCCCTGCTGGCTGGATTGGTCCTAACTACCTTCCACTGCTGGCCTGGTTATCTCCAATGGCCCTCCCCTACAGGCATGGTTGCCCCCAACTACCCTCCCAGCAGGCCTGGTCCCTCCCAACTGCCTTCCTCTGCCAGCCTGGTCCCTACCAACTGCCTCTCTTGCAGACCTGATCCCTGCCAACTACTTTCCTCTGCTGGCCTGGTCCCTCCCAACTGTCCTCCCCTAGAGGCCTGGACATTCCCAACTGTCCTCCTCAGACAGCTGGTCACTCCTAACTGTCCTTCCCTGCAGGTCTGATTGCCCCAAACTTCTCTCCCTTCCAGGCCTGGTATTTCCCAATATCCCTGTCCAACTGGCCTGATCCCCCAAACTACCCTCCCCTGTAGGCCTAGTTCCCCCAACTTTCCTCCCATGGAGGCCTGGTCACCTCCAACTGCCCTCTTCTGCTGGCCCAGTCAACCCTAACTGTCCTCCCCTGCTGGCCTGGTCACCCCTAATTGCACTCCCCTGCAGGACTAGCTCCTCTGAACTGCCCTCCCCTGCAGGTCTGGTCCCCACCCCCCAACTGTCCTCCCCTGCAGACCTAGTTCCCCCTAATTGTTTTCCCCTGGAAGCCTGATAACCCTCAACTGCTCTCCTCTGACAGCCCAATCACCTTTAACTACCCTCCCGTATAGGCCTGATTACCCCTAATTGTCCTCCTTGCAGGGCTGGTCACCCACAACTTCCCTCTCTTGCTGGCCTGTTCCCTCCCTTAATTGCCTTCCCCTGCAAGTCTGGTCCCTCCCAATTTTCCTCCTCTGGAGGCCTGGTCATTCCAAACTATCCTTCTCTGCTGGCCAGTCAACCCTTACTGCCCTCTCCTGTAGGCCTGATTGCTCCCAACTTCTCTTCCCTGGAGGCCCGGTCAACCCTAACTGTCCTCTCCTGCTGGCCTGGTCACTGCTAACTGCCCACCCCTGTAGGACTGGTCCCTCCAAACTATCCGCTCCTGTAGGCCTGGTCTTCCACAACTGCCTTTCCCTGTAGGCCTGCTCCCCCCCAACTATCCTCTCCTGCAGGCCTGGTCCCCTGCAACTGCCCTTCCCTGCAGGCCTGGTCATCCCAACTGCCCTCCTCTGCCAGCCGGTTATCCTTAACTTCCCTTACCTGCAGGACTGATTGCGCTTAATTGCCCTGCCTTGCAGGCCTGGTCCCTCCCAACTATTCTCCCCTTTCAGCTATCTTGTGGTGACCATCTTGTGTCCACATGGGGCAGCCATGTTGTGTGTTGGAGTGATGGTCAATTTACATATTACCCTTTCATTAGATAGGTTTATTATTATTTTGGATTGAGGTAGTATCAGAGAAACCAGAATCTCAGAAATGATAAAAATCAACAACCTCATTTTACCAGTAAGAAACTGAGGTCCACATAACATTGCATACATACTCATGATGCACTCTGTGCAGTTGTTCTCATTTATAATTCATGATTTCTATTTCTATTGTTCCTCTCACACATATATACAGACTAGCCCTCAGAGACTCTTCTTTCCACCATTAAACTTTTATTCCTTTCTTGCCCTTAATTTAAGATGCTTCTCAACTCAGCAAACACTTATTGAGTAACAAACACATACCACAATATGCCCCGAATTGTTCCAAGACATGGAAATACATAGATACACAAATATAGCCCTATATATAGAGTACCATAACATCACAGCAAGAAGAAGATATGGATGAGTATGGTTAATGTACACATATGATATCAAATGATCCTGTAACAATTGCTACATTTATTTGGAAATATAGCATGATGAGTAGCTACATGGTAAAAAAAACAAAACATCTTGTTCTTGAGAAGAAGCATATTGTTGGAGAAAATGCTTGAAATATTAATAGGAAGAGATAAAACTGATATTTTTAAATTTTTGAGTAGCCTTTTAAGTGAGCATGTCAAACAGGAGTGTATATGTTGTCAGCTCCCAAACCTCACGTTGTAATCACAGCAGAGCCTATTGATAAATGACAACAGAATATTGGATTTCATTTACTTAGTCTTATAATCCTTTTTGAGAACTTTCTCTAGACATCTGTTCATATAAACTAGAGGTGCCTTATGAAAAGCAACCTTTTGTGCCACAGCTTAATCCATTCAACAAATGTGTTAAACATCTGCTATGCACCAGGCACTTATATCAATTGTAAATGATGAAGATACTAAGACAGAGGCCATGCACTCCTAGAGAACTATATAGTTAGTGAACAGACATGTAGCCCCATCAGAGCACAGAGTGATAAGTAAAGTTCAGCATGCAGCATTACAGGAGAGAGAGCAAAGAAAGTGGCTCTATTTACAGGTAGGAAGAAAGTGTCCCAGAAAAAATGACCTGTGAGTGTTTTTTAAAGGATGAATGAGAACTAACCAAGTGGACAAGGTAAAGGAGCAAAACACATACAATGCATTCACTTTAGTCACACAGCAAGTTCAAGGAAGTGTTAAAACCTACAATGGGAAGAGATACTCTCTGTTGGGTGGGGTAGAGCAATAAAATATAATGTGAAAAGAAAATGTTTTGACTCAGTCATCACACACAGACACACACTTCCTCTGTGTGTGAAACTACAACTATCCTAGGTTCTGACTATTTGGTCTCACTCTAGCCAAAATTGAGGATGAATAAGAAGATGCTCACAGAATGAACAGAAAAAAAGGATCTGCAGAAAGGGCAGTAGAAGCAACCTTTATTCAAGAGAATACTGTTTTTAGGAATGAAAACTAAAACTAAAATGCAAGTGTAGTAGGGCCCAGATATATGTAATATGCTAAGTAAATCTCAAAAAAAAAAAAATCCTTACATTGTAGGAAGAATTTTTGCTTTAAAGAGATATTAATGATTTCAAATAGGAGGTGATTTTGAGGCAACAGCTTTTAACTGCACTTAAAGAATTTACATGCCTATCCTGTAAAATGTTTATTTATAAATGAAAAACTATCCTTAAAAAAAACTTGGGATAATAGTAACAGCCCTATCTCATCTCCTGTTCTACAGAAATAGGCCTGAGACCTTTATATGGACATAAAGTCATACGACTCCTTCCAACAATAAACAGAGAATACATTTTCCTTGTTGGTTTAAGCTAACATATTACCTAGGAATGTTATTTTTCTCTAGTGTAATGCCAGGTAAACAGATAAAAGCCAGAATGCTCAATGAATATTTTTTCAATAAATAACTAGTTGAATTATTTTTTTTTTACTTCAAAACTTTGATATACTTTTTGTAAAAGGCACATAATCAGAGAGAGTAAGTACTGTAAACTGCTAATATTCTGTCATTTGTTAGTGTGATTAAGTTTACTGCCCCTTCTGAGAGCATGGTCTGATAAGGAAAGACTAAGAACAAGAGGGACAAACAGTTCAAACAGAGGAGCCTTAGTGACTATAGAGCTCCTTCTCTTAATAAAAGCAAATACACGGACATGAAAATCTAAACAACTCTAAAACTATGAAATGACTTTTGTTAAACTGAGCAAATGGCTTTTATTTAATAAGCATTTAAATTTACTCTAGGATGCTATGGAAGGCTTAAAACATATAGCACATTCCCTGTTATATTCAATATAGACAACTATAATTTTCCCCTCACTTTGTTTTTTAAAAATATATTTTATTGATTTTTTTACATAGAGGAAGGGAGAGGGATAGAGAGTTAGAAACATCGATGAGAGAGAAACATCCATCAGCTGCCTCCTGCACACGACCAAGGTACATGCCCTTGGCTGGAATCAAACCTGGGACCTTTCAGTCTGCAGACCAAGGCTCTATCCACTGAGCCAAAATAGTTTTGGCCCCTCACTTTCTTCTAACAACAGAATCTTGGTTTTTTCCTTTTGTAACAGCTCCCTCCCTCTCTATTCTCAGTCAAAGTAATGCTGGTGAAATTAATCCTTTTCCTGGCCTGAGGGACAAACATGTAGCTTTCGAGTCATTGTTTTTTCATCCCTTTGCCCCAATAATAGATATTTTATATGTGATGCAAGACAAGCTAAGGAGAGATGTTAATTCTGATATTCTGGTTGAAAATATTAGAGAAGAGAAATTAAAATGTGAGAATATAATCCTGGAGGTGCCTGAGAGATACCCAGAGGGAAGAGTGTGACTCAGAGGAATTCCTCACTAGAAAACAGGAAACAGAGAGATGCTGGGAAAGATTTCACCATACCACTTTTGAGAAACTGAATTACCTAACACTATACTTCCCAGTTATATAACCAGGATATAAGTTTTGCTGTTGTTGTTGCACATATGTTGGGTTGTCTATCATTTAGAAACAAAAAAAGAGCCTTTCTGCTAGTGTAACTATAACAAAATGCAAAATGCAGTGATTAAGATCAGAAGCATGAATTTGTAAAGAAGCACAGAGGAAGTAGAATGATACTCTCATTGTCAGCTTGGAAGTTGTCCTGGAAAAAATATATTGCATTTAATCATTTTTGGATGTGTAGTATCATGTTTGGTGTAAGGGAATTTAACCTTACTTAGATGATACACTTATGTAGAAGATGTTTGATGGGAAAAGTATAGGATGTATTCATAGTAGGTAAATATTGAGAGAGTATAATATTTGTAAATATTGCATTTTGAAAGGAAGAGCAGGAGATGGGAAAATAAGAACACGGAAACTAAAAGCAAAAAAAAAAAAATAATCCCTCAATATCTCATACTCAGATTATGAAATGCACAAACCTTGGCTAAATGAAGCTTAATATGGGTTCAAAATGATGAAACTTAAAGTATAAAATATTCTGAAAAAAAAAACAAAGTAATTCTATAAGGATAACAGTAGCAAACCACAAAAAAATGTGCTAAAATAGTATCTTTAATGTAATCCTATTCAAATGATTATTTTTCAAAGAAATTTCAGAGGCCTTATAAAACTATCTTCTGACATCTTCTCTGCACTGAAATTATATTAAATTAGAGACATTACAGAGTATATCTCTAACATCATCTTCAAAACTTTAGAATCTAAAGAAAACTGGCCCCGAGAAAGTAACCATGGAAAGAAATCCTCAGTTGCTCCAATTTTCCTTTGCTAAAGCTGAGTGTACAAGGAGAGGGCCTCTAACTCAAGGTGACCCAATGCATAAAAGAGTGACTGACCTTTGTTTCTTGCCTGAAAGACTGATACTTAGTAGGAAAATCTAAAGAAGACAACTAGATCTGGTTCCACCTATATTTAAAGTGGGAAATATAATGGAACTTTTTCAGTTATTGGCATAGGTGAAAATAAAAGCTACCATAAAATAGAACTGAAATCCAAAAGAAATTTCAGAGTCAAAATCATGATCATGTGTTACACAAAGTCTTGTGGGAAAACAAAGTATGCATCAGGATTCATATTTAGTTAGTAGTGAAGAGAAAAGAAGAAAATGCGATTTTTACCAATATTATATTAATAGTCAAGTAAAAAAATATATAGATAATGTTTTCTGGCTATGCTGTGAGGGTCTTAAGAGCTTCATTCAATCCGATCTCAGAATAATCCTATAGTCTCCATTCCTGGCAGGTTCTGACTTTGATAAATTCAATGAAATCTTTCCTCTCATGTATTCCACTCATGTTTTTATATTAACTCCTGTTTTATTGAGCTAGCTGGAATAGATAACTTTTCTTTATATATTAAGTTTTATATATTAAGTTTTAATATATAAGCTTACATATGAACTTTATATATTAAGTTTTAATATATAAGCACATTTATTCAGACATGTGAACACATAGTCAATGTCTTCAATATGCTGTAAAGTTCATTATGAAAATTTAGAAAATATGTTTTCCTTTTAGAACAAGTGAAAAATGTATCCTTAGAAATCTCCAAATTCAGTAATGTACATTCTGCTAAATATAGTTTGCTAAAGTTCTGGGGAGAACTGAATTTTTACAGTTGTATTGGGCATCTTTCCTTCGAACTATTGGCCCTTTCAACTACATATAGTTGAAAGATATATTTAGATATACGTAAAATTGAAAATCGTTGGTGTGACCAGTAGAATATAAAACCATGTAAAATATTGTTGAATTCATGGCAGAATAGATGTCCTGATGTAATTTCCCCCCCAAAAAAAATTATTGAAAGTATGGTTTTGGTTAAGATGGCAGTGTAAGTAAATGGGTACCCCAATCCTCCCACAAGTACATCAAAATTACAATGTAAGCTATAAAACAATCATCATTCAGAACACCTAAAATCTAGCTCAGTGGAAATCCTATAACTAAGGGTATAAAGAAAAGGCCACATTGAGACTAGTAGGATGGGTGGAGATATAGAACAGGCTGTTCTGTACCCATGTGTGGCAGATAAAAATCAGGAGTGATACCTTACCAGAGGAGTAAGGGGTCTTAGACCCATACGAGGACCCAAGCAGGGTGGGGTCAGTGTCATGAAGAGAAGTCCCAAAACTTTTGGCTGTAAACCAAAAGACATTGTGGCTGAGTGAGTGGAGTGCTATTGGAGTCCCAGGCACTTTTTCTTAAAGGGCCCACATACCCAGTATTACTCAGACTCACTCCCTCTGAATTCCACCACTGGGGCAGAAGCTCAAAAGGCACCAGAGGTATTTGGGCAGGAATGAATTGTCTAATATCAGGGCAAGAGCTGGAGAGCAGCTTCATCCCAGATGGAAATGCTGGCAGAGGTCTTTGTTCATTCTGAGCCCTTTCCCTAGAGAGCTGGCAGGGAGGTGCCAAATCAATCTCCATCAACCTGGCTAATATTCTTAAATGAGGAGAAAAATAAAGAGGTTCCAAATGAAAGAATAGGAGAAATCTCCAGAAAACAATTAAATGAAATGAAGGGAAGCAAACTAGCAAATATAGAGTTCAAAACAATGGTTATAAAGACACATAAAGAACTTAGTGAGAACTTCAACAGCATAAAAAAGGACATGGAAACCATAAAAAAGAACCAATCAGAAATGAATAGTATAGTAACTGAAATGAAAAATAAATAATAGGGTATCAAAGGTAGAAAGAATGGATGAAGCATAGGATCAAATTAGTGATTTGGAATATAAAAAAGCATAAAACACCCAATCAGAACAACAAAAAGAAAAAAAATTAAAAATGAAGATACTATAAGGACCTTCTGGGAAAACTTTATGCTACCAATATTCACATCATGGGACTGCCAGATGTTAAGAGAAAGAGCAAGGAATTGAAAACCTATGTGAAAAAAATATTAACAGAGAACGTCCCTAACCTGAAGAAGAAAGTAGACATACAAGCCCAGGAAGCTCAGAGAGTCCCAAACCAGAGGAACTCAAAGAGGCCCACACCAAAGCACATCATAATTAATATGTCAAAGTAAAGGCAAAAAAAATCTTAAAAGCAGCAAGATAAAAGCAGTTAGTTACCTACATGGGAGTCCCCACAAGACTATCAGTTGATTTCTCAACAGAAACTTTCCAGGCAGAAGGAATTGGCAGGAAATATTCAACATGTTGGAAATCATGGGCCTACAACAAAGATTACTCCACTCAGAAAAGCTTTCATTAGTTTAGAACTGAAAAACAGAAAAGAGAGTTTCCCAGACAAGAAAAAGATAAAAGAGTTCATCATCACTAAACCAATATTAAAGAGATATCAAAGGGTCTTCTTTAGGATGGGAGAGAGGTAGGGGGATGGGTGAAAAGGATGAAGGGATTAAGAAGGGCAAATTGATAGTTATGGGGATGTAAAGTATAGCATAGTGAATAAAGTCAATAATATTGTAATAACTATTTGTGTGTCAGATAGGTACTAGATTATTGAAGGTGATTATTTCATAAGTTATATGAATGTCTAATCACTGAGTTGTACACCTAAAACTAATATAATATTGTGTGTCAACTATAATTAAAAAATATTTAAAGTTAAAAACTACTACATATATATATATATACATATGTATATGTATATATATATATATATATATATATATATATATATGCACATACTAATTAAAATTAATTAAATATTACTAATCTTGAGAGGAAATATTCAACATTCCAAAAACTTCATGTTCTTTTTTTTAAAAAAAAGGAAGAAGCATTGCTGTAGGCTATAAAACAATAGGCATTTGTTTAAATCCAAAAATATTTTAAATTAGGAAATAATTTAAAGATAGCATGCATTTGTTAACACCTGTGATATTAGGTTTAGTAAATATTGTTAGCTTGATAAAGACCCTTAGTATCAGTCTTACCAACAAATAACAGATAATTCCTTATCAACTAGTTCCAATATGTAACATCTAGACTTATACCTGACCCTTCAATTCCATGTTTTCAGCTATGGTTGGCTAATTGATGAAAAATTTTCAAAAAAGAACTTACAGTCACTGCAATAAGAACTGAACACAATGCAGTACCTGTCCCATCTTGAGAGTCCGCAGAGATTGGCCATTTATGAACTGTGTGTAGGACATTCATAAAAACATAACTCTTCATTTAGATTAGAATAAAGAAAAGAATAGGAGGTACCTTATCCCACAATAAAGCCCACAGCATGTTAAAAAAAATTAAGCTCCAAACCAAAAAGTCCAGTTGTGCAATTGTTTCTTTCTACCAATATAGTATCTGATCCTACTGATAGTAGCCCCAGTTGTTTCACTGTAACAGAAATCATAATTATTAAATAGTTAAAGGTCGGTAAGAAAATGGTATACAGTTCATCATGAGTGACTGAAGACTCCACTAAAAGTCAACCCTCTAGAACAAGAGTAGGGAAATTTTTATCTGCTAAGGGCCATTTGGATATTTATAATATCATCCCAGGCCATAGAAAATTATCAACTTAAAAACAAGCCTGCTATATTTGGCTGGTTTCATTAATTCACCCCTAATACCTTGATAGGGTCAGATTAAATGATTTCATGGGCCTTAAGGGGCCCATGGGCCTGATGTTCCCTACCCCTGCTGTATAGAAATCATGTGAGGACATGGGTTACCTGGACAAAATAAGAAATAGTAATTGGAGTGTAGGAAGACATACCACGTATTGTACAGTGGTACCTCTAGATACGAGTGCCCTAACATACGAGATTTTTGAGATACGAGCCATCGAGCGAGCAGGTTTTGCTTTGAAATACGAGCAATATTTGAGATAGGAGTAACCGCGTGGATCGGCTGGCTGCACAAGACCCATCAGTTTACCGTGACTTGAGCGTCTCATAGTTTCTCACGCCTCAAGGTTATGGAATGAATTAAAGTCGTATCTCGAGGTACCACTGTATTTTATAAGACCTATGTAGCTTTATCTGGTGAAAATAATGACTAACTTCAGCAAATCATCAAATTCTCAGGCAAGAGTCTGACATGAGGCAGATAAAACAAGGCAGACCCACGTAATTTTAGTAGTAAGTAAGAAGTCACAATCCAAGCCTCATGAAAAACTGGAAGATGGTGTACAAACTTATTGGAGTATCAAACTTTAACAGAGAGAACTAAGTTGAATATTGGGTCTCTCATTTACTGAGTTTAATAACCTTAACTATTTGTTGTTTATCTGAGCTTCAATTTATTTATTTTAAAGTTGACTTAATAATATCTATCGGATTCAAAAGAAAACACAGGATTTAGAGGGCTTTATTGGAGCCCAAGTCTCCAGTGTGAACTGGGAGTCAATTTTTGTGAAATAAACAATTAAACAATTCCTATATATTTTTATACCACCAAGTAACTTTTTGATGGGCAATTTAGTTTCCTACAGTTTGTTGCTAAAAGAAATTTGCTTGTGGCAGGTTTTATAATGGTTGGAGTCATTGGAAAGATTTCTTATTCATAAATTAGTATATCTGGTTTATGTATCAGTCATTTGTAAGTTTAAGATGTATAAGTCTATCACTAGATGCACAAAGGACACACAATTACTCATTTCAGAAAGCAAAGGACTCAATTCCAGAAAAAAAAATTAAAAAAGAACTTAGTCGCTGCAGTCAGAACTGAACACAATGCAATACCTGTCCCATCTATGAGAGCCCCAAAAGATTAGCCATTTATGAACTGTGAGTAGGACATTCATAAAAACATAACTCTCCATTTAGATTAGAATAAAGAAAAGAATGTGAGGTACCCTATCCCACAATTAAGCCCAGAGCATGTTAAAAAAAAAAAAGTAAGTGTCTGACTCAAGTGTGCAAAGCCCTACCTGGATTAAAATGACAGCATTCCTTCATTATAACTTCTAAGACTGAGGAAAGACACCACAGGTATAAATTTGTCTCTGAGACAGCCTATATTGCTGCCGCCGCTACTGCTACTGCCATTATTGATGCCTAGAATATACACATATCATGCACAATCAGTTTTTTAATCCCACTAAAAATGATATGTGGAGATGTATTATGAAGATATTTGATTGCCATGAAATCTATTGGACTTACAATATTTGGGGATAAGGACTAATATTTTTCACTTCCCATAACAACTTGCTGCTGTTCTAACTATTAGGTTAATAGCTTCTGTATGTGTACTCTCCAGTGAGCAAAATAATGTTATTTTATTTACCTATAACTCTCTCTTTTTTTAGTTTTAACAGGTGTATTGCCAGTTCTAATATTTAGAAAGTGTTTTGTTGGTGACTGACATAATCAGTGTCAATGATTTAGAACTGTCTCCTATCTCTGGGCATGACATTATAAATAATGCTTTATAGTATACTTTATTTCCTACTGGCTCCCAGTAGTAGAAAGTGAAGTTTTATTCTCAAATCCATATTTCCATATATTTGTTATGAAAACTGAAAACTTATGACATCATTACAAAAATTATACAGATATACTAAAATTACTTCTAAGTCTCTCAGTAGGTGGTATTTATATAAAGGTTACTTTGTCCTTCAGGAATTCAACAGCATAGGCTATGCATGCTTCCCCTAATATCACAATAAACCAAACATTCCATGAAGATTGTGCTTATGCCATACATTAACTTGATATATTCTCCATTTAACTTTTATTATCACTTCAGCCTGTGTCACCTTCTATTGATAATGGTTCTGGATAAAGTTATTTCTTTTTCTTTCTAATTCCTGTTTCTATAGCTTGTGGTTAATCAACCATGGCAGAATATTGAAATAAAATGAGATCAAGATGTAGAAACATCTAACAAAAAGCTTCACAGGAGTGGGAATGCAGTTGTGAAGTATCTGAGCACAATGCAGAGTGGATGGTATGCTGGAGCCTGTATAAAGCACAAAATGATATCTACAAAATTCCACTGCAGAATGACAGTGCCTTGTAATTCTCAACACAAAGATATGAAGGCAGGTTTCTCTGAGAAGACAAAGTTGAGAAGGACAGAGGATGTTTTGTGAAAAAATACACTATATAATCCATCCAACATATGATTGTCCATCTATAAATTGATGTACATATTTTCTAAGAGAATAAAGCCCCTTTCCAAAATAATTATTTTGACACTGTATTTAAGTTAATAAAACTTAAAATAAGACCCATTACATTGCCTACTTACATTATTACTGTACTTTTAAGAAATGGTCAATGCATTTTCAAAAGATAGGCATTCATTTAAGAAGCATTTATTAAATACATCAGATGGTTTAGGGAATCTAATGAGCCTAATGAAAATCTGAAACACATTATTATTTATACATTAAATCCAATAATATTCACTGAAGAACCTCATGGACCAGGCAATTAAATTATTCTGATAGGTAGTTTATATGTAGTCTCTAAAATGTCATGTTGTTTACTTATTTTCATATATAATCATGTTTTAGCAAATAAAAAGGAAAGCAATTGCCCTCATTCTTGCAGTACAGTAGAATAATTACATTTTCCAAATCTTTGGTACCTGTACACTAATGTTAATTACTCCTTAGGTAATTCCTGAGAAAAAAAAAGAAAAAGAAAAACAAGTATGTGTGTGTATGTGTGTATGTATGTGTATATATCTACCAAAATTCATCTTCTATTAGAGTAATTCATTAATATTCCAACTGTTATGTCATAGCAAACATAGAAACTGGAGGGCAGGGAGGGAGGTAAAGGGATATGGCTGATTGTGGCCAGAGGCAACCACTTTTGGGGCTATAGCCACTGCAAGCTCTCCACAGACATTGTGAAGGTTGGTGTAGTCAATATCCTGACACACTTGTGTCCTGCTCCACAGCACAACAAATCTGTGTCAGATATAGGACAAGTTACATAGTCCTAGCCTTTTTAAATTCATAGGTCTGTCTCTTCAGTTAAAGCAAAGTACACATACTTTTGGTAGCGTATTTACAACACAGCAAATGGAGCCTTTATGCTTGAAAACACAACTACAACAAATGGGAATCCTTTGAGAAGGAGCAATAAGACATAATGACAATAGTAGTGTGAGCAGAAGTATGTAGCCATACTAATGGCAAGCATGTCTCAATGATGTTGATTCCACTTCAAATTCTTTATTTCATTACATTCTCACAACAATTATATGATGAAAGATGCTAGTTTTTCATCATAGAATTATAGATGTTATGAGGTTATAGATGTTAACAAACTTATAAGTACAGTGGTACCTCGAGATACAAGTGCCCTAACACGTGAGATTTTTGAGATACGAGCCATCAAGCCAGCAATTTTTGCTTCGAAATACGAGCAACATTTGAGATACGAGTAATTGCGTGGATCAGGGGCTGCATACAACCTACCAGTTTACTGCGACTCAAGCGTCTCATAGTTTCCCACGCCTCAAGGTTACAGAACGAATTAAACTCGTATCTCAAGGTAAGGTGTGTGAAACTATGAGATGCTCCAGTCTCGGTAAACTGGTGGGTCATGTGCAGCTGGCCGATCCATGCAATTACTCCTATCTCAAATGTTGCTCGTATTTCAAAGCAAAAATCACTCGCTCGAGGGATCGTATCTCAAAAATCTCGTATGTTAGGGCACTCGTATCTCGAGGTATCACTGCAATTATTCTAAGATGTGGCAGACTAGAAAAGCTAGGTTGCCCCAATTTAACCATTCTGATCTGGCACAGCTGCCTCCTGACAATAATGGAAAACCTATTTTTCCTCTCAAAATCAAACACCTATATTAAAAATCTCTCAAATCATATGGCACTACTAAAAGCAGTAAAAACTTACTGATTTTTTTTCATTTTCTCCCATTCTACCTCAATATCTACAGAATCATAAGTAGTTGAGCAATTATGAAAGCTAAGCCAACACTGGATGGGGGATAGGAGAGAGGAGAAAACTGAAGTTGGAGAAACAAACAAACAAACAAGATCAGGATATACTGAAAAACTGGAAGGACAAGACAAAGACTTGAGGAGGACTTAGCATTTCTTGTGCCAACTTCAGAAGACACAGAACAGTTTCCTGTCATCTCTGAGTATGGTCAATAGTTGAAAAGGACACTATGAATATCAAGGTTGGGCCTTGTTGAGTAGAACAGCCATGGTGGAGTGGTTAAAGGTTGGGCATTAATTTATTGGAAAAACTCCCACTAAGTAGCCAGTTATATTGCAAGAGTGACAGAGTGATTTATAGGCAAATATGAAAAAACAAAGAAAGAGAGAGAGAGAGAGAGAGAGAGAGAGAGAGAGAGAGAGAGAGAGAGAGAGAGGAAGAGAGGGAGGGAGGGAGGGAGGGAAGGAGGGAGGGAAGGAGGGAGGGAGGGAAGAGAAAAATGGAGACTCTCATAATAGTCTTGTGGCACTAGGATTGCACCTCTCAAACGAAACATGCAGAAATCATTTTAAACTGATCTGATATGAGTGGAGTTCTCTCAAAAAACTCTGCAACCCATTTTCCCTTTCCTAATCTGAGAGGAGGAATGGGTTGTTTGTTAACCTGCCATTCAGAGAACTTAGCTACAGTGTTCATGGGCTAGTGCCAAGACTTAATCCTCCAAATTCACAAATGTAGTGCTAGTTGCATAGCACTGGGGCTTGACTTATTATCTCTTTTTATCCTCGAGTAATAATAATATTTTGTAGAAGGCAAAAATAGCTTTGGGGATAGAGGGTTAACTAGTCTATTTTATAGTCTATTAATATGGATATATTAGAGAATTGTGGGTTAGTACAAAAGAAAGCCACTCTGACTTGTTCTTTAAATTTTACTATAATGTCTGGACATAACCTGCTCACATAAGGGATACTGTAATAGTCCTTTAAGAGCAGGATGAGGTACAGAGTTTAATAGACTTGGAGACTGGCTCTACCAGGCCACAAATAATAGAGGAATATGCAAATTGTCTGGGACATGGTCATAGTAATAGTAACAACCAAATAGCAGGCTGTGTGGGGTGACCAGGCCAGCAGGGAGTGTTAGTGAAGGATGACCAAACAACTGAACAGTGGGCTGCATGGGGCAACCAGGCTGGCAGGAGGGTTAGTGAGGGAGGACCAGGCTGCGTAGGGTGACCAGGTTGGCAGAGGGGACAATTGGGGGTGATCAGGCCAGTAGGGGGAGGACAGTTATGGGCAACCAGGCCAGCAGGGGTGGGAGGGCAGTTGGGGGCAACCAGGCTGGCAGGCAGGTGAGTGGTTAGGAACCAGCAGTCCCGGATTGTGAGAGGTATGTCCAACTGCCAGGGACTGGCCTAAATCAGCAGTTGGACATCCCCCAAAGGGTTCCGGATGGGAGAGGGTGTAGGCTGGGCTGAGGGGAACCCTCATGCACAATTTCATGCAGCGGGCCCCTGATCCTATATAACAAAGAGCTAATATGCTAATTAAATAGAACAGCAGAATGACCATCTGGATGACCCATATGAAGATGGGGTTGTGAGGGGCTGAGAGGCCTGGTTGAGCCTGTGAGGGGCTGCAAGGATTGGCCAAGGCTTTGAGGGCCAGCGGGGGCTGCAAGGACTGAGCCCCTTGCACAAATTTTGTGCATTGGGCCTCTAGTGATTAATAAAGAGCAAGACTAGGTTAACTTATACTTATGTCTATCTCCTTCTGAGTCCCAGTGTGATCACTCTGAGAATCTCTACTCCTCTCCACCATGCTTACCAGCAATGAAATGAAGAAAAGAGGAATTCAGTAAATGTGTTCTGTATAAGACAGCCACTGGGATCACCAGAGCCCTCTGAGGGTTTGATCAGTAATACAGGTCCCACTAAACACTCTCTGATGCAAATTGTACTTATAGAGGATTGAAGCCAGTGAGAATTTCCATAGCCTTATTAATATATTTTAGTAAAACTTACTTTCAAAAAGTTAAAAGGTCTTTATATCATTTTAGTTTTCTACTATAAAATTTATAGTAGACCCCTTTTCCATTGTTTCCAATACATATTCATATATCAAATGCTGCTCATGAGTTTCCAGTCTATATTTCTAGATTCATCCATCTCCAAATAGACAAATATATTCAATTTGCTGATCTATGTTCCCTCTAACAATTCACCATCCCATATCAAATCCAGCATTTTTGGTTTATGTTCTTTACTTTTATATATTTTTAAAATCCAATTTCTAAGACTATTTGATCTATGCACAGTAAACCTAGCCTCAGCTGAAATTTTTATTTTAAATTTTCATCATACTTTATTATCATAGATATCATATCTTCTCTTCCATGATAATTTCTGTATATATTCTTTTTCTTTACTAAAATATAAGCACAGCACCATATTTTGTCTTTGTATATCACACCTTTCTCCTCGTACCAATCCTCTTCCCAAAATAGGTAATAATATTTAAGATGAAGCTGTTAAACAATAATTTACTAACTTGTATTAAGTCAATGTTTTTAATATAGTATTTCTGCAAGTCTTTTTATTTATTTGTAAAACACCAACTATTGAATTGGCACTCTCAAAAAGTTTAAAAATCTTACTGAAAAAAAAGTGATACTGCTTAAGCTCACGATTTATGTTTTTGTTTGCTTGCTTCTTTTTGACAGTGTCCCCAAGTCTAGTCTAAAATGGAAAATAAACTTAATTAGACACTTCTCAAAAGCTGACATATGGAAGGCTAAGAGGCCTGTGAAAAAATGCTCAAAGTTACTAATCATTCTTGAGATTCAAATCAAAAGGACAATGCGGTACCAGAATGGCTACCATCAACAAATCAACAAATGACAAGTGCTGGTGAGGATGTGGAGAAAAGGGAATCCTTGTGCACTGCTTGTTGGAAAGCAGACTAATACAGCATCTGTTGAAAACAGTATGGAGTTTCCTCAGAAAATTAAAAATGGAGCTCCCATTTGACCCAGTATAATCCAACTTCTAGGAATATGGTATATCCCAAGAAATCAGAAACACCAACCAGAAAGGATATATGCACCCCTATGTTCATAGTACAATTTACAATAGTTAAGATTTGGAAACAGCCTAAGTGCCCATCAGCTGATGAGTGAATTAGAAAACTGGGGTATATCTACACAATGGAATACTATGCTTCTGTAAAAAAAGAAGGGATTCTTACCATTTGCAGTAGCATGGGTAGGCCTGGAGAGCATATGCTAAGCTCTACAATAAACCAGTCAGAGAAGGATAAATATCACACGATCTCACTCATTTGTGGAATATAATGGACAACATAAACTGATGAACAAAATAAATCCAGAAACATAGAGGCATTAAACAGACTATCAAACCTCAGAGGGAAGGTGAGGGATGGAGGGAGAAGATATCAACCAAAAAACTTGTATACATATAAGTATAACCAATGAACACAGACAATGGGGGGACTGAAGGTTTGGGTTGGGGGGTAGGGGTGGGTGGGAGAGGACAATGGGGGAAAAGAAGGACATGTGTAATACTTTCAACAATAAAGAATAAATTTAAAAAAAAAGCCCACAGTGCTCTGGCACTCTAAAGAAGGAACTGCTGTACAGATAGAGGAAGATTAGCTTCATGCCATTTACTTTATAATGAACTCTCATTTTCAAATGAGGAGGGAGAATTCCTCCAAAATTATACCTAGCAGGATTATTTATTGAACACAGTGTGTCTGATCCTTTAGGCAATGAGTTGGGCATATCCTTTTTATCTAGTAATTCCATGTGAAAATGAAAGCAGCAGTTCCTCAGGCAGATTAAAGGTGTCTGTTTCTGAGAGAAAGAAGAAAGAAAGGGGGAAAGGAATTGTTGATCAAACTTTACTTACAAAGTCTGTGTGAGACAACAATCATTGTATGTTAGGAGCAAAAGCTTCTCAGTGAGAATACTAAATCTTAACATTGAAACATCGAGGTTATGATATATGTTATATTTACGAAAAATATGTTAATTGTATATGTAATAAGGATATAATAAAATTCAAGATGCAGCTTAAAATATTATATTATTTATAATTTATAATAACCTCAGCATTACTTAGATACTTTTAAGGAGTTTACTTCTTCAATAGAAACGTATTTATAATCCACTCTACTAGACATGTATTAGCCAGGGTAACATTACAAACAAACCCCAAATCTCAGTGACCCACCAAAAGAAAAGTTTATTTCTTACTAATTCTACATCTCCCATGTGGACATACTATGTGGGACTGCTTCACACATTACTCAGGTTTCCAAGTAAATGGAAGCTCTATAATATTGTGACTACATGACCTGGAGTAAGAGGTCATCTTGGCAAGGAAAAAAAATGTTGGAGGCTCTCACAATCAAATTCTTAGGCATAAATATAACTCAGACAACCAATTCTCTGTAGATCCTATTGATTATATTGGCCACATGGCCCAACCCGAAAGTGAGAGGATGAAGAAGTATATTTCTCTAGTGTGCCGGGAACATAAAAGGAAACTGATAAGTGAGACCACTAGACATCTCTATTACAAGATACAAAAAAGGAAATCAATCAACCCAAAAACATCCAGCACCATTCTGCTTATATGCTCTTTTCTTTGGCGTTTTTTGTTGTTGTTGTGTTTTGTTTACAATGTATCTTTCATATATATATATATATAGATAGATAGATAGATAGATAGATAGATAGATAGATATTTCATTTTTTTACAGAGAGGAAGAAAGAGGGATAGAGAGTTAGAAACATCGATGAGAGAGAGACACTGATCAGCTGCCTCCTGCATGCCCCCTATTGGGGATGTGCCCGCAACCAGGATACATGCCCGTGACCAAAATCAAACCTGGGACCTTTTAATCCTCAGGTCGAAGCTCTATCCACTGAGCCAAACTGGTTTTGGCTACAGTGTATCTTTCTTTCAAGTAAGTTCTTGCTATTAGGAGAAGATGTGAAAAGAGATAAATCAACAGAATATCAAAACACAAATAAGAAGTTAAAATACAAGAACATCTTTCTCTTCATACTTTCAGAATGTATATTAGAGCTCAAATTTGCCCAAGGTAGATCACATTGTTTTTGGCTAAAATGTCTTCTGAAAGGATGATTCCCTCCAGTGATTCATCAAAACACATGACGTACCCATTTTTTAAGGTCTTTGAATGTTACTCTTTCAAAGTATTGCAGGGAAGACACTAAATATAGAGATGCCCTGAGCATTATTTTTACACAATGTAGTATAAAACAATATTGTAATAAAAATAATGGCGATCAGTCTATGGAAATCGAAAGGGCTAAATCAATAAGCACTGCCAACTACTCTGTAAGTTTCTCATGCCAACACTGAAGAGTATAAATACCTTTCAAGTTTTGCTAAATGAATCTGTAGATATGATTCGTCTTTCTAGCTTCAACATCTACTTGCTAACGAGAAAGGTTTTCCAGAGCATGTTCAAAATTTGCACTTACAAAGATTATTACTTGAAAAATGAGCAGAGAAATAATGTCAAATATATTTGCTTAAGACTAGAGAAAAATTTGAGTTAACTGGATTATCTAAGCAAAAATGCATAGGTCATCCAAATCATTCCCCCCAAAGCCCTTTTAAGTTCTAAGAAAGCAAGGAAAAGCAGTTCGTGTTTAATTAATGAGTGCTATCTCTAGCATGTTTATAATTCAACTTTGAAATGGATAGTGTAGGGTTATATTGTTGCCCCTGGTGAATAATTCAGCATAGGGTATTTATTTTCATTTTACCAGACATTTACAGTATGCTAAAAGTTTACCAGAGTGATGGGGCATCAGGAGACCTAAATTTTCCCTCAAACTTATTCCTCAGTAGAAAATAAGCTAAGTTTTTTCAAGCTTCAGTTTCTTCAGCTTTGGGAGAAAGAAAATATTTTTTTATGTTCCCTTCTAACTCCAGCCTTCCTTGCCTTGGAGATTTTATGCTCATACAGAGGTTTACAGATAGCTCATAGCTTTTTCAGGAGGCAATTCTCTTCACAGTAATGCACCATAATTAAGAGTACAACCACTGGAGACAGACTACCTGGATTTGACTCACAGCTTTACCATTATTTTCTCTCTAGTCAATAAAACAGGTATAATTTGATTCAAGAATATACCTTTATAAGATATTAGGAAGATTAATAATTAGAAAGTAGTACATCCCATTTTTACCAACTTAGTAGTAACCACAATGCTCAGTGACAACAGCCAAAGCTTTGAGAGGCAGGAAAATACATTAATACTAGAGGCCCAGCACATGACTGAAATCACGATGTGTGAGGAGGCACACCACGGGGGACCAGGACCCACGCCTGATCTGCATAGTGCCGCCCATTGTGTTGTGTCTGCTAGGGTGGGGCATGCTCTAAGCCACCTGCTAAGGGCACGCCCTCAGCTGGCGCATTGTGTCTGCTAGCTGGGGGCAGGCGCTCCTGTATGTTGTGTCTCCCCTGTTTCAGGGCCCCAGCCCCAGCCTCCCCACGGGTCTCGGGGACTGGGGGTGACATGCAGTCCCCTCCCACCCATCTGTGTGCGCAGCTCCTCCTGAGCAGTTGTGACACCTGGCTAATTAGCATATTATATATATATATATATATATATATATATATATATATATATATATGTATACATACATATATATATATATATATATATATATATATAAGATTAGATATACAAATAGGTTATCAAAATAGGAAGCATTTTTTTGGTTTCTAGAAATTGGTAGAATAAATATCTTCACTGATTCTCATACTGAAGATAACCTGAAAGCCAGATAAAATATTAAAACATTTTTTCACATATATCTTTCCAATTTTCCCAACACCATTTATTGAAGAAACTGTCTTGACTCCATTGTATGTTCTTGCCTCCTTTGTCAAAACAAACAAACAAAAAAATGCAACATTTTATTTTTATTTTTTTTAATATATTTTATTGATTTTTTACAGAGAGGAAGGGAGAGGGATAGAGAGTTAGAAACATCAATGGGAGAGAGATATCGATCAGCCGCCTCCTGTACGCCCCCCACTGGGGATGTGCCCACAACCAGGATACATGTCCTTGACTGGAATCAAACCCGGGACTTTCAGTACGCAGGCTGACGCTCTATCCACTGAGCCCAACCAGTTTCGGCAAAATGAAACATTTTAAAAATGCATTAATTATCTGGAAAGAAATTTAAAAATGTTTGTAAAGCAAGTGGGATAAAGTTCAATGAACATTAGGGCAACAATATTTCCATATTCTCAAAATTCCGTATTAATTGCAGAGGGAAAAAAAAGGCATCTTATTAATCACAAAGATAATGAGAGTAATTTTGTGATAGAGAAACCAGTAGTCACATACTTAACCAGATGATTAAAAAAATTAACACCAGCAATAATGATAGAGGTCTTTGTTGGCTATGCCTTTGGTGTCATATCCAAGAAAGCATTGCTGAATCCATTATTTGTAAAGCTTTAATATCTTCTTCTTACATTTAGATCTTTGGTTTAGAATTAGTTTTTGCATATATTGCAACATAAAAATTCTACTACAGATATTCTTTTGCATGAGGATATTCAATTTTCTAAAGACCATCAATTGCATACAGACTGCCTTTTCATTATTAAATGGTCTTATCTCTCTTTGTCAAAAAGCATATGACCACCTATATAAGTTTTTTGTTTTGTTTTGTTTTTCTGAGCTCATGGTCTAAATGTCAGTCTTTATACCAATACCACATTGTGATTGCTGTATCTTTATAAAATGTTTTGAAATTGAGATTTTAAAATTTGTTCTTTTTTAAGATTATTTATCTATGTAGGATCCCTTGAGATCTTACAATATATTAGTCTATTCCTGAAAAAAAAATATTAAGACTTGATAGGGAATACAGAGATTGTATATTTATTTGGGTAGTACTGACAACTAGATGATATTATCTTCCAATCCAGACACACAGAATGTCTTCTCATTTATTAATTTCTTTCAGATACATTTGGTAGATATCATTGTACAATCCTTTGCCTCTTTCAGTGTATTACTAGGCATTTTATTTTTTGATGACATTCTAAATTGGATTTTTCTTAATTTTCTTTTCTGATTGTTCATTTTCAGTTTCTACAAATGCAATTTATTTTTGTGTGTTTACTGCTTTCTACAATTTTGTTAAATTTATTTAGTAGCACTAACAGTGTTTTGTTGTGGAAACTTTAAGATTTATTTTACATAAGATATCATGTCATTCCTTTCTAATTTGAATGACGTTTATTGTTCCTTACTTAATTACTCTAGCTAGGACTTCTAGTACTGTGCTAAATAGAAGTGGTTAAGAGTGCTTATCCTTGCCTTGTTCTTGATCTTAGAAGAAAAGCTTTTAGTCTTTCACCACTGAGCATGATGCTACCTGTGGGTTTCATATATAACCTTTATTATGTGAGGTAGCTCCCTTCTATTTCTAGTTTGTTGGATATTTTATCATGAAATAATTGAAGTTTGTCAAATGATTTCTCTGCATCAACTGAGATTCTCGTGTGCTTCTTCTTTTTTTTTTTTCTTCATTTTGGTAATGTGGTATTTTTCATTGATTGAATTTTATATCTTGAAATATCTTTGGATGATAGGAATAAATCCCACTCAGTCATGATTTTTAATTCTGTCATTTTATGCCATTGAACACTGCTGGTATCTGTATTTTTTTTCCTTCTTTTTGTTTGCTTGTTTTTCTGTAGTATCTTTGTCTGATATTAGGGCAATTCTGTATATTAGGACAATGCCGGCTTTATACAATAAACTTGAAATGGTTTCCTCATCTTTAAATTTATTGGAGAGTTGGATAAATGGTGTTAATTCTTTCTTAAATATTTGGTAGAATTCACCGGTAAAGCCATCTAGTCTTGGACTTTACTGGGTTGATAGGTTTTTGATTACTGACTCAATCTTTTTAGATTTATTCAGGGTATTTTTTTCTACTTTTTCCATGACTCATTTTGGTAGGTTGTATGTTTCTAATATGTCTATATTATCATGGTTACCCAATTTGTTGTCATATAATTGTTGATGGCAAAATTGGTAATAATGTATTCTATTTCCTTTCTGATTTAGGCATCTACGATTCTTGATGTTATTCTTAATCTAACTAAAAGTTTGACAATTGTATTAATGTTTTGAAAAAATAAACTCTTGTTTTGGTTGTTTTTTTTCTATTTTGTTTATACCTGTTCCAATCTTTATTATTTCCTTCATTCGGCTAGCTTTGTTCTTTCTCTAGTTATTTAAGTTGTTTGAGGTATAAAATGAGCTTATTAATTTGTAATATTACTTCTTAATGCCAATATTTATAGCTATAAAGTTTCCTTTTAGCACTAGTTTCACTGTATTGCGTAAGTTTGGATCAGTTGTTTTCATTTTTATTTGTCTCAGATATTTTTCTAACATTGCTTGTGATTTCTTCTTTGACTCATTAGTTGTTTAAGAGTGTTTTGTTAATTCCCTTATATTTGTGGGTTTTCCATTTTTCCTCCAGTTATTGATATATAGTTTCATTCTTCATAGTTGAAAAAGACAGTTCTCATGGTTTTAATATTTTCAACTTCAGTCAGGTTAGTTTTGTGACCTTACATCTATCCAGATGATATTTCATGTGAAAAATGTGTATTCTGCTGCTATTGCATGGAGTGTTCTACACATTGTTGGATTGAATTGGACTATAGTGTTATTAATGTTCTGCATTTCGTTATTGATATTGAGTCTAGATTTCAACCCATTGTTGAAAGTGAGATGTTGATGTTTCCTATCATTGTAGAATTCTCTATTTTCCCTTCAGTTCTGTTAATATTTGCTTCCTATATTAAGAGCTCCAATGTTTCTTACATTTATAATTGTTATACATTCTTGATACTCTAATTATAATCATATAATGAACTTCTTTGTCTCTTTTAATATTCTTAATTAAAATTCATTTTGTTTAATATATTTATTTTGTCTCTTATCTTTTGGTTACTATTTGAATAAATTATCTTTAACTGTCATGTATACTAGTACATGAATTTAGATCTAAAGTGAGTCTCTTATAGACAGTAGATAGCTGAATCCCATTTTTTTAACCCAATTTGCCAATTGGTTGTATTTTTTCACTTGTTTATTCTTTTAAGCCAATATCTTTAGGAGTAATCACAGTAAGAGATAACTAAGGCATCTAAATTGGAAAAGAAAAAGTAAAGCTGTCCTTATTTGCAGATGACATGATACTTTACATAGAAAACCCTGAAGACTCCATCAAAAATTATTAGACTTGATAATAATACAGCAATGTAGTAGGATACAAAATTAATGCCAAGAAATGTATGGCATTTCTATATACCAATAATGAACTTATAGAAAGAGAGACTAAAAAAGCAATCCCATTTACTACCGCATCAAAAAAATTAAGATTAAACTTAACAAAGGAGGTAAAAGACCCATATGCAGAAAACTAAAATAAGAGACACTGAAAAAAGAGATAGAGGAAGATATAAACAGATGGAAAAACATACCATATTCATGGATTAGTAGAATCAACATCATCAAAATGTCCATACTACCCAAAGCAATCTATAAATTCAATGTAATCACCATTAAAATACAAACAGCATATTTCAGAGACCTAGAACAAATTTGCCAAACATTCTTCTAGGATAAAAAAAGACTTCGAATAGCCACAGCAATCCTGACAAAGAAGAACAAAGTAGGTGGGATCGTAATACCAGATTTCAAGCTGTATTACAAAGCCACTTCTCTTGAAAGAGCCTGGTACTGGAACAGACACATAGACCAATGGAATAGAATAGAGAATCCAGATATCCACCCAAACCACTCTGCCCGATTAATATTTGACAAAAGAGGCATGAACAACAATGAAGTCAAGACAGTCTTTTTAACAAATGGTGTTGGGAAAACTGGACAGATGCATGCAAAAAAAAAATGAAACTAGATCACCAACTTACACCATAACAAAAATAAACTCAAAATGGATAAAGTACTTAAACATAAGATGGGAAAAGCATAAAAATACTTAAGGAATCCACAGGCAGCAAAATCTTCAAAATATGCTGAAGGAACTTCCTCACTGTTACTGCACCTAGGACAATGGATACTAAGGAGAAGATAAACAAATGGGACCACATCAAAATAAAAAGCTTTTGTGTAGCAAAGGACACTATCAATAAAACAATAAGAAAGCCCACTGCATGGGAGAACATATTTGCCAATGATATCAATGATAATAAGGCTTTAATCTCCAACATTTACAAAGAATGCATACAACTTCACAAAAAGAAGATAAACAACCCAATCAAAAAATGGGCAAATGACCTAAATAGCCACTTTTCAAAAGAAGACATAAGGAAGGCCAAGAGACATATGAAAACCTTCTCAAAGTCACTAATCATCAGAGAGATGTAAATCAAAACAACAAGAGGTACCATCTCACACCTGTCAGAATGGCTTATCATCAACAAGTCAACAAATGACAAGTTTTGGCGAGGATACAGAGAAAACGGATCTCTTTTGCACTGCTGATGGGAAAGCAGACTGGTGCAGCCACTGTAGAGAATAGTATCGAGTTTCCTCAAAAACTAAAAATGGAACTCTCATTTTACTCAGTGATCCCACTTCTAGGAATATATCCCAAGAAACTAGAAACATGAATCAGAAAGGACATATGCACCCCTATGTTCATAGCAGAATGTCTATAGATTAATTAATAGTATCTTATCAAAGTAAATTTCCTGATTTTTATAATTATAATGTGGCTATGAATAAGATGTATTTGTTTTTAGGAAAAATATACAGAAGCATTTTATAATTAAGAGTCATGATGTCTCAATTTATTGTTAAACTAGAGGCCTAGTGCATAAAAATCATACATTGGGGTGGTCCCTCAGCCCAACCTGCTTAGGACCACTCCCCCCGAGGATTAGGCCTAAACTGGCAGTCAGACATCCCTCTCACAATCTAGGGCTCTCACAGTCTGGAACCCCTTACTCCTTACCACCTGCCTACAGGGGAGGTGGAAAGGCTCCACCACCAACACTGCACTTGCCATAGATGAACCTGGCTTCTGGCTGAGCAGCATTTCCCCTGGGGGTATGCAGTGATCATCAGAGGGCAACTCCTACATTGAGTGTCTGCCCCTGGTGGTCAGTGTGCGTCAAAGTGACCAGTTGTTCCACCATACAGTAGAATCACATATTAGGGTTTTAGGATGTTTTAGTACAGAGTATAACAATGCAAATGTGGTAAAATGTTAACAGCTTGGGAATCTGGATAAAGACACATGAAAATCCTTGTTACTATTTTGCCACTACAGTAAATGCCTGAAATTATGTCACAACTTTAATTAATGAAAATAAAATTCAGAGACCCCAATTAAGGATAAATTAGAAGACAAAATTTAAATAGAGCAGTAAAACTAATTTCTACTTTATAGATTTTTCAGAAGGAAAATATAGAGAAAAAGGTATAGTGGTAATATGTAGGTAAAAATACTAACTGATAACATTTCGTAATTAATAAAAATACCAACTTAAAAATTAAGACAAAAACAATTTAAATAAATACAAAGAATTAATACCTGGACATATAATAGTAAAATTACAAGGTAACAAAAACAAGCAAAAAAATACTAGATATTGTGGAGAGGAAGGACTGATCATCTTTGGAGAAAGCTTGACATCTGACATTTATATAGCAACCATGTACACCAACAGCCACATAGTAATAGAAAAAATGAGTTAAAGCAAAATAAGCATAAACATAGAATAATATTTAACAAACTGTCTTTTAATAATAAGAAAGAAATAAGACAATTATATATAAACAAAACTTAGCCTCTGCTAGCAATTGATAATTATAAATTACTAGAGGCCCGGTGAACGAAATTCGTGCACTTGGGGAGGAGGGGGGTCCTTCAGCCTGGCCTGCGCCCTCTCACAGTCCGGGAGCCCTGGGCAGATGTCCAACTGATGACTTAGACCCACTAAGCCATCAGTCAGACATCCTTTGCATTGCCACTGAGGCAGAAGAGGTTCCCACCACTTCTGCTGTGCTCACCAGCTTTGAGCCCAGCTTCTGGCTGAGCAGTGCTCCCCTGTGTGAGCACACTGACCACCAGGGGGAAACTCCCACATTGAGTGTCTTCTCTCTGGTGGTCAGTGTGCATCATAGTGACCAGTCATTCCACCATTCAGTCATATTTGCATATTACCCTTTTATTATATAGTAGAGGCCCAGTGCATGAAATTTAGGCAAGAGCGGATTGGGCCTAAATGGGCAGTTAGACATCCCTCTCACAAACCAGGACTGCTGGCTCCCAACTGCTCACACCTGCCTGCCTTCCTGATCGCCCCTAACTGCTTCTGCCTGTCAGCCTGATCAACCATTAACAACTCCCCTGCCAACCTGATTGATGCCTGTTTGCCCCTAACTGCCCTCCCCTGTGGGCCTGGTCACCCCAAATTCCCTCCTCTTCCAGCCTGGTCACCTTTAACTGACCTCCCCTGCAGGCTTGGTCACCCACAACTGCCCTCCCTTACAGGCCTGGTCCCTGACAACTGCCCTCCCCTGCTGGCCATCTTGTGGTAGCCATCTTGTGTCCACATGGAGGCAGGATCTTGTGACCACATGGGGGCAGTCATCTTATGTGTTGGAGTAATGGTCAATCTCCATATTACTCTTTTATTAGATAGGATAGAGGCCTGCTACACAAGTGGGGGCAGTGGTTGTTTAAAGTATTCACAAGGTGTAAATAAAACTGCTATGTACATAACATTATATACAACATCCTGTGTAGAGAAAAACATCAACATATTCTGAAGTAGCCCAACAAGGGTGTCCCAGATCAGGGTAGCTGTTCCCTTGGGATGTGGGGTAGCCTGGGAAAGGGGCCTGTGGTGGTTTGCAGGCTGGCTATGCCCTCGGCGAACCAAGCAGAGGCCCTGGTATCTGGGATTTATTTATCTTCTACAATTGAAACTTTTTAGCCTGGAGCAAGGCCAAACCTTCTTATCCCACAGTCATTGAATCTTTGTTGCCTTAAGCAGAGGCCTGGGCGCTTGGCTTCCTCCATGGCTAGGGGCGATCCAAGCCTCCCTCTTGCTCTCTCTATGGCAGTAGCCATCTTGGTTAGGTTAATTTGCATACTCGCTCTGATTGGCTGGTGGGCGTGACTTGTGGACGTGGCTTATGGATGTAGCGGAGATAGTCAATTTGCATATTACTCTTTTATTAGATAGGAGGATATTTGAAATGTAGTTCTTTGTTAGAAGAAAGTGATCTCAGATGGAAGACTCAGATTCAAGAAGAAAGGTAAGCAATACTCGTATTTATCTATATAAAAATAAAATTGTCATTAAAATTAAAAATTGTAACAGAACTAAAATACATAAAAATTTCACATAAAATTAAAGGATGCTGATCATAGTTAAGCTATTCAATGCTCTTATAGTGTTTAGAAGGGGAGTGAAGACTGAATTTCACAATTTAGTGAGTTCCTGTATCAATGATATATTTCCAGCATAACCATTAAAAACTAGAAAATATAAGTATTAAGCTAATGGAGGGAAAGATAAATAAGAATAACTAATCAACTCAAAATAATTAAGGACAAAAAACACAAGAATGAGTAAACAAATACATTCAAAATAATATTAAAGATATAAAAATATAATAGCATTGTAGTTAATATAAATATACTAAATATTTTAGGTAATATAAAAAATTCAAAACAGTGGTTAGCTCTGAGAGTAGGCAATTATGTGCATCTGTGAAAAATTAGAAAAATATATATGTTATGTATCCTACAACAACTATATATTGGTAAAAATATGAATCAAAAGCATAATAAAAAGCAAAAAAATAAAAGATAAAACTCAGAAGTAAGGCTATCTATCTTCTGACAAGAAAATAGACTGAATTGGGGAAGAATATATGGGCTACTTTAGAATATGTTAATGTTTTTCTCTACACATGATGTTGTATATAATGTTATGTACATTCCAGTTTTATTTACACCTTGTGAATACTTTAAACATTTTTTGTATCTCAAACTGTTCAATAAAACCTGTTTTAAAAAGAGGTAACTTAGAAATAAAAGATTCTGGATGGATGTAAAATGTGTTGTGTTGCTGTTCCGGGGCTAAGTTTTGCGGTCATATTGAGGAGAAGGCAGTGTGATTAGATAACAGTGCAAAAGCTCATTCTAGGTCAGGCCTAGATGACCATTAAGTACTACTGGATAGCTAAGTGTGTAGATGGCAAAACTGCCTCAATTCCTCATTTCTTCCTGGATTCCCTCCCTTTGTTTGCAGTGTTACTTTGCTCTCATTAAGAGGTAGAATCCATTTGTACAGGGGCTGGCTTGTGACTTGCTTTGCCCAATAGAATGCAACCTAAGCAATGTTGGGCCAGTTCAATGCATTTGTCTTGAGAGTTTTGATGCTTTGTCTTAAAACTCTGCCATCCACTCTGTCAATCTGTCCAAACAAATCAATTGTATGAGAGACAGATGGCCCAGTTACTCCTAGTGCCTTAGCTCAAAAACTGCCAAATGTGAGAGAGTGAGACCATTCTAGACTATCCAGCCTGGCCTACCCACTGCAGACCCACCCACTGCTGATATAAGCATGAGTAAATTCAGCTAAAACCAGTGGAGCTTAGGCTCATCAAAAACACCCTGGGAACCACACACCTGTGAGCAACAACCAAATAATTGTATTAACCACATGAGTTTTGGGATAGTTTGTTACTCAACAACAAAAATGGGTAATCTTAAAGCAAATATTAATCATACTTAAACTGATTCTATAATTCTACAAGCACTATTTATTTCCATTTTATTTTTTTTTCTGAAAGCACTCATAAATTATGTTACCTAGTTATAATTTTATAAACTCATGAAACACTTAGAAGCCATGAATATTTCTATGGCATTAAAAAAATCCCCATTTTTGGAATATTTGACATAAGAAATTCTTCAAAAACAATTAAATCTGAGAAACAGATTTTAGGTTACCTTGAAAATTTCTTAAGGATAAAATAGAAAAACTGGAGGGGGAAAAGCATGGGTATGAAACTGAGATAGGCTGATGTCCCTTGTCTTCATTTATGGTGCCATAGAAACCCTGCTGTATTGTAGTCACGGTGTTCATGAGAACAAGGAACAGGGGTGGCAGAGGTATTTTTAACAAAGTCATTAAGGTACTCATGAGGATAGCAAGTTTTCCATGAACAAGCAGCATAACTTAGTATCTGCTCTAACACCATGCACAGCATAACGTAAAAGGCATTCTCAGAATACTGATTCTCCCACAGGGAACTCAACAGAGAATGAAGAAAAGATCACAGGCTCTGACAGCTGATTGGTGAATTAATTAGGTGTTGCACTTCTTTAGTGCTATTGTAAATTAAATGTGAAACACGTATTCAGAGACATAAAAAGATTTTAAGGATCCTAGGTGTCATGCATCAGTAGGGCCAAATGTAATCAGAATCCAGAGGGAGGCCCGATGCAAACAGGTTTACTAGAGGCATGCTGAGATTAATCTTACTTATCTCCCCTTCGGAGAGGAAAATCAGGACTGGGTGGCAAAATTATTAAGGCTCCAAGCAAAAGGAATCAATGTCTTTTTAATGCTCTCTAAAGTTTTCTTGATACAGACTTGAAATTTATAAAACTTTTATCCATCCGTAAAATCATTCTTTTTACTTAACCCCTTAAGTGACAGGAGATTTTGAAGATAGCACAGAGACAAGCATTTTCACTCTGTAATGACAATGTCCCTGTCATTGCTGCCTATGGTCTCTCAAGAAATATTCTTTTGTTGTAGCCCTTTGTTGCTAAGTTCACCTTGTTATGCAACAAATTTATCAGCTGTGTGATCTTGAGCAAGTTATTTAATCTCTTCAGCCCTCAGCATCTTCATTAGCAGATCAGGGATAGTGATGATATCCATTTCATAGGGCTGTTATGGGGATTGATGACGAAGATATTGTGAAGTGTTTAAAATGAGCCTGGTACATGGTACATGTTAAAAAAGTTGTTGCATAAATATTGATACAAACAGTATGTTCTCTATTGCCACTGAGATCCAATACCATTTAAACTTTTGAGTGTTTAGTAGACAAAGATTTAGATTTCCAACATTCTGAATGAAAAATGCGTTTTTCCTCAGAAAATACAGCTTTCACAGAGTTGAAGTACAAAAAATACTAATAGAGTTTCACATATGGAATGTTGAAACAGGTTTACTACATTGGGTGTCCCAAAAATGTATACACTGTTATTATACACTATATATATAGTCCTAGTGCATGAAATTCACACATGTGAGTGAGAGGTCTTTCAGCTTGGCCTGCACCCACTCGCAATCTAGGAGCCCTTGGGGGATCCCTGCAGGATCAGGCCTAAACTGGCAGTCAGACATCCCTCTTGCAATCTGGGACTGCTTGCTCCTAACCACTCTGCACACCTACTTGATCACCCCTAACTGCCTCTGCCTTGGCTTCTCCCTTGGCAGCTTCCTCTGGAAGGACTTCCGTAAGGTTATTTGGCTCTCTGGTCTAATTAGCATATTATTGGTGGACCCTAGGCTCATCAAAACAACCCTGGGAGCCACACACTTGTGAGGCTTTTATTATTATAGGTTATTAATTCTAATGGGTTAAATCAGAAAAGAAAGAAACATTAATTGAGCTCCCAGCTGTTAAAGTGTGTAGACATTTGGGGTTAGGGGTTCCCTGTATTTTCCTATTATCTTCTACAAATGGAAGAATTTGGAGCTAAATATAGGGTAGAAATTATATCTATCAAAAACAACAAGGAACATCTAATTCATTTCAAGCTTCCTTTCTGATAACAAACAGATTGTGCTGCAAGAAAGTTGAGGTGCAATTGTTTAAGTAGCTCTCCCCTGCCCTGTTGGAATGGAACACAGCAAATGCAAACCCAACTCAGTGTAATTCAACTCTTACTTTAAGCAGAGCACCGGGAAGGGCTGTAAAGAGAATGTGAATCAAACACTGAAATAGGTCCTCCCACTCAAAAATTCAAAATATCTCTTACCTAATAATAGACAAACATGTAAATTGAGGCTTTCATCCTGAACAGGGGCAGAGCCATCCATCAGAGGGAGCTAGCTGGGGGTTCTCTGCCCTGGTCTAAAGCATTGACCAGAGGTTTTAGGCCTGGGCAGGGGCGGAGCTGGCAATTGGAGACTATTGGCAATCAGTGTGAACCACAGAGGAAACACCTTTTCTGACAGCTTATTGGCTAAGCTTCCTCTATGCCACTGGTAATATTCTTAGTAACCTGGGTAATACGAATCCAAAAAGGTGATCTAGGGTTTTTCCATCACACTCCTGGAGAAAAAAATGAAGATCCGCTTTTGGAGGGCTAAGAAATGTCATATCCTGCCCTAGCAGGTTTGGCTCAGTAGATAATGTCTCAGCCTGCTGACCACAGGGTCTGAGTTCAATTCTGATCAAGGGAATGTACCTAGGTTGCAGGCCCCTCCTTGACCGGGGCACAGGTCATGGCTCATGCAGGAGGCAACCAATCAAAGTGTTCCTCTTATTCTGACATTTCTCTCTGTCTTTTCCTTTCTCTTTCACACTCTCTACAAGTCAATGGAAACATATCCTCATGTGAGAATAAAAAAAAGAAAGAAAGAAAGAAAGAAAGAAAGAAAGAAAGAAAGAAAGAAAGAAAGAAAGAAAGAAATGTCATATCCTATGAAATACACATCTTGAAAATGCCTAAAGAAAGTTGTCATTTTTTCATGGTGAACGGACTGGAGTCCATGTTGATGAAAACACCTTGGTGGCTGTGGTGACTGGCAGTGGCTTCAGCAGCAGGATGATGGGGCTGGTGCCTTCCCCTGATCAGTCTGGTCGCCTCCCATAAAGGGAGGCCAGACTGTGGCTTAGGCCCACTTCCCCTGAGGGCTCCCAGTATATGAGAGGGGGCAGATTGGGTTGAAGGACTCCCCAACCCCAGCACATGAATTTCATGCACCAGGCCCCTAGTTTAGAATAATTTAACACCTTGTAATATAACTTTGATCACTGAAAATACATGTGGGTATAGAAAGAACACTTGAAAGATTAAAAAAATTATCCTTAACTTTAGTTTCTTTCCCTTCCTCTGTCTGCTATGCACTGAAGATAACTATTGAATCATTCATTAATGGTCAGTTACATATACTGTTTGCTTGTCAAATAAAAGTAATAAGTGCAGATACTTGGTGCTCAATTCCATCATGCTTTGGTTGGCCAAGAACTGTGGCTAAAAAGAAAGAACAAAATAAATAAAGATCTGCTTCTTGGGAACTTTTTGTCAATTGACAATAGCTAACATTTACCAAGAATATGTGTGACTATATTGAGTGATTATCTTGTTTATTCTTCAAAACACCAGTAAACCAGAAGCACTGTAAAGAAAAATGAGATGACATCCTGAGCAAATCCACCCTTGATTTAAAGAAAAGAGTTGAAATCCAGGTTTAGACTAATCCCATAGCACTTATGCTTCCTTCCGTATACATCATTAGATTCATTTTACTTGACAGACATTAGACAAATTAAGTTCTGAGCTTCCTAGCACCCTACACACACATGCAAATAAATCTAATGGGTAATTCAGTTAAATCATAAGTTAAAAATAAACAAGCTGCCAGGATACTCTCTGCTATTTGGAGTGCTGAGACTGGGGAATAGCATTCCCCAGGGTCTCCTCAATGGGGGAACCTTATAAAGAATACAGAAAGCGACACCACAAAAAAAACACTACTCCAGTAAATGCCAGCATGCGTTTATAGCATCTCAAACACAACTAAGTATAAGTCGATTGCATTGATTCGAACTGTGGTTGAGTGAAAACATTTCTACATAGTAAATACAAAGATGGTGATAGTATTGTTTAATCCATTGATAAAATGTAAGCTACATAGATGAATGAGGAGACAGAATATCATTCTGGCAGTCCTCCCTCAATATTACTTCTTGCCTCTACTTTGCTGATTAATACTGGCTGGCAGAAATTTTGATGTTCATGTTATATGAAGAGTTACAGACCACAGATATTTGCTGTTACTAAGTCAAGGCATGTCTGTAAGTTCAAAAGCATGCACAATTTTGGTATCTTCTCAGAAGCTGGGATGCCTAAGCAGAGCACTTACCTAAACAGGCTACCACTGCATCCATACAAAGGAGTGCAAAAAGGTATCTTCTAGCCAGCATCTAAATTTTCCTCAGGACAAAAACTCCGTGTTGTTATTTTTTTCTAATACATAAACAAAAGTCTTACTGAAAGAATAATATCTCATTCTAGTTATAAATCTTAATCATTAAAAATCAATAGGTAGCCGAGACTGGTTTGGCTCAGTGGATAGAGCATCAGCCTGCGGACTGAAAGGTCCCAGGTTCAATTCTGGTCGGAGGCATGTACCTTGCTTGCAAGCACATCTCCAGTGTGGAGCATGCAGGAGGCGGCTGATCGATGTCTCTCTCTCATCGATGTTTCTGACTTTCTATCCCTCTCCCTTCCTCTCTGTAAAAAATCAATAAAATATATTTTTAAAAAATCAATAGGTGTAAAATATTTAAGTTTATGCTGTAAAATAAACTTGCAGGTAACTAAATAATTGTTGGGCTCATTCAAGGTCAGTGAAATGGTAAAGCATAGAGTTCATAACAGTTGTTTTAAGTAATTTCTTCTTATTACCACTAGTACATGGGCCTCAATGAGAACATCATATTATGAGCAATAGTTTTTATCATCCTTTTCTCACAGACCAGTAAACCAAACCCCAGAGACCTCATGTACATTACAAAAGTGACAGATGAGTGTGGATCCACTGCAGGAACACTGACACTTGACCTGGTATTGTGACCACTAAGCTATCTGCCTCACTATTGGAAACTTACATCAGATACATAAAATTCATAGATTTTTGGAGCCAGAAAGAATGTTGAGGTTAGATGCAAACCATCATCTCTTCTAACACTGCTTGACACATAAATCCCTGGTAATAAGCAGTTGGACAGTCAATCACACTAAGGGACATCTTTAGAGGCATGATTCTCAACCTTTTATGCAGCAGCCCATTCTATTTAGGAAGAAATTTTAACTTTTACATTGTTGTTTGTTTTTTGTTTAGTGAAATGAAATCCATATATATAATTTTAAAAGTCTTTCTCATATTGGCTCATATTACACCCAAGTGTCCCAGGATCTCTCTTGAGTCACAGCTATAAAAGTCTAACCTCCCTTTGTCTGACAGTGATTCAAATATTTACAGAGAATTATTGTCATCCAGAACACTTGCAAGTCTTAGCTTCACAAAACAAGGTAAACTCATATCTAGAAATTTTCAAATTTCCTCATTACTCTGTTTGCGTTGGGCAGTTATCCTTGAGTTTTCAGTGCTCTATGTCAATTTGTGGACATGGCTCACAGTTTCAGGAGTGTTCTTCTGTTCAGAGTACTGACCTATTTTAGAGCCCCTTCTCTGTTCAATACACCTGTGTTAGTTCCATTCACTTTCTAATTATATGTTGGTCATCACACTGGTGACACTTACCTTTTAAACTTAAATCGGTTATTCTTTGTGCAATCATAATCTCTCAACTATATTCATAATTTATTTCACTCTTTACTAATGCAGATTTTCTTGAAAAACATTCTGATGGCTTTAAAGTGGATAAAATAATTTTAGCACTTCACCAAAAACTTTAAGGAAATAAAGATTTGCAATTAAAAATAGGTAAATAACTATAGATCTGTATCAGCAGGGATTGTGGAGGCCACTGCTAAAATCTTCATTTGCCATTTTAGATGAAGACTTGATGGTCTTTATCTAAAATAAGAAAGAGAAAAGAAAAGAGCCAGTGTTGGGAGAAGAGGAGGCTGGAAATGAAGTGAAAATTAGTGTAATTGTTAGGACGCAAATCTAGAGGATGCAGAATCTGTCTTTTCATTCTGCTTATGTTACATGCTTTAAACTTTTGTTAAAATTAAACTTCTCAGTGCATATTGTCATATGGCTTTGACGGTTTATAAAATTCTATCAAAATAAAATGAAATATTAATTTTCAAATAACCTCTAGCCACATAATAAATTAATAGTGTGTACTTCATTTTTTTAAAGATAAAATAAAATCACCTCCTGTAACCGAAACCAGTTTGGCTCAGTGGACAGTGTCAGCCTGCGGACTGAAAGGTCCCAGGTTCGATTCTGGTCAAAGACATGTATCTTGGTTGTGGGCACATCCCCAGTAGAGGTGTGCAGGAGGCGGCTGATTGATGTCTCTCTCTCTCTCTCATCGATGTTTCTAACTCTCTATCCCTCTCCTTTTCTCTCTGTAAAAAATCTATAAAATATATTTTTTAAAAATTACCTCTTTATACTATCAAGGTACATCTGAACACAGTATTCTTTGGGTTTACAATCAGGGATACATTGTAGGATTTCACATAAATTCAAGCAGAAAAAAGGTTAAATTATTAGGATTACTTACACTGGCTAAAGGAACTATAAAAGAAACACTAAAAATTCATAGAAGTAACTATATTTCAGTATCTTCAAATCACATAAAATTTATCATATTTTAAGTGATATTAAATGTTATTTCTGATGGGAAGATCACTATAAATGATAGTTTTGTGCTGTGCAAGTGAGCAATTTCCCCTTATTCTCTTCGTATAACTGTCTGTTCCTATTATCTCATCCAAGTTAACATAATGGAGACCCTTTAATTTTTCCCTATTATCTCCTCCAAGTTAACATAATGGAAACCCTTCTAAAATGTGGGCCATATGCTTCATTATGCAGTTTATAATTTAAATGTTATCAATGATGTCTTTAATACACACACACACACATGTACATAGACATACATAAATATATCTGACCATCCTAGCTGGTGTGACTTAGTAGCTGTGTCTCAAATCATGAACTAGGAAGTCACAATTCAATTCCCAGTCAGGGCACATGACCAGGTTTTGGATTTGATTCCAGTAAAGGCATGCAGGAGGCAGCCAATCAATGATTCTTTTTCATCACTGATGTTTCTATCTTCTTCTCTAAAATCAATAAAAATGTAATTTTTCAAAGATGACCAATTCAATATAGTCCATCTGCATTTATTTTCTCTACTATTAACCCCTGAGATATACATCATATATACATCATTACACATCATGTATAACATAGTTTATATATATATATATACACATATATATATATACATGTATATATATATATATATACATATATATATATATGTATATATATATATATGTATATATATACATATACACACACACACACACACATAGGCTCTATAGCAGTGGTGACCCACAGATTGAGAACCACTGTTGTAGAGCCTAAGACTATCAGAAAACACAGATATTTACATTACAATTCATTAACAGTAGCAAAATTACAGTTATGAAGTAGCAATGAAAATAAATTTACGGTTGAGGGTCACCACAACATAAGAAACTGTATTAAAGGGTTACGGCATTAGAAAGTTTGAGAACCACTGCTTTATAGGAATCCCAATTTTCAGAAGAAAATGTTCTTTGCTTCATTTCTTGGTCTTCATAGGAACACAGAGATATGGTCCCATATGTCTCTCCTTGCTTGGATTAGT
>PVJN01000389.1:0-213336 GCA_004026805.1 Lasiurus borealis | reverse complement strand
TTCTTTATTATCCACCAATGAGTGAGATCATGTGATGCTTCTCCCTCATTGACTGGCTTATTTCACTAAGCATAAGGCTCTCCAGTTCCATCCAGGTTGCTGCAAATGGTGAGAATTCCTTCTTTTTTATGGCAGCATAGAATTCCATTGTGTAGATGTACCACAGTTTTCTGATCCACTCATCTGCTGACGGGCACCTAGGCTGTTTCCAAATTGTAGCTATTGTAAATTGTGCTGCTATGAACATAGGGCTGCATAAATCCTTAGGAATTTATCCTAAGAAATCACAAACACCAATCAAAAAGGGTTACATTTTTAACCCGCTCAATGAAAATGCTTTTGTTGATTCATTTAACATATCCGGAGCAAGTTTTAAAACGTTGGCATAAAGATGGAGCAAGCAGACATCATATATACACATATGACTATTGTACTTCTTACATTTTCTTATTTCCCCACTCCCTTAGACCGAGTACCCCAGAATACAGTGTCTGAATTGAAACATACACACCCAGATCCTTTGCGGGGTGGGTGGCTGTGTGCAAGGGCAGTGAGAGGCAAGGAAAGAAGAAAATGAAGAGGGAAAGGGGAATAGAAATAAATCCAGCTGTCTGTGATTTCGTAAGAAAATGCAATCCATTGTTTAGTCAGTTGGGATACCTCTGGATAAGTTGCGTGAATCACCACATCTGGGAGCTATCGCTTAAGTAGGGAGGGGGGTGGGGTGGGAGTGAGAGTAATTTATGTGGTAGTTCTGTTTCCCTGGTCAAGCCCGCCCCACGGGCCATGAACTCTCCCCGCACCGTGGGGTTGTACTAGCCAAGTGCTTCCACACGGTCCCCCGAGAAGACACAGCTTCCACAGCTTGGACCTGGCCGGTGTTTAGGGACAGTGGTCTCTGCTTTCCAATTGAGGCTTTCTGGGCCTGTAGTGATGACATAGTTGAACTTTATCACCCCAAAATGTGTCAGTCAGAGCCAGGGCTGTTGAAGCCAGGAACAAAGGCAGGTACATAGTTGAAAAAGGTCTAGGGCATAGAAATCAGAGGAACCTATAGGTGCTGCACATAACTGGGTCTAGGGAACCACAAAAGTGTGGCTATCCTGACCCACAAAAGAATCACCGATATTTATGGCTACATTCATCTTTCCAAATCAGTTATTCCAAGGGTAACTTGAAACATGAGAAGATGTTTCCATTTTCAGTCAAGATGAAGTAATATATTGGCTTTACCCTCCCTTCTGAAATAATTGTCCTCCAAAAAGGGCAAATAATATAAAACAACAGTTTTCAAGACACTGGACATCAGACAATAAAGTAGAGCGATACCTGTGAAAAAATGAATAAAGCGCAAAGAATGCTATCCTCAAGTGAATTTTAATGAAACAGCCTCAATAATTTTCTGAAGCTTAAAGATAATAATCCTTCTAACAGTTGTTTTTTGAGGATAACTGAGAGGTAACTTGTTCGTGGTCACATACAAAGTCAGAATGTGGCTCAATTTTCCATTTGTAGTGCACCATCTTAAGTTCCATAGAGTTTAGAAGTTAGCTATAAAAAATAAACAAATAAAACAGGTTATATCTTTCATATGTCTACTAGTTTAGTCAAACTTACTTTGAAACATAAAGATTAATAGAAATTATAAGAGTTCATTTTCATTCATCTTCTATGGATTGCCTTGTAATTTTTGACTAACACTTACCTTTTTTTTGCTCTTATGGACTATTAAGTAAAATACTGAAGCATAGTGTGATTACCCACTATAATAGAAGTATTCAACCTAATATAATAATATATATATATAAATTCTTCAAAGATTGTCACAAGAATATATATCCCTACCAGTAAATGAGCAAGACACTGATCATTAAGCAAGGAAATATGAGAAACTATAGAATGCAATATAAAGAGATACGATCGAGGTAGACATGAAAAATAATACAGAGTTTTTAAATCTCATTTTCAACCAATCAGGAAGGTTATAAAGAACAGGTGACATTTCACGCAGAAGAAAAACAGATATTTTAATAATCTGGGCAAGAGAAGACATTTTAAAAGCAATTTTGATTTATATGAAGGCTTATTCTAATTTCTGACTGTGTTTTTTAATTTGCTGATAAAGTAATTAGAAAATAATATAAATTTTATCTTCTGCTTTAAGAACCTTGACACTTAGCTCTTTATTTTAATAACTGGAGGCCTAGTGCATGGAAATTCATGCAAGAGTAGGCCTTCCTTCACCCAGCTGCTGGCATCAGCTTCCCTCCAGCACCCGGGACCTGGGCCTCCCTCCTCTGGCCACCCAAAGGACCCAGGATCTGAACTTTCCTCTGGCCCCAGCTTCATTTGGAAGGACGTCCGGAATGATGTCTGGTCTAATTAGCATATTACCCTTTTATTATTATAGATACCTTTCATATAGTATCATCTCCTTTTATAGTTAGTACATTTAAAAATCTTTTTCTTCTTTTGTAGGAAAAACACACAGTTCATTAGTAACTGACAACCAAAGGCAACAGAGGGGTCCCAACTTGCAAACATGTAAGTTACATAGTGCTCCTAAAAAATTAAATTATAGCTATAAAAATACAATGGCTAACTCTGCATCATCTTTTGTGCATCCAGCAGCTTGTTGTTCTGAAAATAGTGACGATTACAAATATAGTTCTTCTCCATTTGCCAATGGAGCTACATATCTTCCTATAAAAGTCACATGTGAGAGATGAATTTGACATCTTGGGTAGGAAATTGAATAGAAGCAAGAAATCAAGTAGAAATTCAAATCTCTCCCTTGACTGTCGCCAGATCATATGAAAGTGACTTCCATAATGGCAAGATTGAATTCGAATTTAAGGAGATGCTTATTCCAAATCAATCTGACTCAAGAGATTTTTAAAAATTATGCCTTCTGAGAACAATGCAAAATGTCATTCTGAATAGGCAAGCCATTTTTATGAAATGTCCTTAAGAACAAAGAATATAACAGGGGAAAATAGCAAATTTACTTTTAGTACAAAACCTTCTCAAAATGTAACCTCATTTAATACTAACATAACTTCATTTTTATTATTTTTATAATCACTGATGAATGTTTATTGAGTGCCTACCAAGTACAGAGCAGAGAATTAAGTGTTGCCAACCCAAAGAGATATGATAGTCACTACCTACAGGACACACTATCTGCTTGGAAAAGAGAAAGTAACTTTCAACTGATAGATATTCCTAGCACCTATCTTATTCTCTTGCCTTCTTTGGAACCATACAATTTTAACAATTCTTTGGCCTTTAATTTAACGCATGTTTTCATTTCTTCTTGGGATCAGGTAAGACCATGGAAGTGGTGGGAAAATCAACCTCAAAATCTCAATGCATCAAACCCCACTGTATTCTCAGCAGGGACTTCAAATATCATAACTCCCTACTACTGTCAGACTTTACTGGTCAGTGTGCTTTGATTTAAGTTTGTGCCATAGTATTAAAACTCCCCAATTTAGCATAATTAGAGAAAATAAGGAAACTCTTAAATAAAACTTAACTTTTATGTGTTTTTTTTTTACAGCTGCTTCATTAGCAGAATATGAATCACGCTGTATAGTCACCTAGCAACTACTTATTTGATGTGAAACTTTAACCTAAAAAAGTCATTTTCCCCCATGACTAAATTCTACTTCAAGTTTATGACATCTAATTAATTTTCACTTGATAAAAAAACCATAATAACTTGAACAGGGATTGGCATGAGGCAGGTCTACTTATAGAGAGACATGCATTGGGACTAACACACCGGATGCTGGGTGGTACTCGGTGCCTCTGGACAAGTTAAAGGTATTATTTCATGGACCAAGTTCAGAATGAGAAGAAAATCAATGGGAAATATTACTGAATTAAACATGATATAAGAAAACTCAGTGCGTCTTACTTTGTCCTTTATTTTTCCGGACTTCTTTGTGATATGGTACTCTTCATAGTTTCTTGTAATGGTGTGTTAATGTTTCTTTCTACTCTACTGAACTCTAGGCCAGTGGTCAGCAAACTCATTAGTCAATAGGGCCAAATATCAACAGTCCGATTGAAATTTCTTTTTTAATATATTTTATTGATTTTTAACAGAGAAGAAGGGAGCAGGATAGAGATTTAGAAATATCGATGAGAGAGAAACATCGATCAGCTGTCTCCTGCACAACTCCTACGGGGGTTATGCCTGCAACCTACATACATGCCCTTGACTGGAATCGAACCTGGGACCTTTCAGTCCGCAGGCCAGTGCTCTATCCACTGAACCAAACCGGTTAGGGTTGTCATAGGATCTTGAGGCGCATGATTTTATACAGCTTGACATAATTAAGGAATGACAAATGTAGAGGCTTGGTATTCATCTAGGGATGGAAAATTACTAGTCACAATCTTGTGATTTGTTGAATAAATATTTCATGAATGAATAACTCCCAACCAATCCTGACATTCATAATGTGGAGTTATTTGGATGTCATATATTCTGAGTGAGCTGACCAGACACTTAGCTGGTGATAGGCCCCAGCCTTGGAACATCCAGCCAATGTTTTGTCACAGTCGTGAACCCTGAGAATCAGGCCCTCTCAGCTCTCAGGCAGTTATGTTCTACACATATGTCCCAACACGAGAGAAAGGGGAGAAAATACTGGCTTAGTCAGTTGTTTACCATCTACCTGTCAGGGTAACTTTGATTTTCTCTGCTTACTCACGCAGTAACCTCCCACAAAGGGTGCAGGAAAACTTTTCATGACAGTTAAAAAGGTTGGGAGATGATATGATGAAATGTTATTCTCTCTGCAAACAGTATTTAATGGAAAGCCAGGAGCTTGTATAAATAGCATGTTATGCGTACATTTCAAGTTTCAAGAAAATTCTGAGATTTATCATTCACGAAGCTCACAAGCTTACTGTGCTTCAAAGAATAAAATAAAGACATTTGAAATGTATTTATTGAATATCAACAGTAAGGTCTCCTTTGAAACACTTGTCTTGTGGAGGAGGTGATAATTCACTGAAGTTCAGAAAATCTGATTCTTTTTCAAAGCTACAATGATGCATTAAACAAGAACTCCATTTTGGCTGGGAAGAAATCAGACAAAGAAAAGATAAACATTGAATAAACTGACACCATGATTTCTAAAAATGAAAAATTAACAAAAGAAAGAAAATAAAACCCAAAGCAGAGAAAGCTTAAATAGGAAACAGCATGCCATCTCATTATAATTGTCTTGTGCAAATATATCAGAAATTATTGTTGGAATTTCAGCTGTACACTAAACAAATCAAGTAATAGAAATACATGCATTTTCTTAAACAATATGAACATTAAACTTGTGTGATCATAAGAATATGTATAGCTCTCCTGTACATTTATTACAACTGTGCTTTATTATTTGGATAATAAATATGATTATTAGTATGATGACAATTTCCCAAAAGAAAAAAACCTACAAGAGGTAAAGGCTCAACTTGGAGACCCCAGTGTGTGACTCAGAGTGTGATACAGAATAGGTACTTAAAATATTTTGTTGAACTTGTACATGAAGAGTGATGTGCATGGGTTCTGTGAGGATTCATGTATGAACAGTGCTATTTTTGACTATCATTGAACATTTTATTTTTTTAAAAATATAATTTTTTGATTTTTTTATAGAGAGGAAGGGAGAGGAATAGAGAGTTAGAAACATTGACTTGAGAGAAACATCAATCAGCTACCTCCTGCATACCCTCTACCAGGGATGGGCCCACAACTACGGTACATGCCCTAGACTGGACTCGAACCTGGAACTCTTCATTCCGCAGGTCCATGCTCTATCCCAGTGGTCGGCAAACTCATTAGTCAACAGAGCCAAATATCAACAGTACAATGATTGAAATTTCTTTTGAGAGCCACATTTTTAAAACTTAAACTTCTTCTAATGCCGCTTCTTCAAAATAGACTCGCCCAGGCTTTGGTATTTTGTGGAAGAGCCACACTGAAGGGGCCAAAGAGCCGCATTTTGCTGACCGCTGCTCTATCCACTGAGCCAAACCAGTCAGGGCTTATTGAACATTCTAGATTTGAAAGCAAACAGTATTATGATTCCTATGCCTACCAAAAGGGTTTGCTTTGAGGTGAACAGATGAGCTTCTGACAGGGGTGTTCCCACGGGGCAGCTCAGATGCTAGCTTGCTCTCTGCTACTTGGTCTTATATAAATCTAAACCTAGCTGCTAAGTAATCAAAATCCACTGCCGAAATGACGTCATTGTCTTTCAACCTAAGACCTTTGTCTTGGTGGTTCTCAAATTGTGATTCTTTATACAATAGCATCAGCATCACCTGGAAACGTGGTAGAGATGTGAATTTTTCAGCCCATTCCTGGCTTCTGATTGAGTAATTCCACCAATGAGAGAAACTACTCAATCAGAAACCGGGAATGGGCCCCATCAGTGTGCGCTTAATAGCCTCCAGGTGATTCTAACACAGGATAATGCTTGAGAAACTCCAAATGTTACAGAGAACCGGAATAAATCAAGCAATGCTCAGAGAGTTTGGAGTCACACTTTATTCACTGCGGTCGGCTCAGAGAAAATTAATTCAAATTCTAAGCAAAGCTACAAGCAGAACTTCCCTTTTTATTAAAGAGCCAGCCCTATGTGTGCTTAGTGTTTATCTCCTTGGTGGCCTTGAAAACAACACAGTTCTATCCAGTGAAAAAATACACCTGGCATGACATTGAGAGTATGGGCGTATCTAGTCTCTGGCCTATAAGGTCAGACAGCTAAGTTTATCTTCCTCGTTATTCAAGCAGGCGAAAGCATGCTAGAAAGCCAAGTTATTTTTTTTTAGAATAAGAGGCCATCTGAAAAATAGCAGAGCATTCCAAATAGTAGTTTTACAAAATAGGGGTTAGCCTTGTCACAAAACACTAGGTGAAGTGAGAATTACTCTAAACAGAGTATTTTATAAATTGTCATCCCGCACCCCTTTTGTTAGAGAGTCCACAAGAGGGAACCTTGAAACTATGGCTACCGTGACTTCTTCAAGCTCCTGACTCCAAATTGCAGTTGTAAAGGAACATCCACTAAAATTTTTCTCCTTAAATTCCAGTAAATAATTTACCTTGTTTTTATTCTTCACCCAGAGTGCTCTTGTTTTTGTACAGTTTTTCTTATAATGGATGTTTCATGATTACTCACTCTGCTTGTCTGGTATAGTGTACATAGTATGTTAGCAGGAATAAATTTTGCTTCCTTTGGATAGTCTCTTCAATACTCTAGGTATTTAAAAATAAGGATTTATCTTCTTCAAGAGAAGTCATCAGCTAAAATACACAGATATAAATAATCTATTTGTAGACAGGCTAATTATACCAGTCCAAATAAAAAGAAAATTCCTTCATATTTGGATTTGTCTGCTGGCAAATAAATGTAAGAAGCTGGCCAAATATAATTTAATTCCCTTGGGATTGCTATTTAAGGAAAACAAAATAAAAATGCTCAACTTAACTAATTCTCTCATATACTCCTCTCTGGCACATAAGTAATAAAGCCAATTTATCTCAAGGGGATCAATCCATGCCCCCCTCCATAATTACTTTTTACTTTTTAAATTAGAAACAAAGCCGCTAAGTAGCACATTATTTTTTCATCTAAATTAGCCAGTATTTCTAAAATCTCACATGAGAAAATTTTCACTCGTATATTGAGAAAAATTCCAACTTGGTACAATGTAATTCACACAATAAGAAGTTAGGCTTAGGGGGGAAATCAAAGAGTAAAAAAAATTTCTAATTCTGATAAAACAGCTAATCATACAAATTTTCTAGTCAAACGCTATCATAAAATCTCAGTTAATTTTTTTTTTTAGTTTATTTAGACATTAGAAAGCAATCAAGATAGCCAGCAGTTAAGTTATAAAGCCAAAAATGAAGGGAAACTTACAGAGGGAAGGTATGCATGTTTAACAATATTTCCCATTAAAAAGAATTTGCTATTATTTGCCATTTCATACCGTGGAGCACAGAGTTTAAGCAGAAAGTGTCTGCCCATAAATTTTGTCAAACTCTTGGGACAAGGAGATAAAAATGTAATGACTACCAGAGTAGGCCAGACCCAAATGGCCAAGATGTAGAGAAAATGGATTTGTAGAAAAGTGAAGCCAATATTCTTATTATGGAGGCATTTGTCAAACATTACACTGTCAGCGTATAAAGACTGAGAGACTTAGAGCGCAGCAGCAAATAGGCTAAGAAAAACTTTGAATGGTCTCACTATATTAGAGAAACACAAATTGGAACTTAGCATCTGCTGGGAAAGTGTTCACACTCCAAATTTTCAGGAATATGGATGAAGAGCTTTTAGTCTAGCAGTAAAGGACTCTCATTCTCTCAGTTTCTTACAGAGAGATGTGTTTCTCTCATTTAACTCAGCCTATGGTCCCTTACTCTAGCACAGTGGTTCTCAACCTTCTTAATGCCGCGACCCTTTAAGACAGCTCCTCATGTGGTGGTGACCCCCAACCATAAAATTATTTCTGTTGCTCTTCATAACTGTAATTTTGCTACTGTCATGAACTGTAATGTAAATATCTGATATGCAGGATGTATTTCCATTGTTACAAATTGAACATAATTAAAGCATAGTGATTAATCACAAAAACAATATGTAATTATATGTTGTGAAATATTTATTTCTAATTACAAATAAATGAAATTTTGTCTTGATTCATGGTGTAGCATGGGTAACAGTCTTCATATGACAACAGTAAACTACATGCTACACTTTGCTACACTGAGGAGCGATGTGTTGGTTCCTAAGACCATGGGAAATAGGTGTTTTCTGATGGTCCTAGGCGACCCCTGTGAAAGGGTCGTTCGACCCCCAAAGGGGTAGCGACCCACAGGTTGAGAACCGCTGCTCTAGAACCAGGGATGGCACACTGCAGCTCTTTGGCCCCTTGAGTATGGCTCTTCCACAAAACACCACAGCCTGGGCGAGTCTATTTTGAGGAGTGGCATTAGAAGAAGTTTAAGTTTAAAAAATTTGGCTCTCAAAAGACATTTCAATCATTGTACTGTTGATATTTGTCTCTGTGGACCTACGAGTTTGCTGATCACTGCCCTAAAAGCTTGTGAAAATACAAATACAATTGTGTAGTGCTGGACAATTTAAATGACAGGTCATTGTTTCTTTTAAAATCAGCTTTAGGACATTGAGCTATTTCTCTTTTCTAGTATAAACTCCTTTCTCATTAATAAGTTTCTTTTGGAAATAAGGAGGTGACTTATTTCTTGATTGATTGGAGTTTTAATCTTTGGGACCCAGTCTCCAACTTGATTTTTCGTTTTCTCATGAGCTCTCAGACCTTTTTGCAAATATATCCTCCTTTGACCCACCAAGTATGCAATCCTTGATGTTCTCAAATTCACAGTGACTATGAAACTCAAACCTTTGATTTCAGGTCCTCACTTCACTATGAACTACTTATAAGAATATAGGGAATAATTACTTTATATTTGTGAAGATAGAACTATAATTTTTAAAAGTGAAAACATTCTTCTAAAAATAATAGTGCCCCATCACTCTGGTCTCTTAAAACAAATTCATAAGAGTCTAACAGTAAATAATTATCACTCCCCTTGGCTTTAGATTTTTTTTATTTGATTTTTTTAATTGGGGCAGACTTGTATCTAAGTAAGAAGAGACAGGGTAACTGCAATGATCAATTTGAGGAACTGGTTGGTTCAAGAGTAAACAGAAAATTAGTAGAGAGAAAAAATTATGACATTATAATTGAAAAAAATAGAAAAGAGATGAGGTTAAGAGGAGAGTTATTAAAAAACAATATAGAAGCTGAAACCGGTTTGGCTCAGTGGATAGAGGGTCAGTCTATGGACTGAAAGGTTCTGGGTTGGATTCCGGCCAAGGGCATGTACCTGGGTTGTGGGCACATCCCCAGTGGAGTCGTGCAGGAGGCAGCTGATTGATGTCTCTCTCTCATCGATGTTTCTAACTCTCTATTCCTCTCCCTTCCTCTCTGTAAAAAATCAATAAAAGTATTGAAAAACAATATAGAAGAGAAAGGGTCAAATTTAGGTGTTCAGATTCAATAAACATTTTGAATCTTCTCTGATGAGCTCACCTGTATACTGGGCTCTAACCAAAATGAAAAGGCCTCTGTTTTCAAGAAACTTCTATTCTAATTCTGTCACTTAAAATTAAATGTTCTGGCCACTATGGGAAACACCATGAAGGCTCCTCAAAAAAACATCAAGACTAAAGCTACCACATGACCGAGAAACCCCTCTTCAGGGATCTGTCTGAAAAATGTGAAAACATTTACTTGTAAAGCTATCTATACTTCTGTCTTCTTTGCAGCATTATTTATGGGGCCCAAGACCTGGAAGCTACCCAAGTGTTCTTCAATGGACAATTTGTTAAAGGAGATGTGGTACCTATAGACAATGAAATACTACTCAGCTATCCAAACAGATGAAATGCTGCTATTTGTGACAACTTGAGGATATCATGCTAAGTGGATAAGTCAAATGGAAAAGGACAAGAACTATATGATTTCACTCAGAGGTGAGATATAAAAGAGAAAGCAACAAATGAAGAAAGAAAACAAAAATCTCATTATGCAAAACACAGAATGATGGTTATCAGAGGGAAAGGAGTATAGGGGTGGTTGAAGAGGGTAAAGGGCATTGAATATATGATAGAGGAGACCAAACTTTGGGTGGTGAACACAGGATGGAAGATACACATGGTATAATATAGAATTGCTCAATTGAAACTCATCTAATCTTATTAACCAAAGTCACGCCAACGAATTTAACAATTAGATTCTCTGCATTAAATATATTTAAAACAATAAAAAAGTCCATACCATTTTTATTTAACATAAAATAAAACTGAATACAGCCCAGTACTGGTATGGAGATTTGAGAATTACTACCCTCATTCTCCATCTCTATGTTTTTTCTATCATCACATAGTAAATGGCTTCCATTTTTAAGGCAATTAACTATTAAAAACACCTGCTAGTACACAGGCTTTCATACTTATTACCAAACACCAGACAGCAACAAGGGGGGGAAGGAAAAAAAGCAAAAGGGAACTATTACCCTTTAAGAAACCTTTCTGGGAGTCTCTTCCCAAAACCTTCACTTACAACCCAATGGTCAAGGCTTAGCCACATAGAAAACTATAGCTGAAAGGAAGCAAGGGCAATGAAATATTTTTGTCAGACATATCACTGCTCCAAATAATATTGGGTTGTTTTTTTCCAAAAATAGAAAGGGGAATAAATATAATGTAGGAATCCATTTGGCTCTGTCATTGATAGAAACATATGAACATAATTATTTTGATAAAATATTACCCAATATCATATGCCAGTAGAATTATAATTAGTCCAGTATGTTTTTTTGCTTATTACCTACAATTATTTATTTCATATGGCCTTTAGGCCATGGATATATTAATAATGACGGGAAAAACAGATTCCATTTGGCTATTTTCTCCTAGCTGGCCCTATGTGTGATAGTTCCTCTAAATCCACTTATATTTTGCTCAATTTCATACTTTTTAAAAATGGACCTGAGAAAATTACTTAAACTGTAAATTTGACTCATTTGCAAACAGCCATGCCATTGACCCACTTAAGAGACTAATGAGAGCTGCATAATAATAACATAAGATTATTCCCAAATATAAATATTACATTGATATTCTTAATGGGGGAAAGCCCAGAAACTATACATGAGACATGGCCAACTCAATCTTATTTTTAGTTACTCATATTAAGGACATATTGCAATAAATTCTCAAAGCACCTTAAGGTTTCAATCCCATTATAATTCTTTCCTGTGGCTAATTTCTGGTAGCAAAAAGGGCTGAATTTCTCTTTTACATACTAGTTTTGTAAAGTTACAAACTCTGTTAAAGAACTAATAAGTATATCGATTACTTCCCACCTCCAACTTTCTTCTCCGCCACTATTAGAAAGTAAATTAATTGTTAAACCCTTCTCTGACCCGATCATTCAATTTCCTGAGTACAGACAGGAGTTTTATAATTTGCAACAAGCTTTTCCACTCTACTCCAACAAACATCCTATAAAACAGACAATTTGCAGCTCTTGTCACTGTTTTATAGATTTCTGTGGCTCTGAGGGGATGAAGTGAATTGCTCAAATTACTTGGCCTGTAAATCACAAAATTTGGGCTATGGCTGATTTTGAAAATATTTTTTTCTATAATTATTGCCCTTCTTATCTAAACATAAAAGATGATCTCCTGAGCTCTTTCTCAGTGATATTATTTTCCTATGTTGCTATTACCACTACAGAGGAAGCAAAATTCTTCTATGTAGCTTCTAACCTCCCCTTTTCTATGTACATTTATACGTACTCACACCCCTGTCCTTTTCCTTCTGCTGCAATTTGTTTTCTGGCCATTCCTTAATTGATGCCCATTCTTTAACCCATGGGTAATAAAGGGCAGGAATGAAAGATCAAAACTTGCTCTGTAATTGTAGGTTCACTTCCGCGTGGTTCAATGAAAGGTGTAAAATTTCAGTGAGATGATTACCTAGGCGTGCCACAGAACGCCTCAGAGTGCAACTGTTCCTCTCCCAGGATCTCCGCAGCCCTCTTTGACCGTATGTTGAATTTCCATTTTCCACAATTTCCTCTCAGGTGGAAATCTCTCCATCCTGACGTGTGTGTATTGGAAGAACACCATGGGGAGCCCGGGTTTCTGTTTGTCCGAGCCCCCCTGCTTCAATGTCCATGACAAGAGTAGAATGGGTACCAGCAAGAGGCCCCACATTTTCCAGGCCCTGTCAAAGCCTAGCTGTGACGATATGGAAATGGCTCCCTGCTCACTGTGCAGGCCAAGCTCACATGCGGATTAGCTCTTTGAACACCAAGTCCAAGTCTTTCACCGTTAGTACTTGTAAAGGATGCCCTGACTGGATGTTGGAAACCAAACATGGTTCTCACTAAATGGATGTAAACAGGAGGCCAGAAGGCTGGTCAACCTTAACTGCTCTGAAAGGTCAGAGCTAATCACTCACTGTTTAGTTGAAACATTGTTGGCTGAAGCGGCCTCTATCTGTTTGTTTCATGTTAATTTCTGTTTTTGTTATTTCCTGCTTAAAGGCTAGGAGTGTGTCCTAAAGTCTTAATAAAAGGGAGAAAAAGGCCAGAGCAAGTGGCAGTCCTTTCCACTAGAGGAAGGCTCCCGCCTGGCCCCCCAATATCGCCAAATTAATGTTTTCTAGTCTCTCATTTCGTTTGCGTGCGGCCTCCTTCAGAACCCGAACCCTGAACTGGGAACCCTGAATCATGCGGGACGTGGAAAGGGGCTCCCACAACTGGAGACCAGACCTGTTTCCAACCAAAGGGACTGACTGGACAGCTTAAGGGAAGAGAGATATCAAAGTTGGTGAGAGTCAGGTCTTCTTCAATTGAGCCAAGTTTGATAATGTTTTCTTGTGTTTTTTTTTAACACACAAACTCCAGTTTCTAGCAAGTTGGGAACACAAACTATCACTCTCTATAGACACGTAAGGCATTTATCATCACTACACTCTGGAATTGATTTAGACTAACAATATGTTCTATGGATATTTGGATATTTCTTGGGGTAATATATATATATATTGCTCTTGTTTGCTTATTTGCTTCTGGTTTTAGTGCCTTTGCCTCATGATGATAAAAGATACATTTAAAAAAATCTACCAATTCTAAAGGTGAATGTAACACAATACTACTAATACTATATTAATTCTGCAAAATGCTTTAAATGTGTGTACATAGTGTATCTATGATTTTAAGAAATAAGTATATTCTATGTGCCCAATAATATTTGAGTAAAAATACTGAAAGTTTTATAAAAAGATTTAGTATTTTCATATCATCTTTTTCCTCTGCATTACTGTTTATGTTTATATATACAGGTGCATAAATTTTCCATTCCGGTGACTAATGCTCTATATGACATTCTGTTATTCATTCTATAACATTTAAGCTTCACTCTTCTAATATCTAACTTGCTAAAGACAATAACATCAGGACTTTGTAAAGAGCATCACAAGGCACTATTGAACTTGTTTGATTTACTAGGCATAAGTCAGATTTATTCTATTTTGTCAAAAAGAGCATTCTGTGCATTTATTTTCCTCAGGATGTCAATAGCCTAGAGTACAATGCACCAGGATTATTATATTTATTATAACTCTCACATGTAACTCTTTGGAGTAGAAGCTTCTTGACCTTAATCAACTTTAACCAGAAGGTTCCTGAAATCTTTATTAATGTGACATGTGTCATGTATTAACATAAAGTAAATAAAGCACTTGCCTTAAAGGCTAAGGAAATGTTGATATTACCATGTGTTCTATATGGAAATATACCTTGGCTGACATTTGGAAGATGTAACAATATTTTTAAAAGATTTCCGAACCAGTTTTGACCTGTATATAGAGCTCTATAATTTTTGGCACATTCTGAGAGAAAGTAATTATAATTCATATTTTTCTTCTGTAATTTATGTAACAACTAGCCAACTAGACTAGGGTTTCATGGGTTTACCGTAGTTACCAGCTTGGATTTCTTTTTCCAACCTAATTAATTCAAAGAGACCAAAATCCAATGGGAAAAACACAGAGAAGCAGCCAAGGAAAATTTTCCGGTAGTTCATCAGAATAACTTACAATGCAATTATGTATAAATACAGTCATTAAAAAATGAAACTAAGATGTTATACTCCCGGTACATTTGCAGAGGCAGATATCAAATATTGCATGAATGTTATGTCTTATGATGTAAATTTTTAACTTGTATTTGTTTAGACCAATTTACTTCATAGCAGTTCATGTTTTATTTAAGGAAAAGATTAATTAAAGACTATTTAAGGAACAACTTTGGATAGTAATGTTTAACATCATAGTGCTACTCAGCTTAGAAGTTCTAACTGGTGTAAAAACAGAAGCAAAATTGACCCATAGTTTTTCCAATGTCAAATCCTGATGAAAAAAAAAAAAGTTAGTGACACAAATTTTCAAATTGCTTTAACTTTTTCTAATTATACAAAGTAAGAAAAAGTTAAAATGGGAATGTTAAGGAAATGAATAATCTAAGAAGTAAAAGTCCTTTAGCCTTTTTCTATGCATATACTTATGGTGTTTCTGTTTTATTGTACAGAAAGATGTCAAATAATATATACTGCTCAGAAGTTTGACTTTTTTTCATTTAGTGATATTTCTTGAACATTTTTTCATGATGCTAAATTCAGCTCTATCTTGTTTAATGGCTTTATGCCACTGCCTTTAATAGGCCTATAATAGTTTTCCCCTACTGATGGAAATTTGAGATCTTAGCTAACTCAGTTAAGCAGAAGTGAAAATTATTTTTGGAATGCTTTGACATTTATTTCTGGAGGATAAATATCTAAAAGTGAAATGTTGTGTCAAAGATATGGTCATTTTATATTTAATCAATATTTGCAAAATCTTCTTGAATTAATATTTGCACTGAATGTAACCAAAGTAGCAGAAAACTTCCTTCTCTGTTCTTTGGGAATTCCTATTTTACTTTAGTTGTATATGTTGATATGGGGTTATATCATAGTAAGCTTCCCATTCAGGACATGATATTTCTCACCATTTATTTAAGTTGTCTTTCATGTACTTTCAGTAATTTTTATGTATAGAACTCTTGCAAAAAATTTGCATAACCCTATACAATTTATTGTCATGAATTACTAAGTCATATTTTGATTTACATTTTGTGTTCCAAACTTTTCATGTTTTGTTTATTAGATTCATTCTTATCAAATACTAGAGGCCTGGTGCACAGAATTTGTGCACTGGCGCAGGGAGTGGGGGAGAAGTGTCCCTCAGCCCAGCCTGCACCCTCTCCAATCTGAGATCCCCTTGGAGGACATATGACTGCTGGTTTAGACCTGATCCCCCTGACTAAACTGGCAGTCATACATCTCTCTCACAATCCTGGACTGTTGGCTCTCAACTGCTCGCCTGCCTGCCTGCCTGATTGCCCCTAACTGCTTCTGCCTGCCAGCCTGATCATCCCCTAACCACTCCCCTGCCAGACTGTTTGGTGTCTAATTGCTCCCCTGCTGGCCTGGTCGCCCCCAACTGCCCTTTCCTGCTGGCTCAGTCACCCCCAACTGCCCTCCCCTGTGGACCTGGTCACCCCTAACTGCTATCCCTTGTAGGCCTGGTCCCCCAACTGCTCTCCCTCCACTCTAGGCCCAATTGTCCCTACTGCCCAACCCTGCCACCTTAGTCACCCCCAACTACCCTCCCATGCTGACCTGGTTGCCCCTAACTACCTTCCCCTGCTGACCTGGTTGCCCCTAACTACCTTCCCCTGCTGGCTTGACCCCTCACAACTTTCCTCCCCTACCAGCCATCTTGTGGTGACTGTATTTTGAAAACGGCCATCTTTTGACCACATGGGAGTGGCCATCTTGTGTGAGGGAGTAACAGTCAATTTTCATATTACCTCTTCATTATATAGGTTTAACATATTCATATTTATATAGACAACAATGAAATCTATCACATTTACCTTTGTGTTCTGAGCACAAACTCTAATGCTTGGTACAAATTCTTCCTGAGTAGATTAATAAAAATGATTTACCCTTCTGTATGAATAAAGAAAACAAGGAGACACTATGAAAAAGAGGGTGAAGCCAGCTTCCTGGCATCTGTCACAATTCTTCTTCTTTCCACCTTGTACTTGTTTATGTGAAATCTATCTTAAAGATATTACACAGTAGATATTTTTTTTCTTTTTTTTTGGTAGTGGACAGAGAGGAATGTAGTCCATGGAAGAACTTATTTTTGGTTGCTACCTTTCTCTTTCCCTCCCATTCTCCCCTCCCTGCCTACGTATACAAAAATTACATATACAAATACCACTAAACAAGCTGAAAATGTCAGGTCGTGCAAAGAGCTGTTTTAAAAAGCTGCGCATTTCCATGAGAGGTTTCCCTGAAATCAGAAACTAAGTGCAATTTTCATGAACCACCAATAAAGATCTGATGATATTATTGCTGCTGCAATTGAACATGAGGCAGGAGGGAGAGCAGCCTGGCTCTGCCACTGCATAAATCACCCCCCCGGGAGGGAGGCAAGCACTCAGAGAATGGAAGATGGGGAATTCGTGACTGTTCTTGCCCAGCAGTTACCTCTACAGTGAACCCAAGTCGTGATTTTTTCCAATAGCAGCCTCTCAGGGAAACCAGACACATTTCATCGCAAAGATAAGGCTCCCATTGTATGCAGAATGGTTTGTTTTGCCTAAGACAGAGTATTTAAACTGACAGAATGTGTCACTGAGAACAGCGTTTTATGCAGATCGGTCTTGGTTAGTGGGATCTCGCTATTGGGAACTGGCTCGGAGCTGTGATTTAGAGCCCATCGCTCCTTTAATGGAAGGAAGTATCAAGCTACATCCTCTGGCAGGAGAACAACACATTCTAATTGAAGCAAAGAAATACAAGGATGCTCCGAGAAGCATCTTAACCCTCTCCTGTGGCTTCCCTGCCTGTGTGCGTTTACTGTGGAAGAGGTCTGAAAGGTGATCTAAGATGAATTAACTGAGACATAATCAGTAATAATCCATGGGATCCTTAGGGTTAAGGTATGCAAACTGGGAGAGCTTAATGTTCAAATCTAATACTTATCTCAAATCATCCTTATCTTTCCTTAATTATCTCACCTCAAATCATAGGTCACATTACAAAGAAATATCTGAATGGTGGATTAATGTTGATTAATATCGTTTAATTAATTAAACAGCTACAACAAAGGTTCTCAAGGTGGAGAAGCTCCTCTCTCAAGGCACCGCCCTCTCCATCCCAGTATATCTCATACTCCCTACAGAAATGTTGGTTGTCACCAATGCTGTGGGTTGGAGGTAAGAAACAGTTGCAACTGGCATCTACCCGGTTGCTAAACATCTTGCAATGCGTAGGACAGCCCCACAACAACAGGGAAGTATCCAGCCCCTAATGTCAGCAGTACAGTGGTACCTCGAGATACGAGTTTAATTCGTTCCGTAACCTTGAGGCGTGGGAAACTATGAGACACTCGAGTTGTGGTAAACTGGTGGGTTGTGTGCAGCCGGCCGATCCGCACGATTACTCCTATCTCAAATGTTGCTCGTATTTCAAAGCAAAAATAGCTCGCTTGATGGTTCGTATCTCAAAAATCTCGTATGTTAGGGCACTTGTATCTCGAGGTACCACTGCACTGCAATTGTGAATGCCTGTGCTAGATGAATGGACAAAAATCACAGGCATTTCTTTGTACATATGACTTATGATTTGAGGTGAGGAGGTTATATCAAGAAATTCAGCGAGCTAAAAAGACACTGGAATCAGAGAGCCAAATCTGGAGTCTTTATTGCAAATGCTGGTGGCAGCAAAGGGCTCATGCCTTCCCAAACCTCGAGGCCCCTAATGAGCTTAGGGGACCACTTATAAAGGCAAACGACATCCCGGTTAGGACAAAGGGAGAAGCTGTACTTAGCAGATACTTTGCAGAAAGCTTGTAGCCTTGAGCACAGCATAGTTTAGATCAGTGGTTCTCAACCTCCCTATAAAAATCTAACAATATTTACAAAGCTTGATTAAATTAAGAGATTCAGAACTAGTTTTTTCTTTCTTAATTCTCTAAGGCAGTGGTTCTCAACCTTCCTAATGCCGCCACCCTTTAAGACAGCTCCTCATGTGGTGGTGACCCCCAACCATAAAATTATTTCCGTTGCTACTTCTTCACTGTAATGTTGCTACTGTTATGAACTGTAATGTAAATATCTGATATGCAGGATATATTTTCATTGTTACAAACTGAACATAATTAAAGCATAGTGATTAATCACAAAAACAATATGTAATTAGATACTGTGAAATATTTATTTCTAATTACAAATAAATGAAATTGTGTCTTGAATCGTGGTGTAGCATGGGTAACAGTCTTCATCTGACAACAGTAAACTACATTGCTACACTTTGTTACACTGAGGAGTGGTGTGTTGGTTCCTAAGACCATGGGAAATAGGTGTTTTCCAATAGTCTTAGGCGACCCCTGTGAAAGGGTCGTTCGACCCCCAAAGGGGTCATGACCCACAGGTTGAGAACCGCTGGTTTAGATAATCAGAAGACACTGGCATGGGAGACACCAAGGACGGATCAGACCCCCACGCCGGCAGAGCAGCTTGCAGGACCCGATAATTAAGAGGGAGCAGTGACCAGACTATAGGCTGATAAGAATGTGCATTAGGTTATTGGCCCAGATTCAGATTGCTCCTCCCCACTAAAATGTCTTATTTTCCCAACTATTCAAGCAAGCGTGCTTATAGAAGGTAGAAATAGCAGAGTTACTTCTATCAGGGAGGCTATCTGGTTTAGTGACTTTCTGGAATTAACAGAACAAAGGACCATCTGTGTTTAGTGGAAACTTTTAAACAGCAACTCCCATAAAATGGAGGGTACAGGAACAAGACGGAGTGCCTATGGTTCAGACGGAGGGCGAGGGACAGGATGGAGTCAGGCCTTTCAAGGCCCATTGTTCAGGATAATTAAGGAAAAGATAAGAGTGATTTGAGATAAATATTAAATTGTATTTGGAAAATATATCTCAGTCAGAGAAAGGCTAACGGCATATGATTTCACTTATATGTGGAATCTAAAAAAATACCGTAAACAAACAAACCAAATAGAAACCAACCCATAGACACAGAGAACAGGCTGATAGTTGCCAGAGAAGAGGAGACTTGGAGGATTGGGTGAAAACAGTGGAGGGACTGAGAAGTACAGATTGGTAGTTACACAGTAGTCATAGTAGTCATGGGGTTTGTAAAGGAGAACGTAGGAAATGTAGTCAATAATCTAAACAATAAAAGCTTAAGCGACCATTCACAGCAGAACGACCGGTCACTATGATGTCCAATGACCACCAGGGGGGCAGACGCTCAATGCAGGAGCTGGCCCCGGGTGGTCACTGAACTGAGCCAGAATCCAGGCTCACGGCTGGCTAGTGCAGTGGCAGTGGCAGGAGCCTTTCCCACCTCTGCGGCAGCACTAAGGAGCAGCAAGTGAAGAAGGTAAGAAGTGAGGGGTCCCTGCGGGAAGCAGGTCTAAGCAGTGAGCAGACATCCCCTGAAAGGTCCCAGACTGCAAAAGGGTGCAGGCCAGTCTGAGGGACTTCTAATTCTATCTAATAAAAGAGTAATATGCAAATTGACTGCACCTCTGTCACACCCACAAGCCATGCCCACCAGCCAGACAAACCAGCCAATCAGAGCATGTATGCAAATTAACCCAACCAAGATTGCTATGGCCACAGAGAGAGTAGGAGGGAGGCTTGAATTGCCCCTGGCAATGGAGGAAGTCAAGCTTTCGGCAAACCCTGGCCAGGCCAGGCCTCTGCTTAAGGCAACAAAGTTTCAAATAGCTGTGGGAGCAGAAGGCTTGGCTCTACTCCAGGCTACAAAGTTTCAACTGTAGAATATAAATAAATCCCAGATACCAGGGCCTCTGATTGGGTCCCCGGGGGGCATGGCCAGCCTGCAAACCACCACAGGCCCCTCTCCTAGGCCACCTCACACCCAAAGGGAACGCCCCCTGATCTGGGACACCCTTCAGACAAACCAGCTGACCCCCATCCATGCACCAGACCTCTATCCCTTTTATCAATCTGCATAAAAGAGTAATATGCAGATTGACCATCACTCCAACACACAAGATGACTGTCCCCATGCGGTCAAAAGATCCTGCCTCCATGTGGACACAAATAGCCACTACAAGATGGCCAGCAAGGGAGGGCTGTTGGCAGGTACCAGGCCTGTAAGGGAGGTCAGTTGTGGGCCATCAAATTTTTAAAACATTCTGTCCTGACCATGATCAAATCTTTGAAGTTCATTTAAATGAAATCTTTCCATTCCAGTTGGAATTTCCTTTGGACTCACTGCTCATTGGGGAAGAAAGATTGGATGGTTAGTTCTCTTTCTCTCTTTTTCATTAATGTCTTGTTCCACTTGATCTAACACCATCAGAGTCAAAGTTAAGGTTGGAATTGAGAGATGAATTCAATATGAGAGAAGAAGTAAGGCAAGTAGGAAAGCTCCTGTTTGACAGATAGCTTTCTGATTTCTGGACATTATTGATATTTAAAGCTGATCTTTTCATTTGTTCGACACTTTTATTCTGAAGACTTCCCTTCCGAGTGCCTTTTCCTAAAACTCCCGTGACAGGGGCAGGGGCATTCCTTTGTTGGGCCCACCGCCAGCACACAAAATTTCTTTCTGGAGGGACAACCCACATCTTTTTCCAACTGATGCCAGTCACCCTAAGAGGCAACACTTTTGGCTGATGCTGGTAAATATAATCTCAGGATGAGATTGGGATATGTCTAATTGGGATATGTAGTCACCCTGATTAACCCGCTTTCAGAGAAAGAAGTATCTTCCCAGTTCCAATCTTCACTCAAAGATCACTAGAACTTTTCTTAGGAATGAGTCACAAATTCCAGGAGATACACGTAAAGCTTTCTATGAAGTCCCTTGAAAACTTCTTTCACTTACACCGGAGGTGAGACCTGCCTTTACACATTGCCCAAGTCTTCCCTGCTGTGGGATCGAGATACTCTTAAATTTTCTTTTTACGAAATGGGGGCGGTTTCTGATGAATAAGTTCATAAGGAGAATGTAATTCAGAAAATGTTGCTTTGTTGAGATGTCTTTCAGCGGAGAGCAGGATAAGCCAAGAATGTAGAGATAAGCATGTTAGGCAAAAACGAAGTCTCAAAGGGAGAAGTAGCTTGGTGGTCATGAGAATCTAAAAGGCCAGGAACTGTGTTGTCATGAGCAGAGAGGGAGACTGCCTGGTGGAGAGGCTGGAGGAAGAGGGGTCAGAGCCTTAACAAAGAGCTTTAATAGCCAGGTTAAGGTCTGAGTTCAACAGGATGCCATTTAGTGGTTAAGGGTTTGAGTAAACTGTTAACAACCATGTTTTAGAAAAAATTAGTTTGGCTTCAATGTGAAAAATAGATTAAAAAGTAGAAGCTGGAAGTCCAATTAAGGACTTATTATAAGAGTCTAGGAGAGAGTCCAAACTGGTATATCTTCATGGGTGTAGGGCTTTGCAATCTTTGTGCCTAACACAATAAAATACTTTAGAATTAAGGAATTAGTAAAGTAATACATTTTGTTGGCCTGAAATTTTATTGAGCTATTTTACAGATTTAATGTGAGTGTCAAAGTCTCATAACCACATGTCTTTAATATAGTTTAGAGTCTCAAGCCATTAGCATATTAATTTACAGAATTTGTATAGATTACCATAGACATTTATTGCCATAATTTTATTTTATTTTTTTAGGATTTAGCAATTGCAAGCTTAATGGCATGTTAATGAGGAACTTCAGTACCCAAATACTTTCAGAAGGGAAATTTCTGTAGTTTGAGGAATAAATTTGTGGTGAGGATACTGGAGCAGAAAAAGAATCCTGAAACTAAAATTCCTAGAAGAAAACTGAGAAAACGCCTCTTGACATTGGCATTGGCAAGAATTTCTTGGATATCACACAAGAAGCACAGGCATGAAATAAAAAATAGAGAGTGTTGTCATTGGAAATTAGACCCTTTCACCGAGTCACAAAGAAAACATTCCAGGGATCCACGTATGGAAAGAGAAGGTTTAGTGGAAAGGTTTATTGTAGGCATAAATTTTAAATAGTAAAAATTCATAAAAGTGTTTGCAGTGAAAAAATCTTCACTATATAACAACTTTTCTGTCTTTCCATCTCTCTCTTTTATATTGTTCAAATCAGATCAAAATTATATCTTGAATTAAAAGAAAATAATAAACATACTTATTCAATATTCTAGAGAAGTGATTGTTAAGTCTTCCTGTTTTATTTCCCATTAATCATTTGGTCAAATATGCTGAATATACACACAAAAAGCTGCATTTTGTAAACAAACAAGGTAGAGAGTTATAAATATTTGATTATTTTGCCTATTGTTTATAATAAATTAAGAGTGCAAAAATTCATTTTGAAACCATTTTGTTGCTATATATTCAAGTAATTCTTTACTGTGTGAAAAAAAATGATAATAGTTTTAGGGAATTAACTTTACTGTCCTAGTGATTTTAAAGAAGTTCACTTTTTTCCCCTAAAATTATTTTTACCTCGTTGTATATATCCAGTGGTGACGTGGGAAAGGGAAGAAACACAGAGTGTGGTCTTCAACACGTAAGTCATCAGGGAGTGTCGTATCAGAAGCACAGCCTTGTGGGAATAAGTCAAGCACTGCATGTGCAGGGACCTACAAAATAATGGGTGATGCTAAACCCCTGGCAGGTAGAATCAGCTGCAAATAGGACTTTTACTTTCAGATAGATTGAGGATTGAGAGAAAATATATTTTTTATAAATTTTATAGAAACAATGAGGAATAAGGTCTTTTCAAAATATGATTCTTTCTCCCTTTGGCCATCTACTGGTCAATCCCATTGGTTAAAAACCACAGTCGTATTCAGCAATCACGCTTCTTGGTATTTGCCTAAAGAAGTTGAAAACTTACTTATGCCCATATGCAAACCTGCACATAGATGTTTATAGCAGTTTTATTCATAACTGCAAAACTTGAAAGCAACCAAGATGTCTGTCAGTAGGTAAATGGATAAACTGTGGTTCATCTATACGATGAATATTATCCAGTGTTAAGACAAGATGCATTATCAGGTTATGAAAGGGCATGAAAAATTCAATGTACATTAACAAGTGAAAGAAGCCCACCTGAAAAGTCTATGTATTGTACAATTCCAACTGTATGACATTCTAGAAAAGGGGGAAATACAGAGACTAAAAATATCAGTGGTTGTCAAGCATTAGGGGATAGGATAGGATGAATCGATAGAGTACAGAAAAAGTTTAGGGCACTAAAATACTCTGTATGCTTCTATAATGGCACATGTAATTATAAATTTTTCCTAACTCATACAATATACACCAAGAATGAACTATAATGCCAACAAATTAATTTTGGTTGATTATGATGTGTCACTGTAGGTTCGTAACTATAACAAACTAGAGGCCCGGTGCACGAGGGTGTGTGTCCCTCAGCCCAGCCTGCACGCTCTCCAATCTGGGACCCCTCAAGGGGTGTCCGACTGCTCGATCCTACCTGGATCAGGCCTAAACTGTTAGTCAGACATCCCTCTCACAATCCAGGACTGCTGGCTCCCAAGTGCTCACCTGCTTGCCTTCCTGTTGCCCTTAACTGCTTCTGCCTGCCAGCCTGATTACCCCATAACCACTCCCCTGCCAGCCTGATTGCCCCTAACTGCCCTCCCCTGCAGGGATAGTTCCCCCCAACTGCCCTCCCCTGCTGGTCATCTTGTGGCAGCCATCTTCTGTCCACATGGGGGCAGCCATCTTTGGCCACATGAGGGCAGCCATCTTGTGTGTTGGAGTGATGGTAAATGTGTATATTACTCTTTTATTAGATAGGATAGAGGGCTGGTGCATGGGTGAGGGCCAGCTGGTTTGCCCTGAAGGGTGTCCCGGATCAGAGTGGGGGCACCCTTGGGGTATGGGACAGCCTGGCCAAGAGATCTGTGGTGGTTTTCAGGCTGGCCACACCCCCCGGTGACTCAAGGGGAGGGCCTGGTATCTGGGATTTATTTATCTTCTATAATTGAAACTTTGAAGCCTTGAGTAGAGGCCTTGGCTTGGCAGGGTGTATGGAAACTTGGCTTCCTCCATCACTGGGGAAACACAAGCCTCCTGTTTGCTCTGTGGCTGCAGCAATCTTGGTTGGGTTAATTTCCATACTAGCTCCTGATTGGCTGGTGGGCATGGATTGTGGGTGAAGCAGAGTGGTGGTTAATTTGCATATTACCATTTTATTAGATAGGATGTGCCATTCTGTAGAGGATTTTGATAGAGAGGCTACATATGTGTGGAGTCAAGGCCTATATGGGAAATCTCTGTACCTTCTTGCTATGAACCTGCAAACTAGAAAATAAAGTCCACTAATAAAAATTCACCAGGATCCTACAAAAGTATATGCTTGCGATCCTCCTTTCCTTTAGTGCTCTTTCTCTACAATTTAGAGGCTAAATATTTTCAAGAAAGCACTAGATGCAATTTCCCTTGTAGATAGGCCACTGAGACCAATAAATTATTTGGTGTAGTTTTGAATTATTTGTTCTTTGGAGGTGTCATTAGCTGTTCCTTCTGTTTATATATGAGTACAAATAAAGTATGGTTAACTATAATGTTTTTGAGAAATAATAAATGGTTGTTGAAAGTAGTTTCTCTTCTGTTTGTTATTCTAACACAAAGTACTACATCTTCTGGCAAAAGGATGGTAAGTCATTAATAAAATGAAAGTTGGTAGTATAAGGATATATTCAAGTACTCGTAAGGGATTGGAGCCAGCATTCATTCTGAAATAGCCTCCAAGTTCTGCTTCCTAGAAGAAAATTAAATATTTGGCCATCTGTCATTTTGTTTCTTTTTATTTAAAATACAGATTTTTAAGATCCATAAATTGGGGGAAATATAGTACAAAATTTACACTTAGCAATTTTTTTTTCTTTTTACTTAATCCTCACCTGAGGATATATTTTTATTCATTTTAGAGAGAAGGGAAAAGAGAGGGGAAAAAGAGGGGGAAAGAGAAAGAAAGAGAAAGAGATAGATAGATAGATAGATAGATAGAGAGAGAGAGAGAGAGAGAGAAAAACCTATAACCAAGATATGTGCTCTAACCAGAAATCAAACCCACAACCTTTTTGATGCTCAGTATACCAGGGAAAATTAGCAAGTTTACTTTCCATCTTGTCTTTCTGGTGATACGGAAGTATACATATTTGCACATCCTATCTAATACAAGAGTAATATGCAAATCGACCATACCTCTGCTATACTCACAAGCCACGCCTACCAGCCATGCCCACCAGCCAATCAAAATGAATATGCAAATTAATCCAACCAAGATGGCTACAGCCACAGAGAGAGTAGGAGAGAGGCCTGGGTTGCCCCTGGAGATGGAGGAAGCCAAGCTTTCACACACCCTGGCCTGTAGAGTTAAGGCAACAAAGTTTCAATGGCTGAGCAAGCAGAAGGCTTGGCTCTGCTCCAGGCTAAAAAGTTTCAATTGTAGAAGATAAATAAATCCCAGGTACCAGGGCCTCTGCTTGGGTTGCTGGGGTCTTGTCTGGCCTGAAAACCACCACAGGCCCCTCACCCAGGCTATCCGATGCCCCAAGGGAACACCCACCCTGATCCAGGACATGCTTCAGGGAAAAGCAGCTGGCCCCAACCCATGCAGCAGTCCTCTATCCTATCTAATAAGAGTAATATGCAGATTAACCATCACTCCAACACATAAGATGATTGACCCCATGTGGTCACAAGATCCTGCCCCCATGTGGACACAAATGGCCACCACAAGTTGGCCAGCAGGGGAGGGTAGCCAGGAGGGACAGGCCTGCAAGGGAGGGCAGTTGTAGGTGATCAGACCAGCAGGAGAGGGCAGTTGGCAGGGACCAGCCCTGCAAGGAAGGGTAGTTGGTGGTGATCAAGCCTGCAGAGGAGGGAAGTTGGGGGTGACTAGGCCCACAGGGTAGGCAGTTAGGGTCAAACAGGCTGGCAGGGGAGCAGATAGGCATCTATCAGGCTGTCAGGGGAGTGTTTAGGGGGTGATCAGGTTGGCAGGCAGAAGCTGTTAGGGGCAATCAGGAAGGCAGGCAGGTGAGTAGTTGGGAGCCAGCATTCCTGGATTGTGAGAGAGATGTCCTACTGCCCATTTAGGCTCTCTCTTGGACTAGGCCTAAATGGGCAGTTAGACTTCCCTCAAGGGGTCCCAGATTGGAGAGGGAGCAGGCTGGGCTGAAAGATACCCCCCCCCATGCATTAATTTTATGCACCAGGCCTCTAGTATCTAGATAAGAACTATTAGGATCAAGGAGTAAACATGGAAACTAAATAGTATTCCCTTGAGAATTAGAGCATGCTGGCCATGCAATTCTAAGAATGTGATAAATTAAAAATAATGACATATTAATAATTAAAATATTATTAAAATTAGTTTAAATCCATTCATTAATAATAGCTTAATCAATTTGAACTAAATAGAGCAAAAATGGCCCTTTGAATATTAATTATGAGTTGTTGTAGTCATGTATCTGATAGAATCAGGAATGAAATAGCAGGTCCACTGCTAATAGATGTGACTCTGGGAAGGTTATCAAGTCTCTGAGTTGTGAGTGACTTAATCTGTAAAGTAGAGATGACACTGATGGTTTTCCAGTGAGAATTTATACTCTAAGTGCTTTTTATGAATAAACTAGAGGCCCAATGCATGAAATTTGTGCAAGGGACTTGGTCCCCACCACTGAGTGCCTTAGCCCCCACTGCTGTGGCTTCATCGGGAAGGTCTTTCAGAAGGTCATCTGGAAGGACATCCAATCTAATTAACATATCATGCCTTTATTATTATAGATTGCAGAATGGTATATACCCAAGGAAAAGTCAACTCCAGGAAAAATATTGCATTGAGAAATGACACAACAGGCTACTGTCAGACTACTAATCATCCTATAACACCGTATAAAGGAAAAGAGGAAAAAGGTGTTAAATTTTAAAATCATGATGATAGGATTATAGCCAACATCTCCTGGGTTCCTCAAATGGACCAATGAGACATCCTAATATAGCAATAAAGTTACCCCAATAACATACTTTTCTACCATAACCCAACTGATAGACCTCAACCTGTTTCTTCCAATATGCTGTTACACTTCTACTTTGACTCCTGGGTCACAGTAGAGGTTCAGCATGTATTGATTGAATAAACAACATACTACTTTCCCTATAACTTACTGGAACTTGGATCTTCTTTGAGGGTCAAAACTATATACATATATCCTTAGCCAGTTTGGCTCAGTGGATAAAGTATCAGCCTGTAGACTGAAGGGTCCTGGGTTTGATTCTGATCAAGGGCACATATCCAGTTTGTGGACTTCATCTCCAGAAGTGGATATGCAGTATCAATGAGTCTCTCTCATCATTGATGTTTCTATCTTTCTCTCTCCCTCCCTTCCTCTCTGAAATCAATAAAAATATATTTAAAACACGTGTAAATATACATATATATTTAAATGTTGTGACCTATGATAAAATGTACTGAGCTTTATAAAACTTAAGTACAACAAATCAAACAAATATGAAGCCCACTTCTGAGAACGGATAGGGGAAGAGCACATGATATGGGCGGTGCTATGAAGGGCAGGGGTCATGGAGCTGGCATACAAAGTAAAAGTTGTTAGTGCCCATAATAATAGAAATATTACTTCCAAATTTTCTTCCAGTTAACCTTGAAAAATCGTTTATTTTAAATAATGAAAAGGCACAGTATCATGTGAGATAGGTAACTATCATATATGGTTATCTATCCAGATCATTATAATAATTCATCAGGGAACCTGACTAATCAAAACACATGCTGACCACTGTGTCATACTGGTGTGCACTGGCCAAAAACAACCATGCATCTGGATGTCCCTTGATGTATGCCTGATCAATAAATAGATTACTCATACAAATGCATTTCCATCTTCTACTGATCATGGATGAAAAGGTCATCTTGTTCCCCAGAGCTCTTTTCCCTGCCAGATGAATAAGAAATAGATGTCATGAATAATCAAGAATGAAAGCACTTAAGACTATATCTGTATATTATTAGTCACTCATTCATTATGTATGAACTAAAAATGCATTTGCAAAATAATAAAAATGAAAATAATAGAGCCCAACAATGGAGAATTTGAGTAAGAAACTGAAGTGTCATTTATCAAATGTTTGAAGGCAAAATTAACCTAATGGAATTCTGTATTTTAGTAGACAATTGTGACAGCCTGGAAAAAAGATACATTTTTTGTTCTTTTAAGTAAAATTGTTAAAAAAAAGTTTCCCAAGTCCAGCCAACTAACTTACCTTTGGAGAGATAGATGTGAAGATGTCATTCTATCTATTCCCTGAATTAATATTTACTATATGAACTGATATGTGCATTAAGGCCTATGGTAGGTTGAAATGACTACTGGATTCTCCTTATGATCACAAGGACCTGTTCATTCAGACAGTTGCTAACAAACCGAAGGAGGCTGGGAGGCAATTGCCCCTCCAGTAGGCCTGAATCCTTTGCATACTTCTTCTCAGATTCCACAGAGTATAGAATGCCAATTCTTAATTAGAGGGGTAAAAAGAAAGAAATGAAATGGGAAAAACAAGCTGTCATCATACACTGGGTTTTGTTCTCTTAAATTCTCTGACCATTTATTGTAGTTTTGTTCTCAAGATTTAGTTTGCTTAACTGGGAATGATAGCTATGCTTGACAAAAGGATGTTCTATTCGCCAAAAGCTGGCCTTTAAGCTTGCTCTGAAATACATGATGCTTCGGGTTGGGAGTCTAAATGAAGAACAAAAGTTTTGTCTTGACCTGGTATTTGACTTACTGCTTTGTATAGGCAATGTGATGCCCATAGTTAAGCCTCAGCAAACCTGCGCTTTGCCACATTAATCTTCGCCTTTTACTCAAATGTAGAGTTGAAAGATCAGCCAATAAAATGTCAACCTTTGCCAGTCTTGTATGTGTGAGTGTTTGTGTTTTGAGAATGTTTGTCTTAGACTAGGTTTTATAGGCATTATAAATCATGACTGCAGTTGTAAATTAGCAAAAATAATTTGGTAGTTAGAGGATGGAATTTGTACACTATGTACCTCAATTTTGAAGACTTTAAAAAAACAACAACACAGTGTTCATTTAGTTGACCATTTTGGGTGGCATTTGAGATTATGTTCCTCTTTGCTTTATATAGTTTTATTTGTAATGCTAGTTCCCAACCAAAATTAATCTTTTCTTACAGGCAATTTCCTGTATCTCTAGAATTTATAATCTAACTTGTAATGTTGTTATTCATGCATATGACATTCTCAGCCCTAAACTGCTTAGTGGTGGCCCCATTCCGGCAGTGCTGTAGATCATACAGAGAGAACTCAGTAAAAAAAATTTTTTTTGAATTTTTTATTAGAGTTTATTTAAGCCAAACTGATGAAAAGCTGGGAAACAAGATATCAAATGCTCCCCAGTAATAATGTTTAAGTTGAATAATTTTACATAAGACATTTTATTGAAAATAGATTCTTCACAATTAAAAAGTTTACATAGCAAAAGGGAGGCCATTTAAAAAATCCATTGTCAATAAAAAAATAACACTATTTTTTAATTAATAAATATTCATATGTTCTTTCTCTGCACCAGACCCTGTGTGAGGTTCTAAAGGAGAGGGGAAAGCATAAAATCCATTAGATTGTCTAAAAGCTAAAACATAAAATAAGTAACAAACTAAAGGGTGCTAAAATATTGTACTGAGTCAAGGTCAAGTAGGTAAGATATATTTCCTTGGTGATGTGAAGTGTCAAGACAGGTTTCACAGATAGGCTAATATTTGAATTGGGTCCTGAGGTCAATGAGGGAGTTGAAAAAGATTTTGCAAAATAAATAAGAGAATAAGGCAATTTCACGGCTAGAAACTGACATACTCAAAAGTTCTAGAGGTTGAATAGATAGTATAGTTTATGAGATTAAATAAGAGATAGCTATTTGCATGGTGGAATTTTCTGGATGAGGAGGGGCCAGATGTAAAGTTTGGCAGTTTGCATTTGATTCTATAGTTTTAATGATTTTTAAAAAAAGAAGTGATGGGGTATAGCTTGCTAGTCTAGAATGGGCAAAGTTTTGAACAGCAAATGATAAAGTCATGAAGACCAGAGAGGAGGCAGTAGAATGGGGTTGGAAAATATAGAATCATGGGAGAGTTCAGTGTAAGAACTGATAGAATTGAAAATATTTGGAAACTAGAAGCCCGGTGCATGAAATTGGTGAACAGGTAGGATCCCTATGCCTGGCCAGTGATCAGGGCCAATCAGGGCCTTTCAGCTGCCAGCTGGGGACTTCCTTCATTCTGCAGCTCCCTCCCCACCCCCTTCACATCCCCCATTGGTCAGCACACATCATAGTGAATGATTAATCTCCTGGTTTCCTGGTTGAACTCCTGAGGAGACACTTTGCATATTAACCTTGAATATATATATAGTTAGGTGATTACAATGGAGTCAAAGATAATTCAGTAATTTCCTCCTTGAATATGTCAGAAGGGTTATCTCATTACTGAAGGGATCTGGAGATTTCTTTCTCTTCTCTCTTTGGGGAGGTAAGGCTGGGTTGGTGGATAATGATGAGTTTGGGCCAAGTTTCACATGCCTATGGAACACTGTAATAGAAACATATTATTTATTCCAGCCAAGCAAATCTTCTGTCTTCGCTCATCTCCTAGCCTTAAGACATGCCTCTTCTTGCTTCACATGGTTTTGAAGCAGCCATCATTTGTACCATAGACACTTCCTGTGGCCACAGTGGACTGGCTGAGGGCATTATTTTCTTGGGATGGGCCACTAAGAGTGTTTCCCTCAGGTTGTTAAACTATACCAGAAAACACAAAGTAAATCTCTCTTTGTATGTCTGACACTGTAGATATGTAAACTTGGCAACTGTTGGACATTACCTGCCAACATATAGGCTAAAGAGGAAAAAGAAAAGCTGGTTACCAGTATGAGAGAATGCATAAACAGACAGTCCAGAGGGGGGCTGGTAAGAAATGGAAAAAGAATGTTTTCAGAGTTCCTCTCAAGACTGTAGGCATTTGTGTTGGTCATATATTCCATCCCTTAGACTCCCTGGAATTCCCCAGTAATTGCGCCAGGAAAGGCTCTTTTTATTCCTTTGATTGTGCTAAGTTAGCCAGAGTCCATTTCTACTGCTATTGTTTTTTTCTGGTTTTTAAACGAAAGATGTGTTATACTGCATCTGATTGGAGAAGCTCACTTTGCAAAGGAAAATATTCAGAAAATAATGTTAAGACTCGGGTATGAATATAGATATCATCAACATAAGTTCAGAAGCAGAAGTCCTAGGAGAAGATTAAAGTGCTTTAGAACAAACAAGTGAAAGATAATAGGCATGAAGGCAAAGTCTCCATAACTACCAAATTTAATGATACACAGAGGGAGAGATTCTTTTTTTAGATAGGAAGAGGAAAAGGGTGAAGTAGGTTGACAAAAGCCAAAAAGAATTTCAAAGGCAAAAAGGAATTTCAAATATGAGGTGCGGATAACTCTGTGAAATATTACCAAGAGTTCAAACAGGATGAGGGTTAATAAGAAGCAACTGAATTAGGCAAATGATTATTGTTCACTTTTATTAGATGGAAACAGTTTCATTAAAATGAGAAGGATTTGCCTAAAAACAGATAAATCATGAATAAGAGATGATTGCTCTTGCAAAGTGTGTGATGGAATGGAAGAGGCAGTAGTTAGGAGAAGCAATTGCATTCAATTTGACCAATGTTTAATGCCTAGAATGTACTAGGTACAAAACTAAGCTAAATACTATGATAGATACAGTTTCTGCCTGCAACAATTTGGTAGGGAAACTCAAAATCTAAAGTGAGTGGTAAAAAATGGGGCTAGAGAAAAACTCTTTTAACTCCTCAACAGTTCTGTGATCATGTTCTGTTTGATGTCTAAAAACCACATTAATTTTTGTATGCCTGTGCATTTCTCTGCATGAACATGGGTACAAGTACATGCATACACACATACAAGACAGACAATCTAAGTTGAATCAACTAGTTTGTTTAAAAGCAATCAACACTGGGACCAGTTCTAATCCACTATACAGCAATCTATCTGAGAGCTCTGTTTCTATAGTATCTACTGTCACGAGTTAATTCCAGTGTGACTCTGTGGTTGAGCATTGACCTTTAAACCAGGTTACAGTTTGATTCCTGGTCAGGGCACATGCCCAGGTTGAGGGCTCAATCCCCAGTGTGGGGTATGCAGGAGGTAGCCAATCAATGATTCTCTCATATTATTGATGTTTATGTCTTCTTCTCTGAAATCAATCTATATACATAATAGAGAAATATGCTAATTAACCAGGGCGCCATAACGGGTCCACAGGACAGGAGGAGGTTGCATGCACAGTGTTGGGGGTGGGGCAACAGGGACATCCAAGCACCTGCCCTGGGAGATGGCCTGATCAGCAGTGGCTGGGGCTGGTTCAAGGGCTGGAGAGCAAGACAGGGCCCCGGGAGAGAGGCAGGGCCAGACCAGCGACTTCAGGGTGGGCTATTTTGAATGCGTGCTTTGCTCCTAGTAAAAATATATATTTTTTTAAAAAAGGAATGAATTCTTTCTCTTACATAACAATTGAACCATATATTGAAAGAGTAACCATAAACATCCTTCTCTTAGACAAAGTGTATCAGCTATATTTGTCAAAAGTGAAAGCAATATTCAGTTGAACCACATCAGTATTATTAGTTTTTCATTGGCAAAACAAAATATACAGAGAGATATTTATAAATATATATATATTTTTTTTTCTCTACTTAAGAGAAATTATGTCTAAATAGTACTAAAAAACTTTCCACAAATGGAAGATGTTAGCATTTTTAAGGACACACCCCTAAGTATCTAGTTTTTCCAACAAAAGGATGCCAAGAACGAAATTCTTTGGAAGGGAGGCTCCTGTTTAAGAGCTACCCATATTCTACTCACAGATATTGAAAAATAACTCCTCGCTGTCTTCAATTTGATGACCTGGCCAGGGTTTCTGACCTTTTCAACTTCAAATACTCTTTCCCAAGACTATTCCAGATCTGCCAAAGGGCTTGTGATAGTTCATCAGCCTTGACACATTCTTACTTACGTCTTTTGTAAGATATACATATGTCTTTTGTGTATTATACACATCTTATTCTTCATCCTATCACTCTGTGGTAGACAAAGAAAGTCTAGTTGATGAAAACTAAGGCATGTAACTGATAAAAATATTGGGAAAACCATACCACTTTGAATTAATTTGGCCTACTCATCAAGCCTATATATTTTAGACAGAGAAAATATAACTAGAAATATAGCCTATCAGAAAATTGCAGCTAGTGTAAAATAATCCTGTATAATAAAAGTCTAATACGCTAAGTGTCCAACTGTTCATTTGACCATTTGACCAGTTGCTATGATTTACACTGACCACCAGGGGGTAGATGTCCAACCAGTAGATTAGCTTGCTGCTGGGGTCCAGCTGAGGTCGAGACAAGCCCTGGAGCCCTTCCACAGTCTCTCTCCAACTGGCAAACCTCCTCCGCTCCTTCCCACCCTGATCATGTACTGGTGGGGTCCCAAGGGCTGGTCTGTGCCTTCACACAATCTGGGACCCCTCAGAGGATGTTGGGGAGCTGGTTTTGGCCTTATCTCTACAGGCCAGGCAGAGGAACCTTGTTGGTGCATGAATTCATGCACTGGTCTTCTAGTCAATATACAAAAAGCATATTTTCTCCTTTTTGCATGGTCTGTACTTTAATCAGATCAAAGGACTATCTTGTACCATAATCCTTATGAGTCTATTTGCCTGGTTGTTTTAATTTAATTTAAAAGCAAAATTGCCAAAAATTTCTTGAACTTAATTCTTGCTTATACCTAACTCAAATTTCTTCCCTTTCCATAGCCTTTCCTCAATTTGATGACTTTCCTTCTGACTCATTCAGCTATTCCAAAAACACATGTAGGTGCAATCCTTAATTCATTATTTTTATCTAAAAACCAGTTAGGAAACATGTCATATTTCCATAATTGCTCTTTTTACCTCAAATATATCTCCTCTTCTCCAACTCTGCTACTACCACATTTACTCAAGTCCCCTCCTCTCTTGTCTGCATTCCTTCTTTGGCTTTAATGTGTGCTGCTTCCACCTAAGTCCACGAAGCATTCTCCACACTGCAGGGATCATATAGAATCAGAATCAGAGCACGTGACTCTCTTGAAAAAACTTATAGATTTTAGAAAAAAAACCACACCAAACTCCTCATCGTGTCCTGTGTTGCTCCAGGTGATAGAGGTCTCTGACAACTATCCCCCTCTTCTCTGCCATCTCTGCACTCCCTCACCACACTGGCCTATTTTCAACTCCTCAAGTCCTCCAGATTTTTTTTTTCTGCCTCAGGGCCTTTGCACGTGCACTTCCTCTGCTTGGAATATTTTTATACTTAAACTTATTATAAACTTTGACCATGCCAAATTAAAATATATATATGTATTTCCAAATGAAATAGTATATCTTTTAGTCTATGTAATCTGAGCCAAAAATTCAGTGAAAAAGTGTTACGCACAATCATGCTGATTATCTGGTCATGAGTTATTAAAGGGAAATTACAGGAACAATATAATGTTCCAATTATTATATAGGTGCCTAAGAAACAATCACACATTTAGTGACATGAAAAAAATTGATTATGCTCCTGGTTTCTGTGACTTAGGAGTTTTAAAAGGATTCAAGGGGATGACTTGACTTGGTCCCATGTCTGAGTTCTCAGCTATGGCTTGAAGACTGGAAATGACAAGAGTGGTAAATTTGAATTGTCTGAAGGTACATTTACTTACATGGTTAGAGAGTGGATGCTAGCTGTTAGATGAAACCTCATCTGGCCCATGCAGTATGGCTCTTCAGTCTTCATCACATTATGGTAACTGCATTCTGAGAGTGAGCATCCTGAAAGAAGCAGGCCCAAGTGTGTGGCCTTTTAACAGTCTAGCTTTAGAAGTCACATTGGTTCCATTGTATTCACAATCCTGCCTAGATTCAAAGGAAATTGAGTGGAACCTCTTTCTCATATGTAATTCATTCCAGAAGGCTGTTCGAAAACTGAAGCATCTTTCCCCATGAGGAATAATGTAAATTGAATTAATCTGTTCCAGACCCTCAAATGAATCCATTTTAACCTTTCTTATATACAGCACATGTCTCATGTGCTGTTTAATATATAAACACTTTAAAAACAAAAAGGTCATGAAATGTAAATGAAAAGTTAACACGAAGGAAATGAAATGTACAGTTAAAAATGAAAATGTAGTAATACTAATAAGCAGCAACAAAAACAAACAAAAAACCATGAAAATAGTCTCAGCACAATTTTCTGAGGTGTTAACAGTGGTTTAATTGGCTCATACTCAAACATTCTCTCCTTTGTCTCCTGAGAGACTCATGGCAGATCATACAGGTATCAGCCTAAAAGGATTGAGAAGCAAATTGTTCAAGATTGGAGACATTCAAGAATTGAGGTTTGACTGTGAACATATACCTAACCTATTCATGAGAAGAGGGGCAAAGCCACTTGGTAGGAAGAGCATGTGGTATGAGAGATATTGTTGCCACCATCTTCCACACATATTTTTCCTTGAATGATGGAGTCATGGAGAGCAGTGGATAGCTGTCTGTAAAACAACTGCAGATGTCACTTAAAAAGATAGAACCCTGAGTAAATGGATCACGGGTGTCACCCAAGAGACAAATATTTTATATCACCTGGTTTTACAGACACATCACTTCTTAGGAAAGAAAAATATTTATTTCAATGAAACAGGGTGATTTATTGACTTAATAAATCAATAAAGTTTTAATAATGTACCTTAAGGAATAATTTTTATATTACATGCTAGATAACGCTGTTACTCTTACAATAAGTAAATAAAAGGCTACAACCCCTATATAAAAGATTAACGAAGATATGGGAAATGAAAATAAAACTCTTTTAGAACTTTTTAAACTTGGTTATGCTTCACTTTTCTCTACTTTATTTTTTAATCACTCTGAGACAAAAAAATTTGAGACATCAAACCACATAAACAAGCCAAAGCATTTTTTATTTTATGTTATTTTATTATTTTATTTTATTACTAGAGTCCTGGTGCATGAAATTCATGCTCGGGGAGGAAGGAGGAGCCCAGCATGAGCCCTCTCCAATCTGGGACTCCTCAAGGGATGACTGATTGCCCATTTAGGCCTGATCCTGGTGGGATCGGGCCTAAACGGGCAATTGGACATACCTATCACAATCCAGGACTGCTAGCTCCCAACCGCTCACTGCCTGCCTGCCTGATTGCTCCTAACCGTTCCCCTGCCAGCCTGTTTGATGCCTAACTGTTCTCTTGCCTGTCCAATTGTCCCTAATTACCCTCTTCTGCTGGCCTGATCACCCTAACTGCCCTTTCCTGCTGACCTGTTTGCTCCTCACTGTCCTCCTCTACAGGTCTGGTTGCCCCCCACTGCCCTCCCCTGCTGGCCCAGTCACCCCTAACTTCCCTTTCTTATCAGCCTGGTTGCCCTAATTATCTTCCCCTGACAGCCTGCCCCCCCTCACTGCTCTCCCCTGCAGGCCTGGTCCCCTCCAACTTCTCTTGCTTCTGGCCTGGTCACCCCCAACTGCCATCCCCTGTTGGCCTAATCTCCCCCAACTGCCCTTCATTGCCAGCCATCTTGTGGCAGCCATCTTGTGTCCACATAGGAGCAGCCATCTTGTGTGTTGGAGCCATGGTCAATTTGCACATCACTATTTTATTAGATAGAATTATTTTTTTTATTTAAATTTTTTTATTGTTTAAAGTATTACATGAGTTTCGTTTTTCTCCCATTGACCTCTCCTGGGCTGCTCCCACCTCCAGCACATGCCCTCACCCCCTTACTGTCTGTGTCCATTGGTCATGCTCATATGCATGCATACAAGTCCTTTGGCTGATTTCTTACCCCTTCACCACTCACCTTCCCTCATAGGTTGGACAGTCTGTTCAATGCTTCTATTATCTGGTTCTATTTTTGTTCATCAGTTTATATTGTTCATTATATTCTACAAATGAGCGAGATCATGTGATCTTTATCTTTCTCTGACTGGCTTATTTCACTTGGCATAATGCTCTACAGTTCCATCCATGCTGTTGTAAATGGTAAGAATTCTTTCTTTTCTACAGCAGCATAGTATTCCATTGTGTAGATGTACTACAATTTTTTAAAAATATATATTTTATTGATTTTTTTTACAGAGAGGAAGGGAGAGGGATAGAGAGTTAGAAACATCGATGAGACAGAAACATCCATCAGCTGCCTCCTGCACACTCCCTACTGGGGATGTGCCCACAACCAAAGTACACACCCTTGACCAGAATCAAACCTGAGACCTTTCAGGCCATAGGCCAATGCTCTATGCATTGAGCCAAACTGGTTTCGGCATATACCACAGTTTTTAATCCACTCATCTGCTGATGGACATTTAGGCTGTTTCCAAATCTTAGCTATTGTAAATTGTGCTGCTATGAATATAGTGGTGTGTATATCCTTTCTGACTGGTGTTTCTGTTTTCTTGAGATATAGTCCTAGAACTGAGATTACTGAATGAAATAGAAGTTCCATTTTTAATTTTTTTGAGAAAACTCCATATTGTTTTCTACAGTGGCTTCACCAGTCTGCCAAAGCATTTTTATCTGTGTCATATTACTAGTCCAATACAATGCACAAACTGCTTAAGGATATTTCTCCCATTGCTTTCAGTCATCTGCCTAAACACAAGGAACCTCCAATAGTCATTCCTTCAAACTGTCCTAACTGGACTTGGTCGATGATTAGAAGAAGAAAATGGAGGTGAATAATTTATGGGGGAGAAATTATATAATTCAAGACTTATGCACTTATTTCATTTTATTTAAATCAGTCATTGGTTAAACATGATTTGATAAATAATGCATTAAACTTATATATTACATTTTGGGAAAATATAAAAAACTATATTTGTTGGCAAACTTGTACAGAATGAATGTACACATATACACATGTTAGGAAAGTTGACACTATCAAAGGATGTAATTAAAGAATTATTTTTAATCAAAATTTGGGTTTTCAAAACATGGAAATTCAGGTTTCTATATTTAAAATTTATCTTTGGAACATATTTTCTTTGACTATCAGTGAGGTAGTTATAATTCAATATTGAAAATATTTGTATTTTGGCTCTCTCAAGTCAACATTTAAATATTCAACTTGAAATATGCAATACAGAGTTTATGTTTTTGCAATAGTTTTTTTTTTTTCTGTAAAGGATTCTCTTTATTTTATTGGCTACTTAACAGAAGCTTTTTCATGCCTCAAGATCTAGCTCAAATATTTTCTGGTTCTGTGTTTTCTTAACTCTAAGCTGTTATAATATTCATCATATTTCACTACATTCACTATATAACCCAAGTTTCCACATGCTTCACTAGCCATGGGTACAAAAGGGGCCAGATGAATGATAATGACAAAAATTACATTAGGTTTTGCCCTAACCTGCTCAAGGAGTGACTCAGTACCCTGGAAATGTCCTGTCAAACATTTCCAGGTGTACTCAGGTTGTTTCACATGCACCTAATAGCTGATTCTGCAAGCGACAACCATAGTGTCCCATCATGTTGACACCAGGTACTGTGTGTCCACTGAGAATGTCACTCCTGTTGAGCACCATGGTCTCTGAGACATACCAGACTGAGCTTCATGGTGCTGAGAGGGGACTGCTGTGCAGAAATAGAAAAAATTTTAATCTCTCCCATCCTGTTTTATGCTTTGCCACTAGAAACATAAACAGCTCTGCTTATGTTTCCATGTCTCAATGACTTTCATAAAAACAACTCTGTAGCCCCTCTCCCCATGGGATTAGATTCCATTCCATGGAGTTATCTTCATTTTACCCATCTTCCCACTCATAGCAGATAACAATCTCCAGTCTCTTCCTTTTTTGCTAGGCACTGAGACAAACATAGGCCCTATATGGTAGCTCTTCATTGTCACCTTCCAACCCATTTAGCTCTCCAATCAGGTCATAGACATTGTCCGAAGGAGTAAATCCCACTTGGACTGAAAGTACAGTGTCTGCAACACTTCTTCACACATTTTCAGCCTCAGATGATTCTAAGTCCTTGAAGACATGAAACAAGACTTTGCATTGAATGAGAAACTAAATTCATAAACCAATTCATAGTCCAATCTCTTAACTATAAAGATAACCAAGTTATATGAAGTGTTTAGAACTGTGAAGTTTTTTCCTTGCTTGTAAGGTAGCAATTTAACCTGCTACAGTATGGTGGAAACTGGCAGAAGTCACAAAAACTCCTGGGTCAGAAAGAAAACAGCTCATTATTTGCAACACAGTCAGAAGCATGAGCTTCGCATTCACATCATGCAGCTGTTCTAGCCAGTACTCTAGACATTACTGTCTAGACGATACCAAGATGTACCAGACTAGCTTTCCTGGTGCCGAGGAGAGAAATGTTCTATGGACAGAGGGGCAATGTATTTTTCTATAGAATTGATGTGCTGTGTCACAGCTGAGAAGCCCAAGTTTTGGGAACCCTACTATTTTATAATGGGTGGCAATCTGTCAAACTTTTGCCCAGATGAAACACTATCTTTATTATACTGTAGAGTAAACATTGCATTCTGCTCTGGGGGAAGAATCTACTTCTAACTTCTACAAATGTCCTTGGAAAGAGAATCTTTTCAAGGTTCAATGAAGGTCATCAGTACCTTTATTGACAAGACATGCAAAAACTATTTTCCAAGAATATCGCAAGTTAAAGTGTTCTCATGTTCCCAGAGTTAGTAAATACCAAGGCCAGACTCAGGTCATTTGACAACTATCCAATAATTTCTTCAAGTGGAACAGCAACATAAAAGGAAGAGTATAATATCAGTTCAGTTTCTTTGATTAACATATTAAGGGTAAGAAAGGGCTTTCCAAAATATACTTTAAAAGCTCTAATATTACTATAGTTATCTACATTCTGGAATGAGTACTACAGTATTAATTGTGTAAATTCTAAGCTCCTTTCCAAACTTCTATGGAATTGATATACTGAGAAAATTTACAACAAACAAGCCAATAAACAAAGAATATACCAAGTATTAATAACAAAACAAGTATTGCCTTACTTTCACTTTCGTAAATGAATGAAATACTCAGTCTCTGGCTCCATTTGTTCGAGCCTGCTTTGTATTCATGGTCTTCATATTAGTAGCTTCTGCTTAGTCTTACATATAGAAATACTAATGAATAGAGAAGTTCTGATTGTAGCTTGAGAAGATAAAGGAAGTATACACTGAGTGGCCAGATTATTATGATCTTTAAGCGCATAATAATCTGGCCACTCAGTTTATATCCTATATTATAAAAGGCTAATATGAAAATTGTCTCCTCGACCAGGAGTTTGACCAGCAGGAAGGCAGGCCAACTGCCCATGACCCCTCCCCCTGGCCAGGCTGGCTGGACCCCACCCATGCACCAATTTATGCACTGAGCCTATATATATGCACACTGAGTGACCAGATTATTATACATTCAGAGATCATAATAATCTGGCCACTCAGTGTATATTGCTGATCAAAGATCTGCAGGAACCTTGTGAACCAACTCACAGCAAGTAGCACCATCTTCCTGGGATCTCTGCTGGCACCCAGATGTCTGTGGTGGTCAATCACTTCTTGCCCCTCCAACTTTCCCTTCCCGAGACATAAAAGAGAATGAACTCTGTACTTAAAATAGATTTCAAGGAATGACTAGGTGTCTCATTTTCTCCAGTTGATGCCTTCTTGATCAGTAAACTTTATCTTACTCCAAACACTGACACTTTGAATTTTGGTCTTTTAAAACATTGGGAACATAAACTTTGGATGGTAACAGTATATCTAGAATCTAAGCAACATCTGCTTTTAAATGAACAAATCAGAATTTACTAGAACTTAGAGATTTTAAGCAGAGATTTTCACATCTTAATCATGACATTTCTAAGTCGTGGAGCTTGAGAGTCTCATCTCCATTTTTCTGAAACAGCATTTCAGAAACAAATTGTTAAGACAGAATGTAGATTCATTAATGGAGAAAGTCATATTTTATTAAATAATGGCTGAAAAAAATGCTCCAAAGTTAATAGCTCATGTTTCTATAAACACACTCTTTTCAAGGTTGTTGGTGATGAAAATCATTGTCATCATCACTGTTAATTCATTATATTTCAGTGTAAGGAACTGTTGTAATGATGGCTCAGCTTACAATTCTATCCACTTCCTTAAATTATCTTCTCCCAGGTATTTTCCAGAGTCATTCAATGTATAAAACCCAAACAATGAATAAGATAATAAGCCCTGGCTGGTGTGGCTCAATTGGTTGAGCATCATCCCATGCACCAAAAGATCATGGTTCCATTCCCAGTCAGGGCACATATCCAGGTTGCAGGTTCAGTCCCCAGTCAGGGTGCATATGGGAGGCAACCTATTTCTCTCCTTCTCCCTTTTTCTCTCTTTCTAAAAAGTCAATAAAAACATACTTTAAAAAATAAATACAAATTAATAGGTAACTGTAGATGTATTAAACAGAATTCTGGACTGAGGAAAAGAAATCTGGGTATTAATTCCCAATTCCTGAAGCATGGTGATAAAAAAAAAAATATGTAAAAGAACAAAATGAGCATTTAGCCACTTTTTCTATGTAAATTGTTTCTAATTTTAACCAAAGAGTTGACAAATGTTAAAGATTAAGAGTTGATGAACACATTAAATGCCACCATGAGGTGCGAACAACAAAATATGGAGTGCAGGATGTTCTACAGAAGATAGATAACTTAATTTTATCAACAAATAATTTGCAAAAAAAGAGAGTAAAGGAGAGAGATGAAAGGAGAGATGAAAGAGATTTATAAGGCACTAATTATATCATATCATTGCTATTTAGATTTCAAAATATTAAACTTAAAATTAAAAATATCAATGGATTAATTTGGAAGTTTGATAAAATTAACAATTTATTGTCATTTTAAAGTATGATTATGGAATTGTGATTAGATTTAAAATAACCCTTATATATTTTTTTAGAGATACATACAGAAAAGATTGCAGGTAAAATCATGTGTTATCTGGGATTTGCTTCAAAATAATATACCAACTACGAACTGCCCAATTTATTAGAAATTTCTTCTGCTTTTTTGAATCCATTGACTCTGGGAGAAAGTGGAGGCAAGAATCCAAGTCTTTTCATATTCATGAAAAATAACCCTTGGCTGAAATCTTACCTTCTCCTGCATTCAGTGATAAACAGCTTAGAACCCTTTACAATATAGGTGAAACCAAACTCAGCATTAACAGAAGCATATCAAACTCTAAACCAAAGGATCTATGAATGATGCTTTTCTGTATTGTGCAACGTATGAATATTAAACCAAATGAGGCAATTTTTGCTATTGATATGCTGTGGAATTTACTGAGTGACTAATAGTGTCCCTCAGATTTTTGTTAAATTAAATCAATGTGATTCTAGGGTCTCATTAAAATATCACTGTCTTTTCTGACCATTACCAAATGCTTATGCTAACAGAACCAACCAATATATTGTAAGAGAACAACCAAAAGCTAGCAGGGGAGAAGTAACAGGTCTCTTTTTGTGTCAAGTCCTGCAAAGCGTATCTATGAGAGCGAGTGGAGCATATTACAGGGTGGTATAGTTTACTTTGTCAACACTACTTTGGTGTCATCTTTGCGTTGCTGTTACTAACATTTGGTGGTCTTCCTTAACCTACTTGTTGATCTTTAAGAAAGTGTCCCAATTTTTTTTTTAATGAGTTAGAAGAGTTATTCTTTTTTTTTTTTAATATTTTATTGATTTTTTACAGAGAGACAGAAAGTCAGAAACATCGATGAGAGAGAGAGACATCGATCAGCCGCCTCCTGCACACCCCACAGTGGAGACCTGCCTGCAAGCAAGGTACATGCCCCTGACCGGAATCGAACCTGGGACCTTTCAGTCTGCAAGCCGACGCTCTATCCACTGAGCCAAAGCGGTCTTGGCAGAAGAGTATTCTTGTACATAGTATGGGCTCCCATAACAGAGTTTCAAAAATCCATAGACTGTGTTGATGTTTCTCAGAGCTCGAGGCAACAGATATTTTGTTCAGACCAATGTTTAAATGTAACGGGATAATGCCTCTTGCCACTGGCTTCTGCTTACCCTGGACAAGTCAGAAGTGATTGTTCACATCAACCGGAGGATTTCCTCTTGTAAATTAGGCACAAGAAAACAATCACGCATCGTGATCACTTTAGTCGGTGATGGGAACATGGAACAACTCCTATCTGCAGTGAACACACAGAGATATAAAAAATATATAAACTGATATTCTGTATGAATTCAAAGTGCCTCCTAGTCTTGGGTTTAAGTTAATTTGGGATTAACAAATAATGGTCCTGTGTTGAGTGCACACAAAAAATCATATGACATATACCTGCGGTGACATATAACTTACTGTCCAAATGGGGACACTTTTGAGAATGGAATGGAGGCTATTCGTAGTTATGATGTGACTGGCCCAGACAAGCCCTGAGGTATGTCACCTTATGCCATTATCTTCAGGGCATCTACCAAATGTGGTGAGAAATATATTGTGCTGATTTTTATCCATCTTAGCATATATATTTTTTGGAAAATGAAATGCACTCAAAGTCAATACCTTATTTCATTAGATTTGAGTAGAGAGTATATTTTATGCTGTGTTGTAATTTAAGGAAGAAAACAAAATTAAAATTTTGATATATCTTACCTAATAAAATCTCATTAATAGAAGTAATCACCAGAGGTAGAAAGAGATTAGTCAGATAGGCTAAAAAAAAATGAGGTTATCTGACAAAAATAATTTTACTTTTGAAATTGATTTCTCTCTTGTTTAATTGCTTTTGCATCTATTGTAGAATTTGACACAAGACTTATCAAATCCAGCTTACTCATTTTACAGATGGGTGATTCACTCGCTGTCTCAGAATTGCAGAATGTAGCCTGGATTGGAAATCAAGCAGTTCTTTTCCACTGTGGGGAGTTGCCTTGCTCCCAGCTCTCTATCATCAGCCGCAGGTCCTCTGCTCACCGTACCCCAGTGGTGTCTACAAAGAGAGGCTTACTGTACCTAGTGTGTGCCCCACTGATATGCAGAACTCAGCATCTCTTTAAATGCCTATGGAGAAGTATATATATTACTCTTTTATTAGGATAATATATTATATAAGTAATATATAAGCATACATATTACTCTTTTATTAAATATATCCAAGGACCTTCCTCTGCTCAGCCCTTCCTCTCTGCCTCCATGCTACTGGGATTCTGTATTTCTGTTCTTTCTTCACAGAAACTAATAGCTTCACTGCCTCACAAAATTATATAGCCTATCTAATAAAAGAGTAATATACAAATTGGTTGTTACTCTAAGAGACAAGATGGCTGCCTCCATGAGGTCAAAGATGTCTGCCCTCATGTGGAGACAAGATGGCTGGCAGGCATGGGCAGGGGGAGACCCAGACCCACAGGGGAGGACAGTTGGGGTGATCAGGCCAGCAGGGAGGGCAGTTAAGGGTGACTGGACCAGCAGAGGAGGGCAGTTGGAGAAGACCAGGCCAGCATAAGAGACCAGTTGGGGGAGGAGGGACTCAGGCCCACAAGGAAGGGCAATGGGGGTGATCAGGCCAGCAGGAGAGGGCAGTTGTGGGGGGACCTGGGCCTGAAAGGGAGCTCAGTTAGGGGTGACCAGGCCAGCAGGGAAGGGAAGTTGGGGACAACCAGGCCTGCAGGGAAGGACAAGGGCAATCAGACTGGCAGGGTAGGGCAGTTAGGGGTGACCAGGCCTGCAGGGGAGCAGTTAGGCATCAATCAGGCTGGCAGGGGAGTGGTTAAGGGGTGATGAAGCTGGCAGGCAGAAGCAGTTAGGGGCAATCAGGCAGAGGCAGGTGAGCAGTTGGGAGCTAGCAGTCCTGGATTGTGAGAGGGATGTCCAATGGTCTGTTTAGGCCCAATCTCAGACATCCTTCAAGGGGTCCCAGATTGGAGAGGATGCAGACTGAGAAACACTCCCCTCCTCATGCACAAATTTCATAACCAGGCCTCTATTATATATATTTGTCTCATTGGGAAGACAAATGAGAGTTTAACATTTGATACCCCCAGCAAACAAAGTAGGACTCTTCTGTTAGACATGTCTTTGGTAGACATTTTGGGAACTCACTAATGCCAAGGTTTCCTCTTATTCTGAATACAGTGGTACCTCAATATTCAAGTGCCCTAACATACAAGATTTTTGAGATACGAGCCGTCGAGCGAGCTATTTTTGCTTTGAAATATGAGCAACATTTAAGATATAAGTAATCGCGCGGATTGGCCAGTTGCACACTACCCACCAGTTTACCGAGACTCGAGCGTCTTATAGTTTCCCACGCCTCAAGGTTACGGAACGAATTAAACTCGTATCTCGAGGTACCACTGTACATGGAAATCCTTACTTTCCAGCCCCATTGGGTTTGGTAGAATCATGTGACTGGCTTCATTCAAGGGGCTGTGACAACGGTGAAATATGTCACTTGGAGGCTGAAGGGTTTTATTGCAGATATGAGACCTCTACTCTCTCTCTTCCCCACCTACAGCGATCATGGGAAAGCCTCAGGTTCTGAGAGTAGAGACCAAAGATGGAAGTGACTGGAATGCTGAGTTGCCACTTCAGAGCGAAGGACAATTGATCTGGATGGCTGCTCAGACCCAGGAAGAGATTTATGGAAAAAGAAACCACGTGTGAAGACAGCTAAGGCACCAAGCTGCAAGGTTGTGTGTCCTCTCAGCCTAACTTGGCTTCTTGAGCCAAGGACCTTCCTCTGCTCAGCCCTTCCTCTCTGCCTCCATGCTACCGGGATTCTGTATTTCTGTTCTTTCTTCACAGAAACCAATAGCTTCACTGCCTCACAATATTTTTCTTTCCAGGCATCTTCCCTAGTAATTCACATTTCTCTTTTCTTTGTTGGGCAGGGCGATTCTTCTCTACCTCTGCTACTCTCTCTCCAAATTTGCACACACAAAACCATCACGAATAAAAACATTTACAGTGGTACCTCGAGATATGAGTTTATTCGTTCTGTAACCTTGAGGCGTGGGAAACTATGAGACACTCGAGTCTCAGTAAACTGGTGGGTCGTGTGCAGCCAGCGATTACTCCTATCTCAAATGTTGCTCATATTTCAAAGCAAAAATTGCTCGCTCGATGGCTTGTATCTCAAAAATCTTGCACACGACCCACCAGTTTACCTCGACTCGAGCATCTCATAGTTTCCCATGCCTCAAGGTTACAGAACGAATTAAACTCGTATCTCGAGGTACCACTGTATTACTATTTGCTTATAGGAACAAAAGGGATCTCTTTAGAATGGAATCTCTCTCCCTCTCCCTCTCTCTCTCCCCCTATGTGTATGTAAGCAAATTGCATTCTTTGATTATTGTGTTGAACATTTTGTGGTTGTCTTTTACTGAGTTAGATTGCAAGCCTGTAGCGAAGAATTCTTACTTAAGTGAGGGTCGGCGGCTGAGCTGCAAACTCTATGTCTCCCTGGAACTGATAGACAGTATTTTGTGTCATACAGTGATACCTCGAGATACGAGTTTAATTCGTTCCGTAACCTTGAGGCGTGGGAAACTGTGAGACGCTCGAGTCCTGGTAAACTGGTGGGTCGTGTGCAGCTGGCCGATCCGCGCAATTACTCCTATCTCAACTGTTGCTCATAATTCAAAGCAAAAATCGCTCACTCGAAGGCTCCTATCTCAAAAATCTCATATGTTAGGGCACTCATATCTCGAGGTGCCACTGTATATGCATTTCTAGTTTTCAGAAGATTTTCAAATGAGTCCTTGAGCTTACAAAAAAAAAAAAATAGGAGCCACTGGTATAGGAGTAGCATAAGTTTGAAAGAAGAAACTGGCATCTAGCAATGTTAGCTGCTATTATTATTACTATTACTAGTATGATTGTCCTACATGCACCCTAGTGATATGGGGATCTGATGTTTAAAAAGTGTTAGTCATGTCATTTTAGTCATGCCAATGAGCTCCGCCATTCATTCTCTGTAATGTAGGAAAGCCCTTTCTCTAGGCCTCGGTCTCTCCCCTAAAGAAATGAGGAGAAATCACCTGTTTAACATCCTCACTGGGCTGTTAAGGGCTTCTGACTGATTGTTCTGCAAATGGGAGCTTTGAGACACAGAAAACCCTGACATAAGACATCTGTTTCTTCTATCTTTACTTCCTTTCATTTCTTCAGCCACGGTGGATCCGTCTTGCTGGTGGTGCTGAATCGTTAAAATTGAAGTTAAGTGTCATAGTTAGAATCCACTAGGTTTGTACTTTGTTTCTATGTCAAATTTCCTTTTCTTTGCAGTTTGATATTTTTACAGCTCCCCGTTTGCTAATTGTTCTATTTCCTCCAGTGTGACAGTTAATTTTATGGGTCAACTTGACTGGATTACTGGATGCCCAGATAGCTGGTTAAACATTATTTCTGAGTGCCTGTGAGGGGTGTTTCAGGAAGAGATTAGCATTTGAATTAGTGGACTGAGTAAAACATATTGACTGCCCTCCAGTGAGATTCTGAATAGAACAAAATTCTCTCTCTCTCTCTCTCTCTCTCTCTCTCTCTCAATATTCTTTTTTCCCTTGGGGGCCCTGGTTCTCAGGCTTCAGATATGGTTTGGAATCCATGCCATCCGCTCTCAGCTCTCAGGCCTTCAAACTCCATCGCTGTCTTTCCTGAGTTTTTAGCATGTGGATGGCAAATGGGACTTCTCATTGTCAATACCTAACAATAAATCTCTTTATGTGTGTATATATATACATACAAATACATGTAGTATACATATATATCCTATGTGTGTATATATACATACAAATACATATAGTACACATATATATTCTTGATTAAGGCCACTTTATATATACATACAAATACATGTAGTACACATATATATTGTTGATTCAAGCCACTTTCTCTGGAGAACCCTGACTAATATAGTCGGGGTTTTAATATGCCAGTTTTTCCTCCCTACAAATTATAGCATAAAGGGTAATTCCCAGAGGTCATATTTGTCATTTTTATCATTTCTCTCCTTAATCTCTAGGACACTGTTTCACATATTTAATATGCATATGAATCATCTGGAAATCTTGTTAAAATAAAGTCTCAATCACTCTACATTTGTCACAAGGTCACAGGTGATGCTGATGCAGATAGTCCAAAAAACACAGTTTGAGATTCATTGTTTTAGAGAAATAATAGTAATAATAACAACCACTAACACTTGTTTAACACTTACCATCTCCCAGCACTTTTCTGTGTGCTTTAGGCATATTGACTTACTTAATCTTCCAACAACTCTGTAAGGTAGGTAATATTTTCTACTTCTGCCATTTTATAGATGAGGAAATCCAGGCACAAGGAGTGATGATTTTGGATTGCACTGTTCAATATGCTAGTCACTACTCTGAGTTGAGATGAGTTGCAAGTACTTAAACCAGATGGCAAATTTCCCATATTGTCTTCTAAACCTATTGTCACTAGGTTTAGAAGACACTATGGGAAAGAATATAAAATATTTTATTAATAATATTTGACAATACCACATGGTGAAATAAGAGTGTGGCTTAAATAAAACATATTTTAAACCATTACCACCTGTTTTCTTTTCATTTTATTTTTAAGAGGCTAGTAGAAAATTTAAAATTCTATTTGTGACACATTTTATTTCCTTGGGACAACCCTCACTGTAGAATTTTAATGCAGGTAGTTGAGCATGACCCCACTCCACAAGTTGCTCGACGGTGAGACTCACAGCTCCTCTTTCATCAGGAAACAAGACATGTCTCAGGCTCTGGGAATGTGGCCGTCCTGGGCGGGACCAGCGGGTAACCAGGTGGCTATTGAAGTGGCTAACCATGTCTGCTTCCCTATGGCTTGAGCATTCATCACTGTGGCAGTGCTCACCGTTTTCTTGAAGTGACTATGAGTTAGTGTGTCTGCTTTTAACATTCTTGATTAAGGCCAGAGAACAAAATTGTGCATTCTTCTAGGAAATTAGTTTTATCTACAAAATGTGGGAGGGGACTTTGAAGATTCCTTCAAGATTAAAACAGTGCAATTACTGATAAAAGAAGGAAGATTAAAAACCTAGCACAGGTGACGTTTTCAATTCTAGGAAAGGGGAAAGCCATCTAGTTTCCCAATATATGCATAAGCATAACAAGCCAAACATTTTTAGGCCGCTTAATTTCATGAGCTATAAATCTTCGGTAACTAAGTATTTAGCTTTCTTTGTTTCCACTAATGAAAGCATGTTCAGAGAGGTAGTTTACCATCTCCCTTATTTCATTGCTAAACTTATCAAATGACATGAAAAGATAATGAAAGGATTTGTTTTGTGCCTTTAAATGAGTCGCCAAAAACAAAACAAAAGAAAACACAATCAAATGGGCATAAATCAAGGGTTCCAAGTTAGCGACACTTTCCTTTTGACTTTTGAACCTCACCCAGAGGTGGAAAATAATTTAACTGAGGCTTATTTTTCCTATTCGAGTTCAAAGTGAAACCTATTTATTAAGGAAAAAAATTATCTGAGGATTACAAGTGTGTTCTTCAAGAGTGAAACCATGTGAACATGAGATTTAAAAAAAAATTGACTAATATTATATAAAATAATAGAGATATAAGTAACAATTCTAAAGAATGATGAGGGAGAGTAATTTTTGGAAAATGATAGTTTTGGTAAATATAATCAAGTCAAGCTATATGTTGACCAAAATCTCTTTGGAGTTTAGGAGAATATCAACTTTTTCCTATCAGTTTTTCTTCGGTTTTGAAAATAATTTCTTATAAGACAACCTAAAATATGGGGAATGTTTTGTTCAGTAATTAGTTAAGTGTCCCTTGACAGAAGAGTGGGTGATAAAAGAAAACTTAAATAAATGTCCTGGAAGCCAGTCTTCCTTGGATCCCCATTAATTTTAGACTTTTGTTGTCTCCTAATTGGCACAGATGTTTGTAATGGTGAAGTCCTGACTTTAAGAATGGCAAATCATTTTACTATCAGCTCATTACACAGAGAAGGAGAAAAACAAAGGCAAGGTTTTTTTTTGGATAACTTTTAAAACCTTGAACTTTTTAAAAATATCAACCTGACATTTTGTACTTTAGAGTTTGGCCTCAAACACGGTTTCAAGCAGATGGCAAAAGGGCAGGATAGATAATGATGAATTCTTAGCGACTCTACCTGAAGCACCCCAAATATAATAGGATATAGTTACTTAGCCAAATTCATCACATATTCAAGTTTTCTTCTGTGGTACCTTTAAGAAAGTCATTTGCTATTCATTTCTTTGCTTACTTAACAGTATAGGACCAATTAATTTCTACAGTATTTTTTTTTTTGTTTCCTTGTTTTCTTTATACAAAAGCAGCACTCATTTTAAAAGGGTTCCGCCCTTCATTTCAAAGGTTATATTAAAGAAAAAAAGTGCATGTGAGTTTTATTTTTTATTTTTTTTTATTTTTTGCAGAGCATTATAGGAAAACCAAAACCTTCATTACCTGTGAGGGTAGCTAGCAATAGGAGAAGGCAGAGGCCCCCATCATTTATTAAATACATATTATGTGTCAGTCACATTTTTACCTGCATTTATGTACACGATTCCATTGATTGATCATCCTTTAAGCCTGTGAGATAAGTAGATATGGAATCTGAGGCCACTGTCATCACAATAATAGGGGCAGAGGCTTTTGACCTTAAAAACACATCGAGTTAATAAGTAAGTTTTAGCCAAAACCGGTTTGGCTCAGTGGATAGAGTGTCGGGCTGCGGACTGAAAGGTCTCAGTTTCAATTCTGTTCAAGGGCATGTACTTTGGTTGCGGGCACATCCCCAGTAGGGGGCGTGCAAGAGACAGCTGGTCAATGTCTCTCTCTCTCATCGATGTTTCTAACTCTCTATCCCTCTACCTTCCTCTCTGTAAAAAAATCAATAAAATATACTAAAAAATAAATAAATAAGTTTTACATAACAGCTATTTTCAATATATTCTCCTAGTGAATTTCATCTGCTATATGTAAATGAAGATAAAACATTTAGAATTCCAAGATATCAGACACAAACTGGGTAGCAACACAGTGCAGTTCATAAAAGAAAGATGTTGACTCTTGTTACCAGGTTCATATCCCTGAGTGCATCAAACCACAATTAAACCAGAATAGGAGTTTGCAGCCAAGAGTAAGGGTTTATTAGCTGAGGAAACGGTGCCAAGCCCGGTACTAGCTCAAAGAACTCATTCCTCCATGCCTTCAAGGGGAGGAGAGAGAGGAGGGTCATTTATCATGGGGGCTAAAGGAGTTGGGGCTCTACTGATTGTTTGGGGCCCAAGGAGGCAGTAGTTGATCATTGGATCAGGTCCTGATGTCAGCCATAGCACTGTTCTGTCTGGTTTCTGTATGGTCCTTCACTTTCCTGGGCCTGCGGCTGAAACATACCTGAAGTTAAGATGTTATCTTTAGCTCAACAAAACAAAGATGTTCACTATTGTTACCAGACTAAAGGGATTCCTATCCCGAGTGCATCAACACACAATTAAACCAGAATAGGAGTTTGTAGCCAAGAGTAGCAAGACTTTGTTTCTGAGGTCAAAAGACCTGAGGCTGCTATTAAGGACTGTTTGATACCTACCCAGAATCCTATATCTTAAGGGCTTAATGATTAAGGCAGGGAGTCCTCAGACAGAAAGAAGAGTCATCTTAAAGAAATGGAATTTCTTTGCAGTTACAAAAAAAAAAAAAAAGAAAAAAAGAAAAAAAAGGGAAAAAAAAAGGACCCACTACTAAGTGGAAAAAGTGGAAAAGACCTAATCTATGAATAAATGTAAATCTTTGAGGGAGATTAACAGTGCACCAAAGCTTTACAGAAGTAATTATTCAGAAAAAAGAAGCATTTGTGTTTGGAGATGGTTACACATAGGAATGGAAATACCAGGGGAAAGAGCAACACATATTTTGAGAATGAGTTTCCATTTCCTTCTGTAAGGACTTTGTCATGCCATAGGCATTATTTCTTCAAAAGGTCAAGTTAAATTTCTTTATGTGTGGTGGTCTGCCCTCTCCTGGACCAAAGCAATATCCATTCGACTTGTAAAAAGATACTCAGCTCCAAAGGAATACAGTATCTTTCAAATGAACCTAGTATTAAACTTTTAAGACTGTATTCCTGAAGGTATTAACTTCCCACAGACTGTAGTCCTTGTTCAAATATTTGAGGAGTTCTTAGGTGTGGTTGTTCCATTAATTTCCTTCTTATCTCCCTTTAGCCCTTCTCATAATTGCAAAGGAAACACAGCTTCCCACTTGACATTTTCTTTGATTTCTTTTTTAAAAGTATTTTAGAATTAACCCAGAGGAAATGAACAGAATTCTCCTCTTTTCCCATATGTTTTCCCACTAACATTTCTTTATTACATACATAATATAAATTTGTTAAAGCAAAAAATGCAAAGAATAGAAATAAAAGCATTCAGTATAACTTGTAATCCCATCACTATTAATATTTAGAAGACTATTCCTCCAAACATTTGTGATGTTTTATATATATATGTGTGTGTGTGTGTATATATATATATACATACATATATATATATATATATATATATATATATATATATATATATCATATGTATATATGTAATACATTAACCCTAAAAGTTATTTTTGTGTGTGATATGAATACATACTTTTAAAAACCGAAAACATAATACATATTTGTGTTTGGCATTTAAAACACATTATGTTACTCTTTAATCATGGGAATGCAAGTCGCCTTTGCTCAATGGGGCAGTGATCTCTTTTGAGACAATCAACTTGAAATTTCTATTGTTAAGCAAACACTATGTGTGGTGGTCTGCTCTCTCCTGGAACAGAGAAATATCCAGGAGCTTTCTTTTCAGTGTGAGTCAGAAATGATTTACTTACTGTACACAAGTTATACTCCAAAATGTATTATTCAAGTATACTGAAAGTTTAGTTCTTCCAAGTAACTATAGTTAGCTCTACTATATAAGCTCTGTTCCATCCAGTCACTTTGGAAGACTTCAGAAGTTCTGCCACCTTAAAAATATGGCTTCCAAGCTCATCCCATTCAGCCTTAAAAGGGGGGGGGAAACATGAATGAATGTTCTAAAGGCCTGTGCCTGGAATTGGCATGCAGTCACGTTCTACATTGGACACTCAGTCACTGTGCTATGACCTAACTGTGAGATAGACGGAGACATGTAGTCCAACTCTGTTCCAAGAAGAAATGGTCATGATCCACAATGAGTTGGAAGTTTATTGGAATTGTTAGGTATCATGAGGTAGCTACATGGTGGCCATTTTATTATTATTCTACATACCTTTCATATGTTCTATAGGTGTATATGCTATACACACACACACACACACATGCATGACTTGTGTGTGCATGGCACAATCTCTAATATAATATATTTTATTGATTTTTTTACAGAGGGAAGGGAGACAGAGAGCTAGAAACATTGATGAGAAAAAAACATCGATCAACTGCCTCCTGCACACCCCCACTGGGGATGTACCCACAACCAAGGTACATGCCTTTGACCAGAATCGAACCCAGGACTCTTCAGTCTGCAGGCAATGTTCTATCCACTGAGCCAAACCAGAGTTGGCACAACCCCCACTTTAAAAGAATTTACGGGAAAGGGGAAAATAAAGAATGAGGTGGTCCTTCATCTGCTTAAAAAGAATAATCTTTGAGAAAAATTAAGTGGATATGATAAGTATGAACAAAAGGGCACAATGAGATTAAATACACATTTTGTTTATTTGTGTATTGAATATCTTTAGGAATTTACACAGGAAACTGAGAGCTAGATTGCCAGCCAGAGGAACTAGGGATTTGTGACAACTTATGTGGGGGGTGAGGGAGGATGTTCATTAAATGCCCTCTTGTAATTTTAAACTCTTGTGCAAAGCAAATAAACACATTACAATTATACATTTTAAATAAATTATACATTTTAAATAAATGATAATATTCTATCCAAATTTTCTGGTTAAAATAGGCCCTGTGATATCTCTCAATGGGAGGGAAAGAGGAAAAAATCTGACAGTCTACTAACAAAGGACTCAGGCATTCTAGCCCTTGCCTTCTTGCCCAGAGGGCACAACTCAAGGCATGGGCATATTCTTTTGTTGCCACAAATGGGAAGAAATGGGAGAAGGCATGCTGTAATTCTTATTTCTACAAATTACAAGTGATAAGCATGAAATAGTAGAATGCGACAGAATTCAGTTCATGTCAAAACCAGAAAACCACACCAAATGTCAAATTTTCACGGACATTCTCATTAACAGCACTTATGTCAGTCACATAGATTGGTTTCTGCAGAGACCAACCAAAATTTCCAACAGTTACCGGCTTTATAATTGGGCTTTCTAACAAAAACCAGCTTATTATATCCATGCAAAGCCCAAGGCTGAGCAGCGGCAGAGAGCGAACACTGTGAGCCAAAGTAAATCCATTTATTTATGATGTGGGTTAGCCAATTTTTAAAAAGGGATACAGCCGACATGTATTTGTTTTAAGAAAGGAAAGAATTGACCCAATTCAGACAAGTGAAGTTTCCCCATCTTGAAACAAGTTTGTCAGTCATGACTGTGGAAACCCATTGTCTTCAAGTTCCATGAATGGCTAGAGTATCCCCTCCTCAACTTGGGAGAGCCGTAGAACAGGGGGAGGGATAAGGGAGCAGGTCTCCAGGTTAGAGCCCCCACTCCTGCACCAGTTCTAGATCATCTCCTCCTCAAGTTTTGAGATGATCTAGACCCCTTTGGGGCGATACCAAGGCTGTGATTCCTGGAGGGAGAGACATGTCCTTCTCCTTTTAAGACTGATTTGTCCTCCCACTTCCCATCAGAATGGGAGGGCCTTTTTTGTGGGGTTTTTCTCCTTTCCTCTCTCTTCCTAAGGCCTTCAACTTGGCACTGGGAGATCATCTGATCTCCATTCCGTTCCCTCATATTGTCTTTACTCTGCCAAGGTGAGATGAAAGGTCCAGTGCCTGGAATTTCCATGGTCTCTCCAACAGGTCTGCTGTTCATCTCCTTGCAACCACACACTGCCTTTGGGTGCTACTACTGCTGTCCCCAGTACTGCCTGCTCCCAGGCCCTGCCAGTGCCGGGTTTAGGAAAGATGGTCCAGAAGTTAGCCACATCATCGGCTTTGACCAGTCATTCTGACCACTGAACAAAAAATATAATGGCTTTGGACACAAAAGTATAACCAGCAGAACACAAGAGTTGGTTGTACAGTGGTGCCTCGAGATATGAGTTTAATTCGTTCCGTAACCTTGAGGCATGGGAAACTATGAGATACTCCAGTCGTGGTAAACTGGTGGGTCGTGTGCAGCCGATCCATGCGATTATTCCTATCTCAAATGTTGCTCGTATTTCAAAGCAAAATCGTTCACTCGACGGCTTGTATCTCAGAAGGGTCCCAGGTTCTATTCCAGTTGGGGGCATGTACCTTGGTTGCGGGCACGTCTCCAATGTGGGGTGTGCAGGAGGCGGCTGATCGATGTCTCTCTCTCATCGATGTTTCTGACTTTCTATTTCTCTCCCTTCCTCTCTGTGGAAAATCAATAAAATATATTAAAAAAAAATCTCATATGTTAGGGCACTTGTATCTCGAGGTACCAATGTATTGGGTATTACACTGAGACAAAATAGAATCATTCTTATAGATCATCTACCTGATGGATTGATAGTCCTAGGACCTAGAAGCAAAGGATTGAGTATTCCCTTATAGTCCCATACCTGCCAGGAGCTTTTGCACTGTGCCACTGCTTGAGAAGGGCCTTAGATGGCTGAGGAACCAATGAACGCATTCCCTTACTTTGTTTTAAATAGCTTCTGTGGAAATAGGAGAAGCCCAGGAAATTTCAAATGAGCCAATAGTCATTATTGAGCACACACAGTATATTCATCCAGGTGCTGGGTCTTACAAAGTACGGTTAAGTTTTACTATGATGTATATTCAAGAAAACAAAGGTTTGCATTTGATGGGAACATGTGGTTATATCTAAGCAAAATATTTTGATATTTACATATCTTAAGCTATTGGCATAGGAAAACACAAGTTTGTTTTCATGACTTTTCTGCAAAATCAGCTGTCGTATATGTCTTAATTTAAAGATAATTACCTTATTTTTTTGTAATTTGAAACAGGAGGAAGAACATTGTAAAATATCCCAAAGCAAACAAACCCGGTTGGCAGAGTAAATTAGTTTTGATTTACATGAATTTTTTTTTTTTATGCTTAGAGATTTTGGCTGGGGAAGAAAACTGAACTTGTTGAATCCTAAATCAATTTTAGTTCGTCTTATTTTTTTTATTTTGCTTAATATTGACTTTATTGCTATCATCAACTTCCTCAAGCCTTTAAAAAGTTGAATTTTCATCTTATGGTCATTAGACTTTCCAAAAGAATAATTCAATTCTACTTGGTAGAAGATTTGTTGGTTATTTGCAACTTCTTTTGCAGTGATTTCATTTTGTGACACATGTAATAACAAAAAATGATCATTACTGAATTAAAAAACCATAGTTGTTTTGGGCCTATTTTGTGTGTTCCTGCAAACGAGGCTGACATTCCAGTGTGACCTTGCAATCCTTAAATGAGGACTGACTTTACCAAATCTTGTGTCAACCAGTTAGGAGGACCAGTGGAGGAAGGGCTGGGAAGGGTGTGGAAAGTTCTATCTGCCAGAGTTTGAGAGTCATTGCTTCTGATTTCACATGAGCAGAGGAAAAGAGCTCTAGGGTCTCTTCTTTGCTTGTTCACTCAACCAAAATTTCCAACCCCAGTTTCTTACAGTAATTTTTTTTTAATTTTAACTACATTTTACTATTGTGTTTACCAGAATCAGAGAAAACTTTATGCTAGTAGCCCCAAGTCTTTCAATTAAGCCCTGTATCACTTCTTAATAAAGAAGGTCCATGAATAACCACTGACCGTAGGGTAGTGTTTCTGCATATATTTGTATTGTTTTAGTCATTTGGCAATGTTGGTTAGAGGAGACTGCAGTCCTTTCAAGAAAATTATGAGCAGGACAGGCAGTTTTCCCAGAGAAGCACACAAGTAAATGTACATGCATTTACAATGATACAGTGTCAAGGGGTGCATAGTCCTCCTGGACTATATCCCCATAGTCCTAATTTAGAACCTGATGCTTAAAGCACACAAATCCATATTTTTCAAGCTTACCCCTCTACAAATGCACCTTTTACCTGGGTCAGTATCTCCTCCCATTATTTCTTAAAATTAAGCTTCTGCTCGAGTCAATATGATTTTCTTATGGTCTCCGAAACAGGTCATTTTGAAACAGGTCACCTGGATCCTGGATAATGTTCGTGTTTTTCCTCCTTTATATCCCTGGTTCTAGAAAAATCAAAGTTTAAATTAAGTTAGTGCTTCCAAGAAAAAAAAAATTACATCAGCCCACAGTAAATCCTTCCTCTGTGCAATTTTCATTTGTCACACAGTGCATGTGGATGAATATACTACAGTATCTCTTAGAATAGTAACGTTTTCCTAGGTGGATAGTAGATACTCCCAAAAAGATTATGAACTCCAGGGTTATACGTCACACTAAGACTCTTTCAATTAAGAGTTATCTAGTGAAGAAAAATGCTTTGAGGGATGTTTTGCCATTAATGTGGACTGTCCTCTTAAGGAAGAGTCTCTATGGCAATATTCTAGCTGTGCCATCTAGCAAACGATGTGCTCTACCTCCTGGTTATTTGAATATCATGCTAATTTTGTTTGCTGGGAAACTCGAAGACATTTGTAGATTCTAGCAGCAGTCCTGGACTTCAAGGCATATTTTCATTTTGTTTTATCACATTTCACTTTCTTTCATGCAAATTTCCTCACACTATTTATCTTCTGATGACATGTTAATATTCTGAAACTATGTAAATGCTCTTCTTGAAAAAAAAAGTTACAAGAACACATGATGAATAAAATAAAGTGTATGCTTTCTTCACTGTGATTTGGCAATGCTTGAAGAGGAAGAATAATGACCAAAGTCCAAGTGAGAGAATAAAAGAAAGGAAGGAATAAAAGAAGGCAGCCAGGCAATTATGCATCGATTGGAATATTAGTTTTATTAGGAGTAATTTTTCTTGAAGGGTTAAAGTCATTTGAATTAAAACAGTAATTCCCCATTGCAGGCACTCTTTATTCCTCACTCCTGTTTTATTTGTCTCTATTAGATTTATATATGGAATAACTCTATTTTTCTTGGTCTGTATCCTCCTCATGGAACATTAGCTCCAAGAATGTAAGAATTAGATTTGTTCCTCAGAATCTGTAATAGAAGCCTGGCCCCAGTCAGATTCTCCATAAATATTGAGTAAATAAAAATAAGTAACTTAAATATCATATTGATAAAGGGTAAAAATAGTTTCACTAGCCCTAGCCAGTTTGGCTCAGTGGATAGAATGTCGGCCTGAGGACTGAAGGGTCCAGGGTTCGATTATAGTCAAGGGCATGGACCTCTGTTGCAGACTGCTCTCTGGCCAGGTCCTGGTCAGGGTGTGTGCAGGAGGCAACAAATCAATGTGTTTTTCTCAGATCAATTTTTCTCTCTGTCTTTCCCTCTCTCTTCCATTTTCTCTAGAAATCAATGAGAAAATATCTTTGGGTGAGGATTAAAAAAAAAAAAGTTTCACTGAACTAGAGATCTATGTCTTTTAGTTCTGTGTGTTCAATGTCAGTTTTGCGGATTAGTCTTAAGTGTAATATGTTCTAACCTTATTTCCCTCATGATGGTTTGGGTTAGATGAGCTAGAAGATATAATGCCAAGTTTTTTTTTGTCAAATTCCATTCATAAGTATTTTTAAGTGTTTATTAATTAGTTAGAATCCACATTAAGAAGGGCTGATTCTAAAAACTTCTTATATTCTGTTTTGTAACCCTTTAAAAAAGTCTTTACTTCTTGGTCAAGAATATCTTTCTCTTTAAAAATTATAAAATCTTATATATATAGGTATGCAAACTTACATTATGATAAACATTAATAGCTTTATTCTATGACAATTTTGAATGAGTAGCTGTCCTTGATTTGAAAGATATGGGTAGAGACTCTCAGTGTAATTACTGTATTAGTTTATGAAGTCAAGTGAAATAAACATTGATCAATTATTTGCTTTTATGAATGAGAACATCTTTGCTCTAAAGATAGGATATGAACAGTCTACATTTGCAATTTTTTTCACTAACAGACTTTCACTATTTATCTACATTATATTTACAATTCTTTAGTTAATTTCCTCTGCAGCTTTATATAATAATAGTAGGATTTGGTTCTGTTTTGCACATGGTCTCAAAAATTTTATCTTTTTGAGTTAATTTTTATAACAGGAAATAAATGAATTATTTTCAGGACACTCAAAGATATATGAGGTAGGCCATATTTACTCTCTAAAAGTGCTATGTTTTGTCCATTTATATAAACGTATTTCTTCATTTATTATGTGGGGTCTGAAGGTGAAAAAGCCCTATTGAAGCATCCATCTTATATAAAAACTGTTATTTGAAATTTTAACCCTACTATGTGGCTTCTGTAAATGCTTGCTTGCTTAAATAATAAGGAAAATAAGACTACTCCCACTTCAGAGAGGCCATTAAACCTTCTCCGGTTTTCTGTAACACTATGAAGGTCACTCTAGTGGGAAAACACACACACACACACACACACACACACACACACACACACACACACACGTCAATATTCCCAAGGATAGACCATATGTTGAGACCCAAAACTAGCTTCAACCAATTTAAGAAAATTGAAATCATACCAAGCATATTTATTCTCTGACCACAGTGCTTTGAAATCGGAAGTCAACTGCAAAAAGAAAGCAAGAAAACCCACAAATCTTTAAGATTAAACAGCATACTACTAAGAAATGACTGATTCAAACAAGAAATAAAAAGTGAGATCAAAAGACATCTAGAGACACATGAGAATGAATTATGACATATCAAATTTCTGGTGATACAGCAAAGTAATATGAAGAAAGTTTAGCCTTACACGCCTATGTCAAGAAAAAGCCAACTCCCAAATAAACAATCTAATATTACATCTTAATGAACTAGAAAAGTAAAAAAAAAAAAAAAATGAAGCCCAAAGTCAGCAGAAGGAATGCAATACTAAAAATTAGAGCAGAATTAAATGGAATGAAATATATAATGAAGAACTGGTTCTTTGAAAAGATGAATAATAACATTGGAAAGCTCTCACTAGACTTACTAAAAAAAACTCCAATAAACAAAATCAGAAATAAAAGAGGAGAAATTATGATGGGCACAATGGGAATGAAAGGACCAGGCAAGAACACTGTGAAAAAACACAGAGACCACTGTGTGTGCAGAGGAGTAGAACAAATTGATGATGAAAAAGTGGGGACATGAGAAATAATGAATAGAGCCAATAATATTTCATCTTGTGATGAGATCACTTTGAGTTAAATATGATAATTGATACACTGAATTAAAGCTATAAAAAGGATTAGTATGTGGGCATTGGACTAGAATTAGAGAATTCTGTACATTATTAGAGGCCCAATGCATGGAATTCATGCAAGAGTAGGCCTTCCTTCCCCCAGTGGCTGGCACTGGCCTCCCGCTGGCACCCAGGACCCAGGCTTCTCTCGCAGCCCTGGCTTCGACCAGAAGGTCATCTGGAAGGATGACTGGTCTAATTAGCATATTATGCTTTTATTATTAGAGATGTCTATCTAGCTGATTTCTGAAGTTTTATCCAAGCATAATCTGTTATAAATCTAAAGATCAAAGGTTACAATTAATCTCTAACAAGTCATTGGGAATAATAAGGACTAAGTTTTTGAAATAAGGTAGATTTGAACGAATGTAAAAACTTTCTTAATAGAATCATAATGTGTGTGGGTTAAGAGTACAAACTTGAGATAGATCATCAGGTTCAAATATCACTTCTGCCTATAATTCTGTGACATTTAAAAAATTCCCCTTTCTGTGCCTCAGTTTGCCCCTCTATAAACTATGGACAATGCAGCACTTAAATCATAAATCTATATTGAGTAGTTAAGATGTGACTTAAAACACTTCCAGGCAAATACCACATGTGTTAGCCATTGTTATCCTGTCTAATAAAAGGGTAATATGCAAATTGACTGTCAAACCAACACACAAGATGGCTGCCCCAATGTGGTCAAAGATGACCACAGCAATGTGGACACAAGATGGCCACCACATAATGGCCAGCAAGGGAGGGCCATTGTGGGTGATCAGGTCAGCAGAGGAAGGTAGTTGGGGCAACCAGACCTGCAGGGGAGGACAGTTGGGGGGGGGATAGGCCTGCAGGGGAGGGAAGTTAGAAGGGGTAAGCCTGCAGGGGAGGGCAGTAGGGGGAGTCCAGAACTGCAGAGGAGGTAGTTGGGAAAGACCAGGACTGTAGGGGAGGGAAGTTGGGAGAGAAAGAGCCTGCAGGGAAGAGCATTTGGGAGGGACCAGGTCTGCAGGGAAGGGCAGTTGTGGGGATCAGGCCTGCAGGAGAGAGCAGTTAAGGGCAATTGGGCTGGCAGGGGAACACTTAAACATCAATCAGGCTGTTAGGGGAGTGGTTAGGGGGTGATCAGGCTGGCAGGTGGAAACAGTTTGGGGCAATCAGGCAGGCAAGTGGTTGGAAGCCAGCAGTCCTAGATTGTGAGAAGGATCCCAGATTGGAGAGGGTATAGGCTGGGCTGAGGGACATTCCTCCCCCATGCATAAATTTTGTGCACTAAGCCTCTAGTCTGTATATATAAAAGCCTAAGCCACTGAATGTCTGAAACACCTGTCTACTGGTTGACCGTTCTGGTTGCTATGATATGCACTGACCACCAGGGGGCAGACCCCCAATGCAGGAGGTGCCCCCTGATGGTCAGTGCACTCCCACGGGCACCAGATGATGTGCTCACGACTGGCAGGTGCAGCTACAGTGGGTGAAGCCTCTCCCACCTCTGCAGCAGTGCTACTGAGTGGCAGTGCCAGGTACCGAAGGGCCAGGATGAACGGGAGTGGCGTGGCTTGGGCTCCTCCCTGGCTGCCTGCTGCTTTGAGCTCTACCACAGGAACTGGCAGTCTGGCATCTCCTGAAGGGTCCCCAATTGCAAGAGGGTGCAGGCCAGGCTGAGGGACCCCACCAGCAAATGAATCCATGCACCAGGCCTCTACTTATTAATACTGTTCGAAAACAAATCACTATATCTTACAAATAATCACTGTATGTGGCAAAGTGCCCATGAACTCAAATGTTTGTTGAATGACTGAGTGACAGTTATAAGAAAAAGAGGTTGTTAAAGCGTTGGAGTAGTCTAGAAGATTTCATAAAAGACATGAGACTCAGGCTGACATTTAAGACACAGTAAGCTTTGGTTTGATAAAAAGAATGAAAGTGAATTTATCTTGAAAAACAGAATGAGTGGAGAGAAATGGGGACTGAAGTACAAGGTGCAGAAGCAGGTACTTGGGGCAGGAGCGGACACGTGGGAAAACTGCATGTTGATACCCTGTAGGAAATGAGCCATGAAGGATGGGTACTAGAAAGAAGGACATGGAATTATCCAGAGATTAAACAGCTCTTCTAAGACCAATCTCCAAATCAGCACTCTCTGATTCTGACCATTGAAATGCAGTTTGTAAACCATAAAGCGCGGTGCATGCTTCCCTTATGAGTCAGGCCGTTTTACCATCGTGTGCAGTTTACAGTCAGACCGTTTCAGCTGGGAAATACTGAGCCGTGGTCACGGTCTATTCTAACTCAAAGACTTCAGATTTTTAACTTCAGAGACAGTGAATTATTGTTGGGCATATATACATCCCCAATTAAATTAAACATAGAGGTGTATGCATGTTTTGAATGGCAATATTCAAATAATCAAACCCTTAATTTACCTTTTAAAAGTAGAATTGCATTACCAGCGTTCAATAGCACTTTCATTGTACTCAAGAAACCATAACTCACGAGGAAAATGGACTACAAGAAGCACTTAGGACTAGCACAGCAGTACGAACTGGACAAGTTATGCTTAAAACTCTTACAAATCATGCTTCATAGTGGATGTTTTAGAACAAGAAACAACTATATTACTGTACATATAGTTTTATGGCTTCCTAAAGATAAGCACGGCTTAAAAGTATAAAGGGGTCATTAACTCAACTAAATGACTTCTCTTCCCCTCGAGTACATTTTAAATCTGAGCCTAGCAAACATTGGCTAGCTTGTCCTGAATTTAGAAAGACATTTCTGAAAGGTATTTTCCAGTGTTTGATCAATAATGATTCAAATAAACGGTAAGAGCTCCTTCTTTTACCCTTGGAGCACCAGCGACTTGAGCTGCTGATAATTTTCATAATGACAAACCTGGGAAAATTTTCAAACGGGAGTGAGAACTGCTCACCTGCTAATAAATCTAATCGATCTTCCCACGGATTCCTCTCCCCCTGCAAATGTGCTGTAACGCACTTAAAAGACACAATCCGCCAAATAAGTAACTAAATGGTCATTATCTAGGAAGGTCCATACTGACTGTCCTTCCTAATCACTCAGCGGATTTACTCAGAGCTTCTGAGCTCTAATTCCGTTCTGCTTAATTCTCTAAATATTCGAGAGATCAACTACTGCATGATGGACATTATTCTAGCCGTAGAGATGACAGAAATGGATTCTTCGTTCATTTCCTCCAAGAGTTTTCAATCAAGATAAGAAGCAAGAAATAAATAAGTAGCCGGGCCGGTGGGGGTCAGTGGTTAAGCACTGACCCAGAAACCAGGAGGTCATAAATCACTGCAATTCCCAGTCAGGTTTCGGGCTCCATCTCCCAAAGGGGATGTATAGGAGGCAGTCCATAGAGGATGTTTCTCTCTCAGCCATGTTTCTTATCTCTTTACCCCTCTCCCTTCCTCTCTCTTAAAAAAAATCAATAAAAACATTAAAAAAAAATATATATATATATATAGTTAACTAGAATCTAGGTCAGAAGACAAGTATAAACAGATTGAAAGGAAAACAATTACTGTGGACTGCAGAGAAGTAAGGGAATCAGGGAGAGGGATTCGTGAAGGTGGCTGCATTCAGTACATTGGGTTTCTCTCGGTGGTAAAGGGCTAAAGAGGAGGTATCACAGACAGAGAGTAAGAGCAAAAGTTTTGAGGCATCATACTTCAGATTATTTCTCAGTGCTGCCTCATCCCCAGGACTCCCTCCCTAACGAGGATGACTCATAATTGAGTGAGGCTTTCTCATCTTGCCCTGCGGCCTGGGGCAGACAGTGTATGTAGTGGGAACAAGATTATATCTTCTGGGGCCAGGCCATTTTGAGTTCAGATTCAGCTCTGCTACTCACTAGCAGACGTGCAGACATGCTATCTACTGTTTCAGAGCCTCAGTTTCCTTATTTGTGATGTGGGAATAGTGATACCTTAAAAGGCAACTGAGAAAATTAATTCTAAAAATGCCATAGAAAGCAACTAATAAGAAAACTGTGCCAAGATATATACTACAAATATATATATATAAGCATATCAAAATGAAATCCCCCCAAAATGTCCCCTCAGGAAGGCAAGAAGAGAAACAGGGGAAACAAACAAAAAATAATATTAAAACTTGAGGCACCTCAGATGTTCTTCAGTAGGTGAATCATTACAAACACACACACACACACACACACACACACACACACACACACAAAACAAAGCAACAACAACAACAACAAAAAAACAACCTCTGTTACATATATACCATGGGACACTTGAGACCATTAAAAAGAAATGGATTGTTGGTATAAGTAACAACCTGGAAAAATATCAAAGGAATTATGTTTAGTGGGAAAAGCCAATGCCAAATGTTGTATATTGCATGATTTCATTTATATAACATTCTTTTTTTTAAAAAAAAAATCTTGTGAGTTTATTTGAACCAAACTGTATATAACATGATTTTTGAAATAATGAAAATAGATAAAGGTGAGTGGTTGACAGGAGTTAAAGATTTGTGGTTATAAAAGGACAATGTCAGTGTCCACTCACAGATGACTGGATAAATAAACTGTGTATGCACAGTGAGATATTATTCCGCTCTTAATAAAGAGAGGAACTATGGTACATGCTACAACATAGATGAACCTCAAGGCCATTATGCTAGGTGAAATAAGCCAGTGAAATAAGAACACATATTATATGATTCCACTTACATGAACTACTTTGAGTAGTCAGTTTCATAGTGCCAAAAATTGGAATGGTGGTTGCCAGGGCCTGAGAGGAGGAGAAGGGTGGATGTGAAATTATTATTTAATGGGTGGAATTTATAATTTAACTGCAGACATTTGGATACCTGCAAAATGTTGATAGCACTTCTCTCTACCACAGGAAAACAACCAATTTGGAACCAGCCCAAATGCTTTTGATGAGGAAATGAATAAATAAATGGTGCTATATTAACAGAATGAAATATTATGAAGCAGTGAAAGTTTAATGAATTGCAGCTAAATGCAACAATAAGTATTACTCCTCGTACACTAAGTTTGAGTACAAAATAATCAATTTTAGAAGACTAAAAAGAGTACCCATAAAAATGGACAATATATTTTGTAAGCCTGCATATCCGTGAGATTTAGCTTATTTTTAAAAAGCAAGCAAATGGAAAACAGGAACTTCTAAGAAAAAAAAAAAAGATTAGCTCTGACAGGAAGATGAATGGGTAGATAGAGATCTAGGTTAGGACAGGAATACAAAGATGAATATGTAAGTTACTGGTAATATTGTAGTTCCTGTGTTGAGTGTTTATAAATTTCATTTTTTCCTAACTATGAATAAATAAGCAAACACACACACACTGGCTGCCAATGGAGTATTTATATCGGTCCCTTTATGATTAATTCAATTTTGTATGCCTGATTTTCATAAGAAAAATAAATACGATTTAATTTTTACATTGTGATGTCTCCACTGTCCCATAGAAACCATTATGACAGTGGAAGCCCACTGTCTTATAGCAACTCCGGTTTTCAGTGCTGAAAGAGACTGTCCTGCTCTCCCACACCAAAAATCAGGAGGTCTTTGGGCATCTCCAAAGCAGTTCTGGTATCACTAACCTTTCCTGATCTCGTGGAAATAGAAATAATTCTAAAAGGCACAGGAAGGCCTTCCTTACCGTCAATGGGAATATTTTAAATGTCACTAAAGTGCCTTCATTTTTAGGAAACCTTATTTTTACAGCTATCACTTAACTTCGGAACCTGCCAATCACGAAGCCAGACTTTTCCATGTTTTAGCTGATGAAGGTCAAACCCATGGAAGTGGAATTGTCTTCCGTCATTATCAAGTCACTGAAAGTCAGTGAAAATGAGTCCATTTGGCCTGTTGGCCCTGCTCTGACATTTGTGACTTTCCCCAACCAGGTTGGGACTTCCATGATCTGGCAAACCAACAGCGGCTGAGAAGCAGTCTGAATTGTGGTTTTCATGAGTCATCAATACTAATCACAACTGGTTTCCAGGCAAACGCCAGTGACATTTCTGGTTCCGTGGAAATGCATTAAAATGTTCCTTTTTCTGACAGCATGTACGCTCACTTTCCACTGGGCACTTTCCAACCTCAGTGGGTTAGTGTTTTAATAGCTACCTTCCTCAGCCAGGAAACAGTTTAAGCTATAATTCCTCCAAATTGGTAAAAATAGATCTTTCTAGGGACTACAACCTCCAAGTCAACTGAGGAAAACAACTGAGCGGAAGCATGAAGAGAAAACACATCAGCTAAACAATAAAAACACAGAGTTTTATTTCAATGAGAGACAATTTGCAGTCAAACTTTTGCAATATCTCATAACTTCAAAATAGAAGTAAAGGCCAAGTGTTGATATCATTTTAAATTAGGATCACGATAGTCTTCTGTACAAACCTTAAGAGTGTTATTTAAAAAACAAAACTGGTAGAAGCTAGATGAGACAGTAATGCCTCAGAACATTCAGTTTTATGGAAATAAGGTCATTTTGCATTTATTCATCCACTTATTTATTGATTACCAGTATATTCTTTTTTTAAATATTTTATTGTTTTTTTACAGAGAGGAAGGGGAGAGATAGAAAGTCAGAAACATCCATGAGGGAGAGACATCATCGATCAACCGCCTCCTGCACACCCCACTGTGGAGATGTGCCTTCAAGCAAGGCACATGCCCCCAACCGGAATCGAACCTGGGACCTTTTAGTCCGTAAGCCTACACTCTATCCACTGAGCCAAACTGGTCTTGGCGATTACCAGTATATTCTGAATGGAAGGTTCTGGGTTTTGATGCAAACAAGAGTTTATATCTCTTAGGATTTTTATTTTTATTATGATAAAGATAGAGATTTTAATCTGTCACTAAAGTGAAACATTTTTTTTTTCTTTAACATTTTTCAACATATTTTTTGAAGCTTCGATAATTTATGAGAAATAAATTTAGAGATTACTTTGTCTTTAGGATCTTTGTCATATGCTTAAAAGTTATATCTAACTGTCTTATACTTCAGAGCATTACTAAAGAAATAAAACTATAATATCTTTGGGAATCAATATTACTGAAATTTGATTTTAATATTTCTCATTTGTTCCACACCATTTGGTACTGTGAATTCCCTGCAAGATTGTGATAACCATTCAGCTGAAACAATGCTTTGGAGGAGGGAGGGACTCAAGTAGAGCCCATTGTAAGTGTAATTCCAATTTTATTTTCACAGATTTAATCTTTGGAAGTACCTATAGAACTGAAGGAGATCAAACAGTGACACTTCATTGTGAAGATAGCATATTACCATCTACTTATTATTAATGTAATTTTTTTTTACCTTAGAATCCCTTGAAAGCCTGTAAAAACCTTATTGCTTCTGAAGAATAGGTCCATAGCACCCGATAATAAAGGGAGATACAAAACACCGATGCAAGTCAAAAGCTACTGAACTCTAATTTCTTATGACAGGTTTGACTTCTTGTTGCAATTAATTTAAAAAAATTTGCAGAATATTTTTTAATCTTAAAAAAATAAGCAAAATAGCATTTATAATGAGACTCAAGACCATGATACTCTCACCAGTGAGAGCCAATTTTGTTACAACTTAAAAATAATAGAGAAAAATAAAAGGTAAGCCAAGATGTATAAGGAATCAAACTTCAGCAATACATATCAAGCTTCTTATTTTTTTTATAAATGTTTTTTTTTAATATATTTTGATTTTGCACAGGGAGGAAGGGAGAGGGATAGAGAGTTAGAAAATTGATGAGTAAGAGACATCGATCAGCCGCCTCTTACACGCCCCCTACTGGGGATGTGTCTGCAACCAAGGCACATGCCCTCGACCAGAATTGAACCTGGGACCTTTCAGTCTGCAGACCAATGCTCTATCCAATGAATCAAAACGGCTTCGGCTCATGTGTTTTTTTATATTGATCTTTTTATGTTGAACATACTGAATTTCAAATTCCTCATGAATGGTATATAATGAAATAAATGAGAGGAATATAAAAACAAACAAAACAAACACCAACAAATATAAGAAAGCCCAGGAGGAAACCAAATATATGTAGAAAATTATTAATTTATTGAATACATATATATTGTTTTGGGTTCAAGATACTCTAATGCCACGTGAGATATAAATATGGTAAACTAAACATCTCCACTTTTCCCATTTATGTTTCTGTTGGGAGATAAGAGAAGTAAACGTGTAGATCTAAAACTCAAATAAATATTCGGCCCTCCAGCAACTTTATAAATTTCTTTTCTTTTAGAGTGCTTAAACAGTACTTATTTTTGTTTATTTTTGACTCGCATACCTTTTAAAAATATCTATTACCCTCTTTAGGCTAAAATTTTCATGAGGATGGGAATTATCCCTGTTAGCAGGCTCATATTTTCGCAGCCCTTAGCATAATATCAAGCACATAGAAACACTCAAATGTTTTTGAATGAGTGACCAAATAAATGAATTTAAGTAGAATGATAACAGTATATTTATTTTTAAGAAATGCTGTTACTATTATAATTAGCTAGTAATTAATCACAGGAAAAGAGCAAAGGGGTGGCTGACATATAAGCATAGTCATTCGGGCAGCTTCATCAGGAAGCTGCAACTTTGCACTCCCCGGAGAATCACCAGTCCATTTCCTGCAGATCATGGTGGAAAGGGACTGAATAAAAGGGAAGATGGGTGCATGGGCAGTGAGTCAGGTGACATTGGGAAGGTACTTGCTTGTCAATCTAACCTGGCAGCAAAGATAATTGGCTGGGGAAGAAGAGAGAAGAGGAGGAGCCAATGCAAGTAAGTGAAATCCTGAGGCTTAATTGGTAATGCTCCTAGGTCAAGTTTTCCAGACAAAGGAATTCTCTCTTGGCTCTCCTGTTCCTTTTGCTCTGCTCCTATTTCCTTGCACTCACTCCTGTTCCCTCTGTAGCCATGTGGCTCTTTTTTTTTTTTTTTTTTAATATATTTTATTGATTTTTTTACAGAGAGGAAGGGAGAGAGATAGAAAGTCAGAAACATCGATGAGAGAGAGACATTGATCAGGCGCCTCCTGCACGCCCCACAGTGGAGATGTGCCCGCAAGCAGGGTCCATGCCCCTGACCGGAATTGAACCTGGGACCTTTCAGTCTGCAAGCCTACGCTCTATCCATTGGGCCAAACTGGTCTCAGCGCCACGTGGCTCTTATAAGCCACATGGCATGTGGACACCCCACACACAATGGACTGCAGCTCAGAACATAAACTAAGTTAGCCATATGGAATTGAAACTAGGCAACAGCTTTAATCCTAGCTCTGATGAAGACACTGCTGGACTCTTTTTTATGGTGGGACAGAGGGAAAAGGGACCACGAAAATTCAGGGGTTTAATTTTATGCAAATAAATACCACATATTCTCCCATGCAAGTCATAGAAATCCCACTTCCACCATCAACTAGTAGTAACTAGTAGGGACATAGAGAGCACCTCACCAATAACAATACTTATAATAATAGGAAAAAACAAAACATGATAATGATGAGTGTAGTCATGTTGAAAATATTCAGATCATAACATTTAGGGGAAAGAAATATCAAGCAATGATAGAAAATCAGACATAAACAGTAATTTTCAATATGTAAAAACTAGTGGCCTGGTGCACACAATTTGTGCACATTAAAAGGGAATTAATTAAATAAAATAATATTGCAATTTGCCCTTTCTTTATAATAGAAGTGTCAAAGATGAAAGAAAATTAGTAAAATGTATATGGAAATCTTCCTCCTGTTAGAGTTTGGGGTGCACTGAGGGACCCAGAGTCAAGTCCCTGTCTTGAAATCATGCCAGACCCAGACCCAACCAGCCCCACCCTAGTCAAGCCCTGCAGGGCAGGGGGCACAGCCTCAGGTCCCTGGTCAAGCCCTGCTGAGCAGGGGGGCATGGCCTCAGGTTCCCTGGCCCTGGTGCAAGGGTGTGAGGGAGCCAGGGAGTGAGGGTACAAGCACGCAAGGGCTTGATAACCATTTGCATGTTAGCTTTTTATCATATAGGATAGATGCTTAAAGAGAAGAAATATATAAAATTAGAGGCCTGGTGGACAAATTCATGCACCAGTAGGGTCCCTCAGCCTGGCCTACAGGATTGGGCCAAAACCAGATCTCTGACATCCCTTGAGGGTTCCTGGATTATAAGAGCATGCAGGCCAGGCTGAGTGACCCCACCAGTGCACAATCAGGGCTGGGAAGGGATTCGGGAAGTTGTCCAGATGGGAAGGGACCATAGAAGGGCTCCCGGGGCATGTCTTGCTGGTCTTGCACAGTCCAGATTGGCCTGACTTTAGCAGCAAGCTAACCTACTAGTCAGAACATTTGCGCCTTGGTGATCAATGCACATCATAGCAAGCGGTTAAGCAACTTTAGCATATCATTAGCATATTATGCTTTGATTGGTTAAACAGATGATCAGACAACCTTATACTTAGCCTATTAGGTTTTTATTATATAGGACTAGAGGCCCAGTGCACAAAATTTGTGCATGGGAGGGGATGCCCCTCAGCTGCCTGCACCCTATCCAATCTGGGACCACTGGCTCCTAACCACTTGCCTGCCTGCTGGCCTTATCTCCCCTAACCGCCTGTGCCTGCCAGCTTGATAGACCCCTAACTGCTCCCTTGCAGGCCTGATAGGCCCTAAACTCTTCTGCCTCAGCCCTGGTCACTGTGGCTTTGTCTGGAAGGACATCTGGAAGATATTCGGTCTAATTAGCATATTACCTTTTTATTAGTATAGATGTTTCCTAAAGGTTTTTCTTATTTGGAAAAATATGAGTTCTCTTCTTTTACAATCTTCTCTATTTTTTTTAAATTTGCTATAATAATCAAGCATTCTATTTCAGATAATGGTTATAAATAATATCTACATTTTATTGACAATAGGTTCATCACAGAGTTTTGGAAAAGTTTTAATGAGATTGTAAACCTATTAAAGGATATAATAGCTAAAGAGATTATGATCAGTATGTTAATTAAGCCTCCAGGGGAAATTCCTGAGAGTGATCCTTACTCCATATGGTATCAAGAGTTAAAGATATTTTTCAAAAAGGATTTTTAACAATGGTCTTAAATACCTACTTAAGCACCTAGTCCTTTTATTTAGTATATTTTGACCTATCAAGAAAATTAGACTTAATTCATAGACCATTTGATTTGGCTATTTTATTTAATAGCCAAGTTTAAACTTTTCACTTAACACTTAATAAAGTCATTCTAAATAGTAATTAAAGTTCAAATAACAGAATTATCATTCTTGTAGTCTTATACCTAGTGTCCTTGTTTTCCAGAGTGACAATGATAATAATTTTGTTTATAAATGTACTATAAGTCAAAAAATAGTATGGGCTCTTAAATTCTAGAAATTTAATAAAACCAGCTAGGAATAAACTGCCAAGAACAATTAGTTAGTACTTTTTTTTCCCTCTATTATTATACTTTGAAAATTTCAACCACACCGCAAAGTTGAATTATTGTGCAGTGAATACCTATCTAAGTACATTAATTTTTGCCATTAACATTTTATTTTATCACCTATCTCTCTTGCCATCCTTCAAAGTGCATCAATCCTACAAATCTTATTTCTGAATACATTTCAAAGCAAATAACACTGTTCTTTCCACATATTTCAGCCTACATTATTAACCAAGATTAAATATTTATACATTCTTCTTATTTAAAACCTGCATACAATAAAATGGGCACATCTTGTGTGTATAGTTATGACAGTGAATACACATATGTAACCCATATTTCTATGAAAATCCACAATATTACCACCACCCTGCCTGGGGAACTCACCCCCACCAAATCCCTTCCCAGGCAATCTTCACCTCTACTTCCTGAGGAAAACACTGTTCTGATTGTTTTTTACCACAGATGAGTTTTGCCTGTTCTAGAACTACATCTGAATGTAATAATGCAATGTGTACTCTTTCCGGTAAGACTTAATTCACTCAGCATGATAGTTTGGAGATTCAAACATTTTTATGTATCAGCAACATATTCTTTTTTTAAAAAACTATATTTTATTGATTTTTTACAGAGAGGAAGGGAGAGGGATAGAGAGTTAGAAACAATCGATGAGAGACATCGATCAGCTGCCTCTTGCACCCCCCCTACTGGGGATGTGCCTGCAACCAAGGTACATGTCCTTGACCGAAATCAAACCTGGGACCTTTCAGTCCACAGTCCTATGCTCTATCCACTGAGCCAAACCGGTTTTGGCCATATTCTTTTTTTATTGCAGAATACTATTCTATTGTATGAATATACCAGTTTGCTCATTTCTTCTCCTGTTTTGGATCCTGGATTACTTCCAGCTTCCAGCTCTTATGAATGAAGTTGGTGTTGGAGTTGGTTCATTGGCGCTACCGTGATATGTCTTTAAATAACAGGGTAAACTCCAGTAGCTGATTTTCAAGCCACAGACATAAGGCGGGTGCATGAAGGAATGAGTAAGGGGAAGCAATGCGTGAAGAGATTTAGATCCTCATGGGAAAAGCTTCCTTGTCAGACATGTTCAGAAGAGAGAACACAGCACAAGTAACAGTTTTCTAAACATATGAACATAAATCTTTACAGCCCCACTGACTGTTGCCTGTAAGGATTTTATCAGAAAGAACAAAAGGAAATCTCTGCTTCCCCTCCTGCCCATCCTCCATCACCCTCCCCCCTCCCTCAAAAAAAAAAAAGATATTGGTGAATGTTTGAGAAAGCAGCGATCTTTGGGATACCTATCATCCAAGTCAAACTTCAGACGTGTGCTGCTGGTAGGGAAGGGTTCTCTAAAAGCATTCTAAATGCAAGGTGTTTCCTATCATTGGGACACTCACAACTCCTGACTTTGGACAGACCTTTTATCAACTAATTATCAGAAAACCCCCAGGGGGCTGGGCCACTTTACTGCAGGGGAGCTTTGAGGCCCTTTTGATGTCTGTTCTTGGCATGCCAAGGGGTAATTTACACAAAGATAAAAAGCATTCGCGGCACTAAAAGGCTATTCTTAATAGATTAAAGCTTTATATAGCTGGTTCAATGACAAGGTCTTTCCATATATTTTCATTCTCCTCTAGAGTAAGTGTGCAATCATCTTGTGTAGGTAATAAGAGAAAATTATACCGGTAGAAAGAAAACCAGTTTTATGATTTGAAGGCACATGAAACAGAATGAGATGAAATGAAGTGACCAAGATAATAGGAAGACAATAGATGTTTTGCTAGAATACATTTAATTTCTTATGCCTTTATAAATTTTTTAAAGTACTGAATGACTTTCCCATAAGCTCTTGTTTTGTAAGTGGCCTATGTGTTATTTACTCCTGAGAACACTCTCGCTCCTTCTATTAGATACAGACAAAGTTTTATCACTGGAAAGGAAATTTAAATGTTCTCTCATCTTCCTGGAGAATGAGGGCAACAGCAGAAGGTGTTATGAGGAATCCAAGAGAGGCCCAAAGCAAAGTCACAACCTTGAAGGACTACAGTGTAATGCAGACTGAATTAATATATGTTGGATCTTGGGAAATGTGAAGAAGATTTAATAAAATGAAGCGAAAGGTGATAAGACAACTATTTTTCATTTATTATATTTTTTTAATCCTCACCGGAGGATACTTTTCCATTGATTTTTAGAGAGAGTGGAAGAGAGGAGAAAGACAGAAATATCAATGTGAGGTTGGTTGCCTCCTGCATGCACAACTAAGGCCCAAGCTAGGGAGGAGCATGCAGCCAAGGTAAGTGCCCTTGACTGGAATCAAATCCAGGACGCTTCAGTCTGAAGGCCTACCTATGTTCTATCCACTGAGCCAAATTGGCAAGGGCAAGACAAACTTTAAATACAATAATTCAAGAAAATGTATGGCAGGTAGATAGAGGAAAGTAAGACCCCAAGGAATGACTAAACTTATAATAGGCCTTAGAAAAATGGGTGGCAGGATCTGAATTTGACTGGAGGGAGAGAGAGAGAGTGAGAGAGAGAGAAAGAGATATTAGAGAAGAAATTATAGTAGAGCTTACATGAAAAGTTGAGTCCATAAGAGAATAACAGCATTTGGCTATAGTATTTCCAGCCGTTCCCATGCACTCTGGAGATTAGATGTTAAAACAGGTACAACACATTTGTTTGCAGAGATTATTGGGTAGTTTATTAACCTGGATGTTCACTTTACTCTTTGTACTCTACCCTTCACTAGGATTTTACAGCCTTTCAATAATTAAGCAAAGTTTATTTCTAGAGGACATCAGTACCTTTGTGGATACCATAAATTTAATATTTTTGATTAAATAAAACTGAAATGTTGATATGTCACTGTTTTAAATGTAGAGAGTGGAGGGAGGAGAAGAAAAATTAAACAACCATTTTTAGGTCAATTTGTGACTCCTTTTCAATGTGCTGTTTTTGAGCACGATCCATTGCTGGGCTACCAATGGTTCCTTTTGTACCTTTAGGCGTGAGCAGGTGTGTGGTCTGTTAGTTGCTTCTCACCCATCTCTGTTCCCACTGCAGTGCCTCAAAACCCAAAGAGTAGTGGCCAGAATCCTGTACAATGCAGTACCCCTCATTGTTGGGATCCAGGATGGTCACTCCATCCTCCAGGCTCTGTACCATGTGTCTGAGAGTCCTCTCGGGGAGCCAGCTGCACACATATCCTTCAAGGGCTTTTGAGATGAGCCATCCACAATGCCAGTGGTCCCTCCTGTTGATGTCCTGTCTTGTCTCTGACTGATGTAGTAACAATCTACAGTGGTACCTCGAGATATGAGTGCCCTAACATATGAGATTTTTGAGATACGAGCTGTCAAGCGAGCAATTTTTGCTTTGAAATACGAGCAACATTTGAGATAGGAGTAATCTCTTGGATCAGCTGGTTGCACACGACCCACCAGTTTACCACGACTCGAGCGTCTCATAGTTTCCCACGCCTCAAGGTTACGGAACGAATTAAACTCGTATCTCGAGGTACCACTGTATTCTTCTTAAGCTATAATGCATGAAGGATGGACAACCTCATGCAAATGGGATTGCCCTTCTCACTCTGCTCATGGGTCCCCCCTCTTTGCTGGTGGAATGTGAAAGCAACTATCCTATATAATAAAAAGGTAATATGCAAATTGACCATCACTCCAACAAACAAGATGGCCACCTCGATGTGGTCAAAGATGGTCACCCCCATGTGGACATAGATGGCCACCACAAGATGACCAGCAGGGGAGGGCAGTTGTGGGTGATCAGGCCAGCAGGGGAGGGAAGTTTAGAGGGACTAGACTTGCAAGGGAGGGCAGATGGGGGTGATCAGACTTGAAGGGGAGTGCAGTTGGAGGCCACCAAGCATGCAAGGGAGGACAGTTGGGGGGGGCAGGCATGAAGGGGAGGGAAGTTGGGGGATCAGTCCTATAAGGGAGAGCAGTTGGGAGGAACAAGGTCTACAGGGGAAGGGAGTTGGGGGTGACCAGACTGGCAAGGGAGGGCAGTTGGGGTAATTGGGTCAGCAGGGGAGGACAGTTGGGAGCAACCAGGCCTGCAGGGGAGCAGTTATGCATTGATCAAGCTGGAAGGGGAGTGGTTAGGGGTTGATCAAGCTGGCAGACAGAAGCGGTTAGGGACAATCAGGCAGGCAGGCAGGCAAGCAGTTGGGAGCAAGCAGTCCTGGATTGTGAGAGAGGTGTCTAACAGGCAGTCAGACATCCCCCAAGGGGACCCAGATTGGAGAGGGTTTAGGCTGGGCTGAGGGACACTTCCCACCCTTTCATGCACAAATTTCATGCACCGGGCCACTAGTGTAGTTAATAATGAAAGAAATAACACTCCTACTGCCTAAAGAGTTCAAGGCAAGACACAGTTAGAAAATGTGTTGTTCATTTACTTATAATCTTCTGAAAGATGAATGGAAAAAGATCAGAAAGCAAATTATCATCCACAATTCAGCATGTCTTGAGTAAGACTTACATGTAGGATCATCATCAAAGAAGCAGAGTAAGGACTTTTGAAACAATCAATAGAAGCTAGTATTTACTGTTGGCATAATGATTGATTTTGTACCATGAGTAAAACTGTAACTAGTCTTTCAATAATTGTATTATGGAACTGAAGAGGTGAGGGGTCTTTATTATTTCAATACAAAAATGTTGGGAAGCATCATGTTACTCTGAATTTCAACAGCATTGCTCTTTTTCTCAGGGTGGGGGATATAAAATTAGACAGAAACAGCACATTTGATAATAATGAATACATTTGATAAAAATGGGATGGTCTCGAGATCTGAACAAGAAGAATTCATCCCTCGGTACTTTGAAGAATCACATGCGCTGACTGGCAACGTTATAAATGTAAGTACCTCTTCTTAATTCTTTATCCGTGTTTTCATTAATAAATTACCAGATCTCAAATGGCCCTTAAATTTTAGAATACATTTTTAATAAGCTGTTTTTATAGACAGAGACCTCCCAAAACAATTTGCTCCAACCCATACACATCTCAGGACCTACCCTACTCTTAACTGCATTTAATTATGTAGGCTGTACATATGCAATTAGAGTGTCATTATTCTCATAGACTTTAAGTAGAATAACACCAAATCATGCAATGGAGAATAACTCCATCTTTTAATGTCTTTTCTGCCTCCTGCCCGCTCCCGCCCACTTATTCTGTTAGCATTTGCCAGCGGCCTTAGATCTTTATTTATCTGTAAGGCACCTTTTCCTTAATTCTTGAATCCTGTCAGCCAAAATGCTCAACAGTCCAACCTCAGCCACAGTTCCCAAATTCATCCCATCCTGCCCATCTTCTTCATTAAGGACTAGGTTATTTAAATATGCTCCGTCTGCTCTTGTCTCTTCACAAGTCCCATCCTGACATGGAGGACAATATTGCTCTCAAGTAACTATTCTATAATGGATTTTCAAGTTTTCCAAAGACTTCAGGACAAAATTTGAACCCCTCAATTAGGTGCAAAAGACTTCTTATAATCTTGTTCAAACCTCCACTTATTGGTTAATCTCTTTATGATGATACCACACATTTAACACTTCTTTCCCATAGTCATCTTCTGAACAAAAAAATAAGCCTTTACTATTTTGCATATGCTGACGCTTTCTTTCTAGAAAACCTTTCTTGCACTGGATGCCTGGCAAGGTCTGCTTACCCTAGAAAATGCAGCTGAGAAAAGCATTTTTCTGCCATGTTTTCCAGGATTTTCTGGCAAGTTTAGCAGCTCTCTCCTTCATGCCCCCTGTTATTATTATTCCTTTATCACATTACATGTGAAATTACAGCTTGTATTGGTATTATAATTCTGGAGTACAAACTACTTGAAGCCTAAGACCATGTTTTGTTCATATTTGTGTTTGCAATGCATGAGGAATGGGTGTTCATTAAATATATACCAATGAATGAATAAACGCCATTGGATTCTCACATGTATTTTCCCTAATCTCTCTTTTCGTAGAAATGTTAATTTCTAGCCAAGTTTATAGTAAATGAACTTGTAAGTAAATGAACTACAGGCAAAATTCATTATTTTCTAGAGTACTCATAAAAAATATTAATGTGCAATTATCAAAGGATATAAGTGAAAGAGTTTAAAGAGATAAAATGACTATTTTGTAAAACTGTTTGAATCAAGTACTTTTAAATTAAGGCTATTTCTTAGAGACAGTTTCTAGTCATTGAGTCTTTTTTACTAGATCCCACCCATTATACTAACTTGGAGAGTTGAAAGGAAACCCATCAGCAGAAAAACATATATTTATGTTCTAGACAAAAGTGTAATTAAAATGCTAGAGTAAAAAAAAGTATGCAAAACCTATCATAAATCAAGCAAGAAAATAAAGAAGAAATCAGATTACACATAAATATTAACGTTTAAAGTAAGTAATGATTTGGGAACCAGAAAGGCAGCTGGAAGATCTTTTTTTTTTTTTTTTTTTTTTTTAAGTAAGAGGAGAAACAAAGTAAGGAAGTTGGCTAAAGCTCTATAGATAGTCTACAGGAAACAAGAGAGTGGGACAAAGTAGAAAATACTACAAATTTAAGGCGTCAAATATCAAGATATTCTTACATTTAATGACGACATGTCGGCCTTGTTTTTTATATTCTCTTGACTAAGGCAGAGGCAACTCTGAACATGTGAGTACACTAACTAGGAAGAAAAATTGGTTAAAGTGATCCTGAGATAGCCTTAATAAAATCAAATAAATCACTTCATTTAAAAACTCTTGAGATTAAGGTGGTTCAAAAGGTTCACAATTTGGAAGGTACCCTCAAACATACACCACATCAAACATTTAGAAAAAAATGGCTAAATAAATATAGGCAACCAAAGTATCATAACTACACTACAGATAAAATTTTAAAGTGTATGAGACTTTTTTATTTAAAAGAAAGAAAGGCATGATCAGGAATAAAGAACCTATCTTTTCTTTTTAATATATTTTATTGATTTTTTACAGAGAGGAAGGGAAAGGGATAGAGAGTTAGAAACATCCATAAGAGAGACATCAATCAGCTGCCTCTTGCACGCCCCCTACTGGGGATGTGCCCACAACCAGGATACATGCCCTTGACCGGAATCGAACCCAGGACCTTCCAGTCTGCAGACCGATGCTCTATCCACTGAGCCAAACCAGTTTCGGCAAGAACCTGTCTTAATTGGGGGACATGGAACAGGAATGTATGGGTCAGGAAGGTCAGTGGGATGATGGAGACTCAATTCACAGGAGAAATGTAATAGTGAGTTAAGTTTGCTATGAAAGCGAGGAGATGGCGAGCGGTGGGTGAGCTCTCACACTCACAAAGGGAGAAGGAAAATTAGGGTATATTTTGAAACTCCAGTTTAATGGGAGGCAAGGACCTGGGGAGGCAAAAGGATGCTGACTCATTCTTCTGACTAATAACTGAACAAAGAGCGAGTGATGGCCACAGCTCAGTCAGGGGCGGTGACCTGAATCATCATTTTAAGACTTTGTGTTGGATTGAGAAACCCTGTATTCGAGCCACCATGCATCTGCTAGCCTGAAGCAGGAATTCAGAGGGTGGGGAATGAAATATAATAATAAAAAATAAACCCCAAAGACTCAAATACCCTTTCACACAAAATGAGCCTACAAAGTGAATATTATAAAATATAAAAAGAAAGCTCATGATTTAAAGTATAGCTTTCAGACTGATTAACAGATCAATTAAAAGAAAAGAAGAAAGAATGAAAGAATGAAAGAAAGAAAGAAAGAAAGAAAGAAAGAAAGAGAAAGGAAGAGATGTTGGTGACGATGTGGACAGGTTGGAACCCCTGTGCATTGCTGGTGAGAACCTAAAATAGTGCAATCACTATGGAAACAGTATGGCAATTCCTCAAAAATTTAAATGTAAAATTAGTATATAATCCAGCAGTTCCACTTCTGGATATAAAATCAAAATATCTGAAATCAGGAATTCAAGCAGAAATTTGTACACCCATGTTCATAGCAGCATTGTTTACAACATGCTGGGTAGAAGCAATTAATGAACAGATACACCATATAAGATATATACATACAATAAGAACATTATTCAGCCTTAAAAGAGAAGGACATTCTGACACATGCTATAACATAGATGAAACTTGAGGACATTATGGTAAGTGCAATAAACCAGTCACAAGAATATAAACTGCATGAATGCACTTTTATGAGGTTCTGGAGCAGTCAAATTTATAGAGACAGAAAGTAGAATAGTAATTGCCAGGGGCTGGGGGAGAGAAATGGGAATTAGTGTTTTATAAGAACAGAGTTTTAGTTTGGAAAGAAACAGAAAGTTCTGGAAATAAATGGTAGTGTAGGTGCACAATGCTGTAAATGTACATAATGCCACTATACTTTTATAATGGTTAACATGGTAAATATCAGGGTTTTTGTAGATTTCATTACAATAAAATGGATAGCAAACAAAATTAAATATAATAAGTTATTCCAGGTAAAATAATATTTAAGCATCTGATAGAATCTAATATACTAGTCAGTATAATGAGGATGCTGACACAAATGTTAGGTAAGTACATATTTGGAAACTAAATGATGTTAGTGGGAGCCAAGATTTCACTAGATTCCTGTAACACCATATTATATATATATATATATATATATATATATATATATATATATATATATATATCTCCACTTATATATATCACATAATGGCCACAAAATTGCTACCACATTTCTACAATCACTTCCACATTGAATGCAAGAGGAAGGCAGAAAGAGGTAACTGGCCTTGTGAGATATTCCATTTCAATCAGGAAGGGAAGGTCATTTTAAGTACTATGTGGATATACTTCCCTCTCCATGACCAATGCAAATGCCCAACTTTAGATTACCAATCAAGAGAAATAAAGTCTGCTATATCTTGTTTCAAATTATATTTGTAAGATTTATCTATGTGGGTTTTTTTTTTCATTGTTGTTGATGAATGGTATTCCATTGTTTGAATAGATAACTTTTCGCGTTGGATATTAAGGGGGTTTTCCCCATCAATTGTATGTCATTATAAACAATGCTGCTAAATTTTCTGATACAAATTTCCTTCCCACATAGGAAAGAAGTCCTTTGGAATGCATAACTAAGAGTGAAATGACTGGGTTACATGATGTTTACATATTTAGCTTTACTAGATTTCAGCAAATTGTACTCCAATGGAGATGTCTCCGATTATATTTCCACCACAAGTAATGAGAATTCCATTTCCATTATATTGGTATTGCAAAATTGCTTAACTTTAACTAATCTTATTACTGTGAAATATTTTCTAATTGTGGTTTCATTTGCATTGTCCTGCATTTCAATGACTTTGTGGACCTTTTATGTTGTTCTATTGGCCATTTGGTTTTCTCATTTCCTCAATTTCTCTTTCACATGCATTGTCTATTTCCCTTTTGGCTTGAGGTTTGTTTGTTTTTCCTAAATATTAGTTGCACTCAGTCAATACCAATTTTATTTTTTTATTTTTTTAATATATTTTATGATTTTCTACAGAGAGGAAGAGAGAGGGACAGAGAGTTAGAAACATTGATGAGAGAGACATCAATCAGCTGCCTCTTGCACGCCCCCTACTGGGGATGTGCCCGCAACCAACGTACATGCCCTTGACCTGAGTGGAACCCGGACCCTCCAGTCCTCAGACTGATGCTCTATCCACTGAGCAAAATTGGTTTCGGCTAATACCAGTTTTAATAACTCTTATTTTCTTACTTTATCTAGCAAATCTATAAATATTATAATAAAAAATCCTGTTCAAATGTTGCATTCTATCTTTATAACTTAATATGTCTACAGAGAAAGTAAAAAATAAAGTTACTAAATTGAGCTCCCCCAAACTTACGTGTTTTCTTTTTTTAATATATTTTTATTGATTTTTTACAGAGAGGAAAGGAGAAGGATAGAGAGTTAGAAACACTGATCAGCCGCCTCCTGCACGACCCCTACTGGGGATGTGCCCGCAACCAAGATACATGCCCTTGACCGGAATTGAACCTGGGACCTTTCAGTCCGCAAGCCGATGCTCTATCTCCTGAGCCAAACCGGTTTTGGCTGATGTGTTTTCTTACTCCCTCCTACTCACCAGTGGTTCCGTACTGTGGCTCCCTCTGCTCCCTCAGATGACTCCATCACTCTCTGAGGAGTCTTCACATGCCAAAGGCTTTGTACAAGGAGCAGAGAGTGAATGCCCTTGCTTTGACCCCCTCTGCCCTTAGTATCTATCTATCTATCTATCTATCTACCTACCTACCTACCTACTATCTATCATCTATCTATCTATCATCATCTATCAATAAAGAGCCAGGATCATTACAACCAGAATAGATGACTAAACAAGAGGTTGCATGGGGCAGCCAGGCTGGCAGGGGGGACAGTGAGGGTCAGCCAGGGCTGGTCGCTCAAAGGGACCTCTGGGTCCTGAGCAGGATGCAGCAGGACTGCAATCAGGTATCTAAACCCACGGCCCAGAGCTCCCTGCAGAAAGTACTTCTGTTTGTTTAGTCCATCGGTTTTAAGTCAGGTGACACTCCCACCAATAGGGTAAAAGAAAACCGATCAACACGCCTTCAGCAAATCGCAAACTCTTGCTGAACTTGAGCAAACCTTTCCCGGCGTTGCTGCACTTTTCGGGGCATTTTTGAAGGAAGGAGAGGGATCTGGCACCCCTATGGGAACAGAGCTGGAAAATCCAAGTTTCCCAAGGAGGTAGAAGCGCAGTGGGGACGCTCCTATTAGGGGAAGGGGTGCACCCAGATGGTCCCTGTGCTCCAGGGCAGGGACAGGGCACATGGGCAGAGACATCAAGTGGTAAAGGTCCAGCAGATGCCCAGCCTGCAGATTGTCTGAAGAGGGTGTCAGACGCCTGAAAGAAAGGCTCAGCATGTCTGTCATCGCTTTGGTTTTCAGAATTCCCTGCTGCCCATCTGCTGGCTCCCTCCCTCTGAGGGGCGCTGTCCTCATCACATGGGTGCAACTGGAATATTGTATCTTAAAAGGATTGCCCCAATGTAAGTATCCTTTTATCTGACGGTGAAAAAAAATCCCAAAGAACAAGAATGGAGACAGACGACTGATCTTTAGGCTTAAAAAATCTCTGGAAGTGTCCTGGGAAGAGCTGAGACTTGGTTCTGTCCACGCGCCTCAGAGAGATTGGATGAGGAAATGGCCCGGTTTGGCCCTGACTTTACCCACTGATGTTACTCCTGAAGGTGTCTTTGCCACAATGTGAACAAACTGCCACTTTTTGGAACAGGGGCTCATACAAAAGTCTGCATTCCCAACTTTTCTTGAAACAGATCTATGTTCAGCAGCTGTGGCCACCGTCCTGAGACCAGGTCCTGTCGCTGAGAATCAGGGGACACTGGAGTGGAGCCCCCCACTCCATGCCCTTTTACATGCAAGAATTGATCTGAACTCACTTTGGGGGAGGCCTGGCAAGGGCGACAGGTGTCACAGATAGAAGGATGGAGAATGGAGAGGCGGACACCCTACTTGGTCCATCCCTGGCTGGGGTCAGGCAGATGAAGGTCAGCCAGCCCGCCCCACAATTGGGTGAGATAGTGTCCTCTGTGTCTACATCTCACCCGGTGGGCCCGGCCACTCCCCTCAGCTCTGGGCAGCCCTTTGCGTTCCATGACAGTGCCCTCTGCCCTCACCTGCTGCTCATCCTAAATGAGAAGGAAGAGAGCAGTTGGCCCACAGACAACTACCCAGAAAGGTAAATATCATGCTGGCAAGAGCAGTGGCTGTGGCAGGAGCCACTCCTGCCTACGTAGATGTCCCGACCCACGGGTGAAGTCAACGAGGACCCTAGAGGGGGAGTGGGAATGAAAGGGACAAGAGACACAAGGAATGGAGACAAGACAAAGTTCTGATCAAGTCTCCTTTATTCAACAATAGATCGGGGTATTTATGGGGAGGAATAAGGAAGTTAGTGAAAATTCCTAGCCCTAAGGCGAAACGCCTGGCTTTCGGGAGATAGGGAAAGAGATTAGGGTTTTGGGTAATTGAAACCTAGCCGGAGGTTAGTGCTAACGTGGCTGAAGCTTACTACAAAATGGCTGTCAAGCACAAGTTTCCCACACGTAGAAGCACTAAGGAGCAGCGAGGTGGAGGTAAGGAGCAGCAACAGGTGGGCAGTAAGGAGCGAGGGGTCCTGGATTAGTAGAGGGATTTCCAACTGTTCCCCACGGGCCTAAGGCAGACATCCCCTGAGGGGTTCTGGACTGTAAGTGGATGCAGACTAGGCTGACACCCCCCAGCACCCCAGTGCATGCATTTCACTGAATTTCATGCACTGTGCCTCTAGTCTTACATAAAAGACTTAGGCCAGCAGGGAAAAGAGAATGAACCCTCCACCTCCTGTCATCAGCAAGTCTTTACAGAGATTGGGAGCTATGAGAATGAAAGTAATTCCAAACTGTGCTCAGACAGATCATATTTAGTGTTTATTTTTTTATTTTATTTTTTTTAAATATATTTTTATTGATTTTTTACAGAGAGGAAGGGAGAGAGACAGAAAGTCAGAAACATCGATGGGAGCGAGACATCGATCAGCCACCTCCTGCACACCCCACAGTGGAGATGTGCCCGCAAGCAAGGCACATGCCCCCAACTGGAATCGAACCCGGGACCTTTCAGTCCGCAAGCTGACGCTCTATCCACTGAGCCAAACCGGTCTCGGCAATATTTAATGTTTAATAGAGCCTATAGATGAAAGATAAGCCTAACATACACTTCCCCGATGTGCTTCTCTCTATAAGGCAAGCCCACTTTGTTCAGGGTTAACAGCTTATTGGGAATGCTGGGATTTGAATCCTCAGTTTTATCAAGATCAGTCAGGTCAGCCTAACTACCGATCAGATTTGTACAACAGGGGCCGAGAGTAACCTGGGACCTGGCAAGGACCATCGTGATTTGGAAGTGGAAGCTCTTGAGAGACAGGAGAGGATGACTGGGGAAAGGGAGCTGAAAAAATTTCTCAACTGTTTTCACTCAAATGAGGAAATTGTCAAGAGCTACAGAGAAGGTGAGGAGTCACAGATGTGAATGTTTGAGAAAGAGGCAGCAAGCTGGTTTTCAGGGCACTCTAGGTTGATTCTTACAAATCAGAGAGTGAGGGAAAGTTGAATAATTTAGAACTGTCTGCTATGAGGGGAAACGCATCTTGAGTTCACTTTAAACATTTTAAAAAATTGATTTCAGAGAGATAAAGGAAGGAGAGAGATAGAAACTTCAGTGATGAGAAAGAATCATCCATTGGCTGCCTCTTGCATGCCCCCTCCTGGGGATGAAGCCCACAACCTGGTATGTGCTCTGACTGGGAATTGAATCTTGACTTCCTGGTTCGTGGGTCCACGTTTAACAAGCCACACAGGCTGGGCTTGGGTTCACTTTATGTTCTCGCCATCCATTACATCTCTTACAATTCAATGTTGCTAATTAAGTTCCAGAAAACAGAAAAGAAATAAAAGCTAGGTGGAAACACTGGAAGGCAATTTCACAAGAGGTTGGGAAGGAATTGTGGAGAAAAAGCACTGCAGCAGAAATAGGCAGGATAGAAGCTGAAGCCGTTTTTGTTATTGGCCTAAAGAGTGCTCTCAGCGCCCACTTCCGTCTGGAAGTACAGATAAAGGACATTTAGTTCTGCTATTGCATCTGGGAGGATATATTTGACGAGGTAGTAATAGTTATAGGAGGGAAAATGTATTTTTTATGTAAAATAAACACAAATGAAGGCTGATCAGCAAGCTAACTCTCAGGATATAAATGCTTAGTCATATTCAAAACAATTCCTGTTGGAAGAAAATTGATAAACAGCCACATACCCGAATTTTCAGAAGAATTTGCATTATAAAATGGTGCAATGAATTAACATCTTGGGCAATAAAGGGAGAGTTTACAATCTCTTGATGGAGTTAAATTTTTAGGAAGAAAAATGAGCCAAAAAGAAAAAAAAGTCATTAGGTGATTTGGGAAGCATGTTACACACACACACACACACACACACACAACATGTGTATATGTATGTATGTATGTATATGTATATATATGTATGTCTATATGTATGTATATGTATGTATATAAATATATATATATAATAACTTAAATGGGAAAAATAGAAAATGAAGCTTAAAAGGAAGTACCAAATACAAGTAAATGTTAATTACTTTATAATTCATAGTTTATAACATATAGCTTTATAATATATAATTAAGGTGTAATTCTCTGACTTGCAGTTAAAAATATTTCTCAATATATGCCATGAAAGAAATACACATTTTTAAAATTTTTCTCCGTATGTTAAGTAAAGAGAGGCTCCCTCTTTCAGACAAGAATAACTGCTTATTCATATGCAGCTCATGCAGATATTATTTGTAAAACGTGTTTTAAGACAGGGAGAGTGGATTAATTTACTAACCAAGGTATTTCAGGGATATGACAAGAGAGATGGTCCGCAGAGATTACCAAAATCATTGTATTGTTTGAAAAATCCGAAGATTAAAACCCTGTTAGTTGAGGCTTGGTTCACTTTATGCTTCAACTGGTCCACAAGACATTTTTCAGAGATCAAATGATGGAAAATGGAGGAACATCCTACAAGCGAATAACACTTTTTCTATTAAAAAGATCTCTCATTTTTAAATTGTTAAAGCAAGAAATGTCAAAAACTTTTTAGAATTATATAGATTACTGATTTAAAAAAAATATCTCCTACATCTGATATGTTTTGTACTTTCAAAGCAGATACATTGTATTTTATAGATGTATGCTCTAGTAAATATGAATTTAAATTAATTTTAAGTTTATGAACTCTACTTTTTGATTTTTACTAAAAATATTAAATATATCATCATAGGTATATTATTATCCTAATAGATAAAACTTGATCCTTTTTGTCAAAAAAGGAATTTAGAAATTGACTAGACAATTACATATTACTAATTACAGCATCCTGAAATTATGACAACACTATTTTGGAAAAGTTTATCACTAGTAGTATTTCCCCTACAATTCTCCTCAATCATTCACAAGCTTTTTGATTTCTTTTCCTAACATAGACTATAAACTCATAGTCATTAACTAAAATATAGGTCTTTTCTTTTTCCTTTAATACATTTTTAAAAAGTAAGTGGTATAGTTAAATAAAAGAATGATTTTAACATTCATCAGACTCAAATGCTTTTGATCAAAATGTCTCTGTGAGTTTAAAGTCATTTTTCATAAAGTTAAGAATGACCAACATTATTAACTTGTTAAACTCTGAGGATTTTGCTACCTTTATTTATTATATCTGCTTAAAATATTAGATCTTTATTGTTTGTGAATACTTTATTAGCTTATTCTCAAATTTCCATAGTAGTTAAGAAATAAACTACAGAGCATTAAGAAAAGACAATGGTACATTACAAATAATTGCCATTAATGAACTCAGGATAACCTTACTAGTTAATCAATATTGCAATAATCATAGTTCACAATTTGCAGTTTTTAATATGCTATAACTCTTATGGTATATAAGCTAAAAATATTTCTGAATTGTAAATCCTATCATAAAAAAGGAAGTGAACCCTTAGCCTTTTCAAGCTAAATTTTCTATAAATTAATCAGCTTTCAACATCCCTTTGGCTTTTGAACCTACTGATTCTTAAATGTTAATATATTACTAAATTTACACTACATTAGGACATAGTATTTGAATTTAATTGAGTAATTTGTGTCATACTTATGGTATATATTTATAAAATATTTATTGATATATGTTTATGAGGTATAATATATATATCTTATCTAATAAAAGAGAAAAATGCAAATTGACTGTACCTTCGCTATACCTACAAGCCATGCCCACCAGCCAATCAGGAGCAAATTTAACCCAATAAAGATGACGGTTAATTTGCATACACTGAGTGGCCTGGATCCCAGGAACATACTTGGGACACAGGTCACTCCTAGCCTGTAGGCCCACACTTAGGCCCAGCGGCAGGGGTCCCAGAACACCCTTGGTCACTCCAGACTGTGGGTACAGCCACCAAGTGGCTGGAGGTGGGGCGGGAACATCCCCACATCCCTGTTCCTGCCCTGCCTCCAGCCGCTTGCACATGCTCTGACACCAAGTGGCCATTGGGGTCCATGCCCCCAGCCCAGCATCCATGACAGGGAGCTGGCTGCTGGCCTCTGGAGCATGCGGAGACCCTGGCAGCTGCCCCATGTGTGACCCAGGGGTCCCTGCATGCTCCCCAAACTGGCTCCCACCATGGGGCTGGCTGCTGGGCTCTGGGGAATTCAGAGACGGGGATATTCCCACTGGCGCCAAGTGGTGGCTTCGCTCCACACCCCTAGCCCAGTGCCCACAATGGGGTGCTGGCTGCTGGTCTCTGGGGCATCCAGAGACCCTGGAAGCCTCTGCTGCATACAGCTCAGGCATCCCTGCATGCCCCCCCAGCCCAGCACCCGTGACAGGGGGCTGGCTGCCAGTCTCTGGGGTGTGCGGAGACCCCAGTGGCCACTACCGGGTGGCAGGGACACCCCCCCCTAGCCCAGTGGATAAAATGCAGGAGTCACATGAGCTGCAGAGGAAATACTATTTTTAAATATATATATATTATTGATTTTTTTTTACAGAGAAGAGGATAGAGGGATAGACAGTTGAAAACATCAATGAGAGAGACACATCACTTAGCTGCCTTCTACACACTCCCCACTGGGGATGTGCCTCCAACCAAGGTACATGCCCTTAGCAGGAATCAAACCTGGGACCCTTCAGTCTGCAGGCTGACGCTCTATCCACTGAGCCAAACCAGTTCCAGCGTAAACACCTTTTCTGACTGCTCTTTGGCTAAGCTCCCATATGTCACCACTGGCAGTGTTCTTGGTAACTTGGGTTATAAGAATCCAAGAAGGTGATCTAAGGTTTTCCACCATAATCCTGGAGGAAAAAACGAAGGTCCACTGGTGGTGGGGCTAAGAATGTCATATCCTGCCCTAGTCGGTTTGGCTCAGTGGCATATTAACCTTTTATTATATAGGATGGTTCACAGTTCTAAATTTCAGGCATCTCCAAAGTTAACTGCCTCAAAGTTATCAAAATTAGGAGATTTTTTTAATGAGTAATATAAACAAAATACAAATGAAGAGTTGTTTTATTAGGGGAGAGTGCCAATCTGTTGAAAATTCTAACAAAACTATCCATAAGTGTGTAATATATTTAACTGGTTGGGATTCTTTTTATATTTTGAGTAAAAAACTTCACCATTCAGTCCTTTCTGAATTACTAAGAAATAGTTTCCCATTAATAACTAAGGAGTTTAAAATTGAGAGAACATATCATGAAAAACTAACAATATGTTACAAGTAAATAAAAAACAATGGAGTCTAAAAAACACATTTTTCTTTTTAAATCAACTTTATAGAGAAAAGAATAGCTTTATAGACCTATGAAAGATTAACCTTTTTTCTTTTAAGAAGTATCAGGTACCCCAGAAAAAAATAAAATGGAGATGTTCCATCCTCTTATAATTCTACAAATAGTCAGAGCTTATCATTTAATTTGAAAAGCAATAACTCAACCTTGCTACTAACTGGAGCATAGGATATATTTCTTGATGTAATAAGATAAATGAGCTTTTTCTTTTCATCTTTGTTTTTGATATTGAATATTAGATTTAAAGATATTGATATGCTAAGTGATTTATACTTTCTTATTTAACAATTGCCGGAGGCTAGTATCTGACAGAGAATAGTTGTAACAGGTTTTGCATGCATGCGAGTGTGTGTTTCATTTAAAAATATATATGTATTTTATTGATTTTACAGAGGAAGGGAGAGGGAGAGAGAACTAGAAATATAAATGATGAGAGAGAATCATTGATTGGTTGCCTCCTGCATGCCTCCTCCTGGGGATCAAGCCTACAACCCAGGCATGTGCCTTTGGCTGGAATCAAACCCGGGAACCCTCAGTACACAGGTCAATGCTCTATCCATTGAGTCAAAACAGCTATGGCTGTGTGTTTCATTTTTATAGACTTCATTTTTTAGGAAAGTTTTAGGTTTGCAGAAAAATTGAGAAGAAAGTGTTGAGATTTCCCATATGCCTCGTGACCCCACATATGCATAACCCCCCTTTATCAACATTCTCCAGAGAGTGGTGCCTTTTTACAATTGAACCTACATTGACACATCATTATCACCCAAAGTCCATAGTTTTCATTAGAGTTCACTTTTCATGTTTTATGTTCTATGGATTTGGACACATTTTAATGACATGTACTCACCATCATAGTATCCTACCGAGTAGTTTCACTGCCATAAAATCATCTGTGCTATGCCTATTCATTCTTCCCTCCCTAATAACCTCTAAAAACAATTAATCTTTTCACTGTTTCCAAAGTTTTGCCTTTGCCAGAATTCCATATAGTTGAAATCCTATAGTATGTAGCCTTTTCAGATTGGCTCCTTCCACTTAGTAATGTTTGTCTAGGGTTCCTTGATGTTTTTTTATGACCTGATAACTTATTTCTTCTTAGTACTGAATAGTAGTTTACTATCTGGATTTACCAAGGTTTATTTATCTACTCACCTACTGAAGTACATCTTAGTTGTTTCCCAGTTTTGATTATAATAAAGTAAATGCCTATAAACATCTGTGCCCAGGTTTTTATGTGGACATAAGTTTTAAAATCCTTTGGGTAAATATCAAGGCATGCAATTGAGGGCTTGTATGGCATAATTTTGCTTAGTTTTATCAGTTGCAACAGTTTTAAAATAACATAATTCTAAGTTAGATGTAGGATATAATTTAATATTAGCATTTAAAAAATTAAAGAAGACATCAATACTATCAAAATTATTTTACATGAGTGTAATTAGGCAAGAAAACGAAATAAATTTCTGTTTGTCTTTTGTGAAAAAATGTTAAAAAGATCTTTACAACTTAGATAAAAAAAACAGATGCACAAATAAAACTAACTGAATAATAATTCTGGGATTTAAAAAAATTGCTATTAAAACAAATACATGAAAATTTCCATTTCCAAATTTGGTGAGTTATTTTCTCAGACAGAATCTTTCAATGAAAACAACTAAAATACCAGATACTTTAAAATTTTATAAGAAAGTGAAAACTACACACATTGCCCGGGTGGTGTGGCTCACTGGTTTAGTGTCAACCTATTAACCTGGAGGTCATGGTTCCATTCCCAGTCAAGGCACATGCCCAGGTTGCCAGTAGGGGGTGTGCAGGAGGCAGCCAATTAATAATTCTCTCTCATCACTGATGTTTCTATCTCTCTATCCTTCTCCCTTTCTCTCTGAAGACAATAAAACATATATTTTAAAAGGTAACTACATAAGCCAAAATTTATAAGAATCTTGAGAGGTAATTGCCACAGGTGACTTAGAAGAACTGGAGACTTGCACAGCATAGCCTCTAGGTCAATGGGGACTGGAAACAAAACCTTGGGCACTTTTATCAGGTTGAGGAGTCTTCAAGATAAATGAATTATCATGAATCAAGATACTGAAAAAGAAGAAAAAACTAAGAATGCCTCTAAAATATAATAACCTTAAACCTAATCTGTTGTCAACTTTGAGTAAGCATTCACATTTCTTATGTAATCTGAACAAATTCGAGTCAAGTTTAACAAAGTGGGAATGCACTCAGACTATCTTTCAGAAACTAAAAGAAATCTTCTCAGAAGAGTCTACTTTTATCCCAGGTCTCAAAGAATTTCCAACATATGGGACTCTAGAGAATTGAAAAACACTAGAACAAGTCACAATAAAAGAAAAGAAGACGCACCAACACACAACAGACATGAAATAAACTTCCTGACTTAGAATGACCAGACACAGACCAAGAAATACAAGTGCTTATGATAACTTAAAAAATCAATATAACTTCAAACCACTCTTTCCAAAGATAAGCAGTTACAAAGAATGACAGGGTTCTGGTTCTGGATGAGGTAGAATTAGTACATTTAACTTTTTATCCTCACAGGTAACCTATGAAACCAGACTAGAATGCATGAATCAACTCTGTGAAATCTCTGATTTATTTTCTGCAGAAAAACACAAGAATTTCAAAATACTATTGAATAGGCAGTGAGTTTACGATTTAAGCATTTCTCCTCCAGTACTTCTGTCTGAATACACTGCAGCAGGAAACTCCCGAGTGAGCACTGTGTTACAGAGCAAGAGAGGGTTTGAGAATGGGCTCTCTAATTCTGGCTTGGAAAAGACCAGAAATAGGAACTCCTAATGTTGAGAGGGAATACAGACATTTTTCATTTTTTCCCCTTCCTTTTCTTGGTTCTATTTTTCTTGCCCTAGCCTCCCAGAAGGTTCTTTTGCAGGAAAGAAGACAGCAGCTATGAAAAATGCCAAGAGCCAAAACTCTGATGGAAGGTAGGGTGCTTTCCTGTCCTTTGTCTGTAGCTGCAGTTTCAAAACCCCATTGCTTTTCCTATTTCATCTTTTATATATTCATTCCAGTAGGACCAGAATGTGGGAGGCATCATAGAAGTGCATCACAGAGCATGGTGGGGAGGTTTCATTGGAGGCTCCACCTGGAACACATGTGGTCCTTGGAAGCCGAAGTACTGGGGAGATCATGAAGAGAGAGAAGCTTAAAGAAGTGATCAAATAAAGTCATTTAGGAACAGCAAGAACTTCTGTATTTGTGATCAGATGTACAAAAATGATCAAAATACTTTACAAAATAGAATGGTATTCCATAGGGAAGATGAATGTGCACATAATGTATGAGCCAGGGATTTCAGTAGTGGAGTAAATATATAAGAATAAAAAATTTCAGCAAATAAACAAAATGTCCATAATAGTACAATGGCAAATATATTATAGAGTGAAATGGAATCTTTTCAGCAGGGAAACTGAATGAAGGAAAGCTACATGCAATACCAATGACTCTTCTCTAAATCTCATATTGATCGAAATAAGCTAGACACAGGATATGTTATAGAGTAGATATTTATATGAAGTCAAAAATAAGAGAGAAAGCTTAATGAGAGATAAACTTATTTAAAATTAAAAGAAAATGGGATGATCATTATGTAAGTCAGAACGATGAAAACCTCTGGATGAAGGATGAGAGGGAGGTATTACCTAGGAGAGGCACACCAGAGACTTTAAAACATCTGGGAGCAGAGACAAAGGTGCATAACTTATTAAGCCACTTATACAATCGTCCACATGATATGACTTTAATAAAACAAGTGGAAAGTTGCAGAGTAAAGTACGTAATTTTTTTATGAGATCTCTAAAGTGAATTACTGTGCTTGTTCGAAAAGTTGCATCCTGATATGGCATTTGGTTATAATTTTGCTCACTCTTAACATATTCAAGTTTGGAATTCAGGATTTTCCTAAATGACAAATATAATTACAATGTGGCATTTTGTTTAAGCATGAGCAGTTAGAAAAAAACACACCACTAAATTGTGGTAGTATGTAATGTTTTCCAACTGCTAGAGGTGAAGAACATAATTTCATATTGCATATTTGTTCCTACTGAAGGCCCTTTATTATACAGGTTTAAATAATGAGAAAGATCTTCATTTCACCAGTCTCTTTATCTGGGTTGAGAGGTGAGAAGTGAATATTGTTTAGTACAGAAATCAAGAGACTGCTGCCAGGGTGCTGGTCCTTCATTGTAAGAAATACAAGGCAGGCATAAAAGGATCAGTTTTTTAAGCAAGGTTACCAGTACGATGTTGCTTTAAGTCAAGGACGTATTTGAGGCTATGGTGAGAGGAAGGGCACTCTCGTTCAGTTGATTAGAATGAGTTTAAGTGGGCAAATGGAGAAAGTTTGTAGGAACCAATTGTAACCCCACTTCTCCACCACATTGTTTTATAGAGAAGACTCTTTAATCCACTGTTTTCACATCTCAGCATCTTTTTGTTCTCATATTTCTAAGACTTTGCTCTATCTTTTAAAACTGGGAATGTAGCCCAGCCAGCATGGCTCAGTGGTTGAGCATTGACCTATGGATCAGGAGCACATGCCCAGGTTTTGGGCTGGATCCCCAGTTGAGGGTGTGCAGGAGGCAGCCAATCAATGATTCTCTCTCATCATTGATGTTTTCATCTGTCCCTCTCCCTTCCTTTCGGAAACCAATAAATATTATTAAAAAAAATAAAACTGGAAATGTAGCTGTAACTTTTCCTCTCTAGATTAAGTAGGTAAACTTCATATTTCTGTGCAGATTACAGGTCAAACACCATCTTTAGAAGATTTGATCCTCTTGATACATCTTTTTTTAAAAATATTTTTTTATTGATTTCATAGATGAAGGTAGAGGCAGAGAGAGATAGAAACATCAATGAGGAAAGAATCATTGATCAGCTACCTCCTGCATGCCCCACACTGGGGATCAAGCCTGCAACCCAGGCATGTGCTGACTGGTTCATAGGTCAATGCTCAACCACTGAACCATGCCAGCCAGGCTTGATAAATCTTTTAAAGCATTTTTACTAGTTTATATCTACTTATAAATAGACATGTTTATCTTAATATTTAAATGAATCATTATTTTGCCTAACATGGTAGAAAATGGACTTTTATTTCAACACTGGCGAGGTCTAGTGAGCTATAGTCTCTTTCTATTAAAGTCATAATATATTTTAAGACTTTTGCAGTGAGAATGTAAATAGCTGTGTTTTCACTGTGTAATACAATAGTTACAGTGTTCCCTGAAAAGTAGTGTTCTGTGTACTTAATTCAACTTGTAAGAAACCACCAGTCCTTCAATGGAAGATACAAATACTATGTATTGAAATTTACATAGAAAACAAGCTTTCTGGTTTCTTGATGTGGGAGTTTAAAATATGTGCCTTAAATTAGATGTTTTTTTTTATAAATATTTTGTGGGAATTAAAAATATCTAGGTCAGAGCTTTAGTAATTCAGACACCCACACACAAGTGACTACATATGTTTATGTTTGTTTATTAATTTATCTTACTCCCAATCACTCACCTTGATAGTCAATTTCATCTTATTTTATTCTGAAGGAAATGCAGCTTTCATTTGACACAGGTAATATATGAAAGTAAGTCCCTGAAAAGCCTAAATTTTAAAATAATAAAAACATAATTTAGAAAGTTCTAAGTCATGATAATTGAAATCAAATGACTTTATTATTACATTTTTAGCAAATTATATACAGATACACACACACACACATTTACACACAAATGACTTTATTATTACATTTGTGACCACATAATATATTATTGGTGTATAGATTAATAAATGTTCACAAAACAAACACCCCGATGCAATCAGGCTTATATTTAGAAACCGAATATCACCATATCCCAGAAATCTCCCTCATATCCCCTTCCAGGCAAACCTTGTCCCAGAGGAAACTGCTCTTTGACTTTTAATACCAAAGATTAACTTTGCCTGCCTTGGAATTTTATGTAAATGGAATTATATGGCATGTACTCATTTGTGTCTTTTGCCCCCACTTAATATTATGTTTGTAAAATTTATCCATGCTGCTTTATGTAATTATATTTTACTTCTTCACCTTGTTGTTTAGTATAAAACAATGATTTTAAGACATTGTCTACCATGAGTATAACCGTTGTGTTAAAGATGAATTTCATAACACACTAGTTTGAGGTCACTGGCTTAAACCTAGCAGTTTAACAAAGCATAGGACTTGGGATCAAAAAAGCTAGAGGAAAGTTAGCAGGAACTCTTTTGAACTCTTCCAACATGTATAGGAAAAGCTGATTTTATTTCACTATTAATATACCAAACTCCTATTATTAGGCAATTGGAATTTACCTTATTCCTAATGTAGCAGACCCTCTTGATTGGCTCATCCAATAACCATTAAAATGAATTGCCCTTATATGTAAAAGCTGAAAGGGCTGTATAGATATTTCTCAGCCTCTCTTATTGCCAACACTGACCACGTGATACAGTCCTGCTAATTAAATTTCAGAGGGAGTTTTCTGGGAATTTCTGGGAAATACTTTGCTTATTTGTTACAGAGCTGAGAAATGGAGAAGCAAAAGACTCAGAATAGCTAATATTGAAGGAAAAGAACAAAGTTGGAAACAGATGCTATCTGATTTACTATAAAAATTACAGTCACCAAGAGAGTATGGTATTGCTCAGACAGGTTTGGCTCAGTAAATAGAGCACTGGCCTGGGGACTGAAAGGTCCCAGGTTCGATTCCGGTCAAGGGCATGTACCTTGGCTGCGGACACATCCCAGTAGGGGGCTTGCAGGAGACAGCTGATTGATGTCTCTCTCTCATCAGTGTTTCTAACTCTCTATCCTCCTCCCTTACTCTCTGTAAAAAAATCAATAAAATATATTTTTAAAAAAAGAGAGTGTGGTATTATTGATATAAGTGTGGTATAAATTGATGGGACAGAATAGAGAGCCCAGAAATACGGCCTCATACATATAGTTGACTGATCTTAACAAAGGAGCAAAGGCAATGCAAAGGAGCAGAGAGAGTCTTTCCAACAAATGGTGCTGGAACAACTGTGTGTTGATTTGGTTCATGCAAAACATGAATCAGCACACAGACCTCCCACAAAAGCTAACTCAAAATGGATCACAGACCCAAATGCAGAATCTAAAACTATAAACTGTAGAAGATAAAATAGGAGAGAAAACACACACACACACACACACATACACAAGATAACTTTCGGTATGGTGATGCCTTCTTAAATACAATACCCAAGGCACAATCCATAAAAAGAAAAAAAAAACACAGATAATTTGGACTACATAAAATGAAAAACTCCTACTGTGCAAAAAATTAAAAAAAAAAAGCCTTGAGAATGAGAAGACAAGTCACAGGTTGAGAGAAAACATTTGCAAGAGATACTTGTTATAAAGAACTGTACCCCAAATACATAGAGTACTTTTAAAACTGAACAATAAGAAAATAAATACCTGATTAAAAAATAGGTCAAAGACCTCAAAAGACACCTCACCAAAGATGATATACAAATGTTAAGTGAGCATATGAAAAGATACTCCACATGATGAGTTATTGGAAAAATGAAAATTAAAACAACATTGAAATCTCACTACACACCTGAATCTGAAACACTGGCAACACAAGTGCTGATGAGGATGCGAAGCAACAGGAGCTGTCATACATTGCCAACTGGCGTGCAAAATGGGACAGCCACTTTGGAAGGGTTTGGTGGTGTCTCGGAAACATTCTCTTACCAGAAAATACGGCAAGGAGTACTTGGTATTTATCCAAAGGAGCTAAAAACACATATGTACATTAAAAACCTGCACAAACATGTCTACAGTGGTTTCATTCATAACTGCACAAACTTGGAAATGACCAAGATGTCCTTCAGAAGGTGAATGGATAAATTATGGTGCAGCAGTCAATAGGATAGTCTTCGGTGCCAAGAAGAAATGATCTATAAAGCCACCGAAAGACACGGATGAACCTTAAATGCATATGACTCAGTGAAAGAAGTCAATCTAAAAAGGATATATACCATGTAATTCTAACTGTATAACCTTCTGGAAAAGGCAAAACTATGAAAAGAGTAAAAAAAAAATTAATGGTTACTGGGAATGGGCTGAGGGGAAGAGATGAATGGGTCTAGCAAGGAGGGTTTTTAGGGCAGTAAAAATACCATGTGTGATATTATGTATAGCACCAAAACTATGGACTTTTTGTGAATACGATGCATCAATGATGGGAGGTTAATCAATTATAACAAATGCACCATTCTGATGAGCAATGCTCATAAAGGGGCTATATGTATACTAGAGCAGTGAATTTATGAGAAATTTCATTTGTTATTAACTGAAAATGAAACTGAAAGTAAAGTCTTTAAAAAGTAAATATAACAAAAAAGAAAAACATAAAAAAGCATTAAGCATAAGAACAGAGGTGATCAATGTCTTTCTTTCCCTATCATCCCGTCTTGTTTCTAAATATGATTTCTGGAGTTTCAGCATCCCTTTTGGGACATGAAATAATGACCATGAAAATATAACACTAAAGTGGTCAGGCCACAATAATGATAATCATAAACTTTTGATTATACTATTGTGGTGCTGAATCAATTTTTATATTCATTGGCCAGTAAAATATATAATTTCTTAATGATTTAAATCTGTGTGTTTACATTAGTGCAGCTAAAGCATACCTAATACACCATATATCTAATCAAAATTAAAATATGCATTGAAAAATATTGCTTGAAAATTTGCAGCATTTAAAATATATATACATATTTTTTTATTGATTTCAGAGAAGAAGAGAGAGGGAGAGAGAGAAACATTGATGACGAGAGAGAACCATTGGTTGGCTGCCTTTTGCACACCACTAATGGGGATCAAGTTCCCAACCCCAACAACATATGCTCTTGACAGGAATCGAACTCAGGGGCCCTTCAGTCCACAGGCAGATGTTCTATCCACTAAGCCAAACGAGCTAGGGCAAATTGTGCAGTATTTTACATTGATTTCTTTCTTTTTAAAAAATATATTTTATTGATGTTTTTACAAAGAGGAAGGGAAAGAGATAGAGAGTTAGAAACATCATCAGCTACCCTTGCACCCCCCTGCTGGAGATGTGCCTGCAACCAAAGTACATGCCCTTGACCAGAATCAACCTGGGAACCTTCAGTCCGCAGGCTGGCGCTCTATCCACTGAGCCAAACTGATTAGGGCTACATTGATTTCTTGAAAAACAACATTCTGTTAAAAACATGAAACTGAGTGTTCATCCTGAATATGAATCAACATGCCTATTATCTAACACCTGAAATGCTTTCAAATGCTCTGTTTCTTTAAAACAATATTGTGAATTTCTTGTGATGGTACCATAACTTGAGTCAACTATTAAATATTTTATTATTTAAACACTTTCTGGTCTGCTGGGGGATTCTGGTGACAGACTTCTAGCTAAGAACCTAGCAGAGCCCTAGCCAGTTTGCTCAGTGGATAGAGCATTGGCCCACAGACTAAAGGGTCCTTGGTTTGATTTCTGCCAAGTGTATGTACCTGGACTGCAGGCTCAATCCCTGGCTTTGTTTGGGTGTGTGTGAGAGGCAACCAATCAATGTGTCTTTCTCACATACATGTTCCTTTCTGTATCTCCCTCTCACTTCTACTCTCTCTAAAAATCAATGGAAAAATATCCTTAGATGAGGAATAAAGAAAAAAGAAAAATAATCTAACAGGTATTTCCAGAGGTCCATAGATTTCAAACAGGATTATGATCATAGCAGTAACAGAAAATATTTTTTTACATATTCCATTAAACAAGTAGACTCTGGTAATTACAATTCTGAGTTGGTTTACTGTAATTATAATTCTGAGTTGGTTTACTGTCTCATGAAATTAACAGTTTCTCACAGACTTTTGGTTTCTGATTTTGGAGGTTTAGATGTTAGGGGAAGAGCACTTACAAGTTCTTTGCTTAATTTGAGCACCAATTACTCATATATTTGTACCTATTTATTCTTTTCATAAGAAGTTTTTAATGTTGACATCATTTCAGACACCTCCCTTTCTTCCCCTCCCCTCACCACTTTACTCACCTCTACTTCTTTGACCTTCACCACACTATTGTCCGTGTCCATGGGATATGCATGTATGTTCTTTAGCTAATCCTTCACCTTCTTTATCCAGTCACTTCCAACCCTTCCTCTCCCCTCTGACATTTGTCAGTCTGTTCCATGTATCCATGCTTCTGGTTCCATTCTGTTTGCCAGTTTATTTTGTTTGTTAGTTCTACATATTAGTGGGATTGTATGGTATTTGTTTGTTGCTGATTGGCTTATTTCACTTAGCATATCCTTTGAGCTTTCCCATATTAGCTTTCTTTGGTACATCTAAGTAAAAATATTGGACTTAAGCTAAGTTTTCTGTTTATTTAAAGCAAATATAGTATCTTAAATTACAAATCAATATAACTCAAAAGTATTTCATGAATATGTATTTAGAGTCTATCTTATAACATGGCATCTTAGTAACAAATTATCTTTATGTCTGTGATAGGACCACTTGCTATGCAATTAAAACTATCTTCAAACTCCATTGTTAGTAATATTTTAACAGAGAAGTTGAAGAACCATAAGAAAAAATGTATGCTACTATTCCTCCTTTGATTCCTCATGGAAGTACTGTTTTCATAAAATGAAGGGCCCCATTAGTGAATCTATTTTATTTTATTGTATGACTTTTTATTGCAGGAAAGTTAAGGACTTTGGGGTTTTAGAGAATAATTATGTGGTTGAAAAAAAATGTCTGCATACTCAGATCGCATGCTTTTCATCAATCCAGACTATTGTAATCGGCCTCATTCACTTAAGATAAAAAGCACATTGTGGCAGGAATGATGATAAAGATTTCCCCAAAAAGCCAAACCTGAGTACTTCCGAGTATTAATCCTTCTTATAAACCGCTGATTGCAAACAGAATGGAAGCATCAAAGAGCTCTGATATAATCTTTTTAATGTACATTTTCCATTTCATATTGAAATTTTAGAATTGGATAAATTTAGGAAGATATATAGGAAAATAAGATCCCATCTGAAAACAAATAGATGAAAATATGTGCATTTTCCAAATAATGAGCAATAATAGAGCTAATACTCACACACATATTATATCCAAGCATGGGGTATACCAAGAAAGTATTTATGTAGCTTATAAGCCAGTCTCTGACCAGCTTTGGCACCTGAACAGACGTCGTATTTTTGGAAGAACATATGTCTTCTACACAGATAGGTTTTTATGTAAGACTGGGTGCATGTCTTTTTTCTACTCTGAGTTCCTGGAAAATAAGCACACATTTTGTAACCAGTCTATGAATAATGAAATACTTTTTCATGAATGGTGGACTTCAGACGCCCCAGGAGTTCAACCTGGGTAAACAAGTATATATTTGTCTGTCTGTCTGGGTCTATGTGTACCGATTCTGCATTCCACAAACCATCTTACAAAAAGGGTTTCTGAGACGGTCTCCTGACTCCCACTTCCCACATTTCATTAAGGGGTGTGGGTGTGGAGGGGGTTACTTTTCATAGAAAGATTTTAGTCAAGTGTTTCTGTCTTAACACCAACCCTAGGCTACTTTAGGAAGTAAGAGTGTGGATTCTGTCAAGATTTTCCCCAAACTAATGATATCATATTGGAAGGTGAAAGAGAATAAATGCTCTTAGTTTATCAGAGAGATTCTAGAGGCTTCATGCCTGTGAAAAGAGTCAAAAAAGACTTTGAGGATTATAAACTAGGATGAGACAGAGTACCTCTCTGTTTTAGTAAGGAGGGAGCGTGTGTGTAGATGGAGTGTCAGTGCATTGTGGTGGTCAGCCAAAAGGGTTCTGACCTAGAGATGTCTATGCTTCTTATTTCATTTAACATTTAAATTTTGCCCCTTCGGTTATGTCCAATGAAGCTTGGTGAAACTGTTCAAATCATCTCTCCCAGGCACCTCCCTACACAAATATATATGGCTCAGATAATAAAGAGAAGATCCTGCAAGTTTTTTTTCTTGGACACAGAAGGTACAGTTGATCTGCACACAGCCACTGAGATGACGCTGGAATTCATAAATTCTAGATCCTATAAATTCATTTGGCTTTTCAGAGACTGAATGAGATGGAAGCTACAGAGATAACCAGAAGAACTAAAAACTCAATAAACTTTTAAATTCCATTTTTGTTTAAAGAAAATTATACAAAGGTAATCATAATTCATGTTGCTTAATATCTATAGATTTAGATAAATATCTGTGACTCAAATATTCATTTGAGTTTTGATATGCCAAGTAGATCCTGGACTTTGTTTTTCTCTCAGATAACACACCTACAATTGATATTAGTCAATAAGTGGCTATGGTGCCTGAATAAGAAATCTTTCTTTGAACAGAGTGTAAATGATGCAAATAAAAATCCTAAATAAAAAGTAAGAGGTTATTTTTTTACTCAAACATACACTTGTTCAAAAAGCAAATAGATTTTTTTCCCTGACAAAGTATGGTGTGGTTACCTTTTATGTCTTTCACTTGTAGAAATTTTGTTTATTGCAAAACAATTTATACTTATATTTTATATTATAATTATACTCATAATTAATTATAAACAATGTTAATCTCTGTATCCCTCTTCCCCAATAATATTTTGAAAATGGTAGTGAATTGTTAACTGTGTTTGTGCTGATGGTATCAAAGCCATGTGGGTGTTAAACAGAAATAACAGCTCTGCCTTCCTAGATTGAGTCTTGAGTTTTACAAGTATTTGTTGAGCAAGAGTTTCAGAGATTCATTCATTGCAGAATTTTGACCAATCTGTCATGACATGATCATTGTCAAATGTGCAGACAATCAAAATGCATAAATAAGAATGTGAAAATCATCTATAAGCCTAACACTAAGGTGATTCAATTATGGCCTTTAATTTATATTTTCCTAATGATTCAAAATTAGAGTAAGGTTAGAAGAAACACTGACATCAGTTAAGTGCCAAATTCACTTAAATACTAGTGTTCCATAACTATTGCTTATTTGGATATCTCCACTCCTCTCACCATTAGAGTTTAAGAAAATATAACTCGTAAAATGCCTTCAATTATGAAGTAGTTCTTGATCTTTTCATTTTTTCTAAATACCAAGTCTCTTTCACTCTAAGTTCCAAATGTGCCTCAAATTCTCCCACACTCCTCCATCTTCTCTCCATCCCTTTGCCTAAGCCTCCAGCATCCTTACCTGGACTAATCCTAAAGTCTCCTGACTAATCTTATTGCTTCTACTTCTGCCTATCTACTCAATAGCCCCAAAATGGCTCTTAATAAATTATTAGATTTAATTCAAGCATTTATAACCTTTAGCCAACTTTGAGCCTGCCCCCCACCCCTTTTTTTTCTAGGCACCAGAGGGAGAAACACCAGTGAACAAAACCAAGTTCCTCTTGTCACAGCTCCCAGGTTCTGGAATTCCCAGGCATTCTCAGACCTCCATGCTCTCCATCAGGCCATTCATTTGCTTGGAATGCCTTTTTCCACACTTTTTTGCTTGACTTATTTGTACCAGGTACTCCAGATTCAGTAAAAAGGTCTCCTCTTTGAAGAAGACTTCTGTGGGCCCGATCCTGCCCCACCAGGCTGGGTTAATGAACATACTTGTGTTCTGAGGATTTCCTACGCATTCTTTTTTTAAAAAAAATATATTTTATTCATTTTTTACAGAGAGGAAGGGAGAGAGACAAAAAGTCAGAAACATCGATGAGAGAGAGACATTGATCAGCCACCTCCTGCACACCCCACTGTGGAGATGTGCCCGCAAGCAAGGTACATGCCCCCAACTGGAATCAAACCCAGGACCTTTCAGTCCGCAAGCCAACACTCTATCCACTGAGCCAAACCGGTCTCGGCTCCTACGCATTCTTGACTCTCAGTTCTTACCTACACTGTATTATCCGAGTTAATTACTTTTCTGTCTTCCTGCATTAGATTGTGAAATCCTCCTAAGAAGATACTCTGTGTTTCCATCTTATTTGCTAGCTAATACCATGATCCATAACCCACTAGTTATTGGAAAAATGTTGAAAACAAACAAACAAACAAAAAAACACCAAAAAGACCCAGATAATTTAATTTGAGCTTTATACAGGTATAAAATAAAAATAAAAATAAAACCTAATGAAGTATCTCAAGTTCAAAAATCCATTCTGGGTTTTTCTTTTATATCTCCTAAATGAGTTTTAGAATCTGGTTGTCTGGGAATTATTCTGATTACAGTAGGGATCATATAAGAGAGATCAGGTTTTTCTTTAAAAATATATTTTTAGCCCTGGCAGGTTTGGCTCAGTGAATAGAGCTTTGATCTGCAGACTGAGGGGTCCCAGGTTCAATTCCGGCCAAGGGCATGTACCTTAGTTGTGGGCATATCTCCAGTGGGGGGAGAGGAGAGTGTGGGAGGCAGCTGATCGATGTTTCTCTCTCATTGATGTTTCTAACTCTCTCTCCCTCTCCCTTCCTCTCTGTAAAAAAATCAATAAAATATATTTTACATATATATATATGTGTGTGTGTGTGTGTGTGTGTGTGTGTGTACATATATGTGTATAATTTCAGAGAAGAAGGGAGAGGGAGAGAGAGTAGAAACATCATGATGAGAGAATCATTGATCCACTGCCTCCTGCATGCCTTCTACTGGGGATTAAGCCTGCAACCCAGTCATGTGCCCTCACCTTAAATCGAACTGTGACCTCTTAGTTCATAGGTTAATGCTCAACCACTGAACCATGAAGGCAGGGCTGAGGCTGAAACTAAACACAGAAAATATTAAACCCATTTTTAATCTTCAAGCTGGATGATTCTTCACAAATCACATACATAAACATGAGACTCATTTCTCTTATTTCTGTTCCCCAAATTGATCTTTTGCTCATGAAATATCTACTTGGGTTTGCTCCAAGCAGATGAAAATGAGCTGAGTTATATTCATGCAATGTGAGTTTTTATTTATTTCAATCACTGGTAATTTTCTAACTCTTCTCTGAGAAGTTTGGACCCTTCTTTTAGCCTATTCACCTCCATTGCTCTTATTTTTCCAGGCATAGAAATGTAGGGTGTGTTAGACAGCGGTTTACAGTTAAGCATAATTGCTTGGATCTCTCAGAGAATATGTTTTTCTGAGATTCTGTCTGTGGAAAGAACATTGAATCCACATGTGTTGTTTTCTCTTGTTGCCATTGACATCCAGCAGTCAACATCTGGTTTGTTTTTAGCTTTAAAAAACAACAACTTTTATTTCTTTTTGTTTTAATGTGGTTTTCCTATTTTCCTAAACTTACCCCAGATGCCAAGATTGTATAACTTCTCTAAACTTTTCCCCGGGGCTTTATTTTTTATGGATAATGGGTCAGTGAATGATTATTATCACTTTTCTCTATAAAATGAAGGATGATAATCCTTATTTATGTTCTCTTGGGCTTTCCTAAAGATGAATTGACTGTTTAAAACAAAATGTTTTATAGTATAATTTTATGTTTTTGTAATTAAAAGGGTATTTTTAAAATAATTGAAAAAAGCTGGCTTAGTATATCGGAACAATAATATATTCTTCATCTTGGCTCAGGATGAATTGGCTTGATTTTGCAAAGGCCAAAGGATTCATTTTGTCACTGTGGAATTTATTCACCTTCTTAATCTTGATTTAGAATACATAATATTACATGAGGAATGGAGATTGGGGGATCAATGACACCTCTTGGAGTTTTAATGGGGAGAAATAAAGACTCATATTAATACTTACATTGAAATGATTCAGAGATTCAATAGTGACCACTCTCCAAAATAAAATGTCTCTATGTTTAAGAGGGGAAAAAAACATGATTACAGGTTCTGACCAGTCTGAGTTTCAATTCTAAAAAAACAAAATTCTCTGTTTAATCTTAACCGATGTGACCTTCTTGAATCCCTGCCAGTTTTATTTTACAACTGGAAAGTACCAGGAACAACCTGAAAAAAACAGATGACAATTTTGTCTTTAAAAAAAGGTCATTATCTGAATATTGAATTCTCAGGGTAAAGCTCAAGCCGCAGACATCCACACCCAATAATTAGCTCATCTACTTTAAATGCCAAAGATGAATAGGAATAAAAAGAAAGATAAACTACAGCTTTTACAGATAATTTGACAGATATATGGACTGCTATAACCAAATTTTGGTTAACTAAAGCATAGATTGCTAATACTTTATACTTCTTAGGTTTTAAATATTTAATAGATTTTTAATTAAAATGTTGAAATAGAAAGTGCAGTTTAAATAATTCCCTTAGTGTTCTTATTCCCCTTAACCTATGACTGATGACTGAGAGAGCATAATCATTTTGCTCAAAAATTATTTGAAGCTATTTAGCTTTATTACATCAAAATTAGCATAGATGTTACTGGTCATTCACATTTCTATTTCATTGTCTTCCATTGAGAACATTTATCATTAGAAAAGTACAAAAGGGGATATAAGGTAGTCCAGAGAGTTTTCATACTTCAAATGTAACCTCTTCAAATATTTTAATGTTAATAGGTCTATAAATCATTCTCTGCACACACTTTCTAATTTATTCCACCATATGCCAGAATCTTCTTCTATGAAGCTGATTTATTATTTGCAATCTTATGAAATTGATTACAAATATACTAATGCAGCCCTAGCCGGTTTGCTCAGTGGATAGAGCTTCAGTCTGCGGACTGAAGGGTCTCAGGTTTGATTCTAATCAAGGGCATGTACCTAGGTTGCAGGCTTGATCCCTGGCACTGATGAGGGTCTGTGTAGGAGGCAATCAATTGATGTGTTTTTCTCAGATCATTGTTTCTTTCTGTTTATCTCTCTACCTCCCTTCCACTCTCTCTAAAAACAAACAAACAAACAATAACAAAACCCTAATATTCTAATGCATGATCATAAGAGCTGTATATGTTGACTGATTGCTCTAATTTGTAAATTTCAGATTTGGAGAAAATCGAGTCACAGATTTGATGGCAAGGATAATTTTATTTTTTTTGCAGAAAATTAAAAGTAGAACACTGTTCAAAGAGTATTTTACAAAACACATTATTGTCCAGAAGTCAATTCCATAAATATCACAGAGGTGTAAAAATTATTCCCCTAGTAATGAAAGTTCTCTCAGTAAATCCCAGGTGGGTTATTTCTCTAAAGAATTGAGTACAAAGGATTGTCATTTAAGGCTGTCTTTCTTTCTTTTTTTCTCTCTCTCATGTTATTTTACCTATTAAAGGCTGTCTTCTCTCTCTCTCTCTCTCTCTCTCTCTCTCTCTCTCTCTCTCTCTCTCTCTCTCTCTCTCTATTTTACCCACAATAAGTTGTGTTTTGAAGCAAACTCTACTCAGAATTTTGAGACTTGGAGCAGAGATAAAATTAGAGTCTTGTCTTTCAAATCATGTTCTTCCTACAAAAATGTAGTCACATAATTCCTGGACCTAGGTTCTCCTGAGAGTCACAGGACTTTATAGTAAATAATGAAAGATGCCTAGAAATAAGATATGAGAAAGATAATATGACCCTCTTCGATATGATGTCATAACCAGGTATCCTGGGATATATTATTACTTTTTCTGAAAGTAACTTCTGAATATTTAATCTTTACTCAAAGAAATTTTGTCTCGTCTTCAGAGCTTCTTGGAATTAAAAGAAAAGCTTTTTATTATAGAATGTAGTTAGCAAGTCAGCATTAGAAATCAAGAACTACCAGATGATGCCCAAGATACCCATGAAAATGACAACAATGACAATATTGATGATGCAGAAACAGCTATAGTCCTAGCTTATGTGTTCTTGTATCCACTCTGCTTTACCAGAAAAATTCTCACCAACAAATCCAGATTGGCGTCTCCAGCTGACTTTCCAGATCATGACTTCCTGCTTCCTAATTAGTGACAAAAATATTTTATCCCTTGAGAGAAATTTAAAAAATGTTTTCTTTCTTTTCTTTCTCTTTCTTTCTTTCTTTCTTTCTTTCTTTCTTTCTTTCTTTCTTCCTTTTTTTTTGCATCAGAGCACAAGTGATAAAAATTTTTAAAGAATTAAGCTTGGATTTTATTCTTGTCTGTCTGCACAAACCTTCTACCAACCAACCTTATGGTTGTTTCTTCCAATGGGGATCAGGTTTATCACTCTCCTTTGACACTCTCATCTTTGAGTGAGACACTAACATAGCAAGAAGGGACATTAAAATCACTTTGTCCAACTCCCTCATGATAATGAGACACTGTCAGAGATGTAAAGGGTTCTGTTCTAGGAAATGCTACTAGGTAGTGGTAGGCTTGGTTTAGATTTTGGAGGGAGGGGGAGGGAGGGACTCTGATTGCATTCATTGGGTTATACAGCTATATCTCTTCTTTATCATTTTAATTATTTGGTTTGTAGATGGTTTTGAATCATGGCCACCTTTTTCCTCCTGACAGAATATAATAGATATGATTAGCTCTAAATATCTGTCAAGCTGGTAACATTGATGATATTGGCTGTCTGACATGTGCATTTCACTCCTTCTTAGGCAAGGAATGGAGTCGGGGTCACCTATTACTCTTGATGTACAGCAAAGTAAGAAATGGCAGGTGCCTGCTTTGGCATGGCTTTTGCAACACCTACGATAAGGCATATAACGTTGACATTGCCAGTCAGATAGGCACCACTGGTACATCCGGCCTGGACTGAGTGATGCAAAGATGCAAGGATGAAGGAGAGTTTTGTCTTGGTGCAAATGACAGATACAGCAGTTTTAGAGTCAGCGCTGGCAATGGTGCCCAAAGCAGGGACATCTAGCATCCCGCACTGTGGCCACAATGTCCATCCTGATGCTCACTGCTGAGCAATCTTAGCTGTGTCCCTGGAGTTCAGTGTTTCCTGGAGGAAAGGGAAGACGGAACTCCTGCTGGTTTTCTGAGCCTAATATTTTAGCTTTTCTGAAAATTCTGTGAGTATCCAATAACCTTTTCGAAACATTCTTTTTGGGTTTACTCATCCAGAGTTTGTTTTGATTACTTCCAACAGGAACATTGATAGTCACATGACTTAACTAGAGAAGGTAAGTTTTGCTTTCTGGGTGTGGGACTACCCAATGAATACACTTACTTTGGCCTAGATTTCACTAGCAGAGAGCCAGTTGAATTTCTCAATGCCCAATAATTGCTGGCTGTCCACTCTAGTCCCTCCAGAATTTTCCCTATGTAATCAGCAAAATGTTACAAATAAAATAGGTTTCTCTCTTCCCCTCTTTTTCAGATAGTGGTTTCAGTTCTTCCTCCTTTAGGTAAGCTTCCCAAAGGCTGTGCTAATAAAATGATCTATATCATGTAAAGACCTAAAGAAACTTGCTGAATTTGTGTTCTATTCCTCCATTGTCTTTTCTAAGTAGCAGGAACACAGGAGCAGAAGGCTGGAGAACATAAACCCTCAGTATGCCTCTTTTTCCTATTGATTTGTCACTTTCCTACACAAGTTCCTCTTTCTGGGTATCAGTTTCCCTTGTATGAAATGTGAGAAAGGAAACCCGAGAAAAGTGGGCTGTATCCCTTCTTGCCTCACAGAATCCGATTCTATAAGAAAATGTTGCGACAAGAAAAAAAATTGGTTCTGTTCCCTCCTCTTCAACCCTCCAAACTAAGCATCATTCTCCACCCTCTACTAAAATACAAGGAGAAAAAAGGATAATACAGGCAGAGCAAGGAAAGAAAACCCGCCTTGTTTTCTTTTGATAGAAGCTCATGGAATATACTCAGTTTCAATTTTCTGGAGCTTTGCACCATCAGTGAAACTTAATTATCGCGTGGCGAAACCAAGTGTGCACAATTCTAAGTTTTTAAAGAATTCCATTCATTAAAACCAAGGAGCCGGGCATAGGTAGGGCGATATTTTTACAAAGCGCTAGACTTCTAATTTTCCAACATCTGCAGGGAGTTAAAAAACAATCACGGTGATCATTTCAGTGGCTCTGAAGCCAGCAGCGTATGAGTAATCCTTGGGAGCTCTACGGGTCCTGCAAAATCATCAGATGTATTTTCAAAAGCGTTTGCAATAAGAACCTCACCTCTTTTTTTGGGGGGTGGGGGTGGAGCATGGAAAAAACATGTAAAACTGCCTCTCAGTGAAGGCAGCATTGTAAGTAACAGACACGGAGTTTATTTTTAGAGACCGGGTTGCCATTGGCACATCGTTGGACACTTTCAGTCTGACTTAAACACCTAGGAAACACCTTCCTGATCATTTAGAGAGCAAGTCCTTGTCTACACCTTACACAGAACATAAAATAGAAAGGTTCTAAGAATAGGGACGCTCTCGGTGAAGGCGCTGAGGAGTGACCCTCTTTCCACAGACACACTTCCTTTGCCCTGAGCAGTAGCGAGTCAATGAGGTTTTTAACTGTCAGGATGAATAGGTACGCTATGCCCTAACTTCAGTGTGAGGCAGTGACAGACACACTCTTTGCAGCTATTTAAGCTTCTGTCGGTCTCTCTTCCTATCTAGTCAGTGTCCCCCTCAGTGAGAATGGCTGATAGACCTCCAGCTGGCTGCTCCTCCCCGAGGGGTCTGCTGTGCCCTCCCTTTGTTGGAAGCTGACACTGTTCTAATAGGAAACTGCTGGCAAACAGCTGGAATTAGGAAATTGAAGCCTGGGAGGATTGAGAACAGGCAGCTCACTTCTGCGCTGGCCTTGAGCATTTTTAGAAGGTGTGAGGCACTTTTTGCTTCTAATTAAAACCAGAGGAAACCTTGCATGCAGGCAAGCCTTACATGTAAGGATGAAGGTGTATATTCAGGCAGACTTTCTCCCTGGTATGTGCTTCATTTAGAGGCAGACTTTTCAGATTTATTTAGTGGGGAAATCCCACTTTTGTTCAGCCTTTCAAACTGAGAAATAAAATGACCGTATCGCCAAGAAGAGGTGGTACAATGATTTAAATTCATATTAAGGCAACATGACTGACATTATTTTCTGGAGGCTGAATAAAAAAGGTAAGAAGTAAAGAACGTTACGACATTAAGGATAAAAATATCATCTTGGAAGTTGGTCAGGAAACATAATTCACCCACAAGGAAATATGGGGAAGGCAGATAGTTAGATGAAAGCTGTGAGCTAGCTTGATGCTCACCCAGTGCTTTACAGAGAAGGTAACTTCTGTTTTAATGGGGAATCCTTGGTCAGGCCTGACTTAGTGTCCAAAGGATACATCAGGTAAGTGTTAGCAACAGAAATCCCAAAAGGACTTTTATTTATTGTCTGTCTTTAGTTCCAGTCTGAAATTCTTGGAGATAAAGAATATTATTCACAAGATCCCAGACCTTGATAAATGCCTGGCACATGGTAAGAACTCCATAAATATTTATTATAGGAGGAAAGATAGAAAAATAGAAAGGAAGGAAGAAAAGGAGGAAGGGGAAAGGAAGGAAGGAAGGAAGGAAGGAAGGAAGGAAGGAAGGAAGGAAGGAAGGAAGGAAAGAAGGAAAGAAGTGGGGAGGGAGGAAAGCAACAGAGGTCCATTGAGACTGCCTCAAGGCAGAAAATGTGGAAGGTATGATTTTCAGTGGTCCAATGAGCATGCAGCTATCTTTAAGAAATGTGACTGTGGTGTGTACAAATGGAATCAAACCTTCAAGAAAGTGTGGTAATAAGACAGTTGACACAACATCCTCTTGGCAAAGTTTGTCCCTCTATGTTGATTCTCTCCAAAGTGCCTTCTTGCATCTGACCCATCTCCACTATTTAGTTCCTCCCTGTTGGAGCACCCACAAGTGTCTACACCACCCATCATGCTGCCTTTTGACTTGCACTAGCACGTGGTTGTCGGTCCGCTAGGTCCTATTTTTAGCCATGGAATCTACCTCAGTACCTTTAGACACCAAGTCTGCACACAATTTATACTATCCAGGTGTTTCAAATTAAGCAGCTAGCTCCCATTTTCAAGCATGTTCCCAGTCTGGCCACTGCCCAACCTTGTCAAGTCCCGTGTTCACTATGTGGTCTAAATCCAAGGGTTAAAGTAAGTCTTCAGAGAGGAGCTAATGGGAACATCTGTGAGGAGCTGGCAGTAGGAGAGGCTGAAGGAAGAGAGAGAGAGTAGAGAGAAAGGAACTAACTCCACAGGGTGCAGGAGCACAGATTTGGATCATGGGAGTGACAGAACTCGATAGACACCACGAATTTGTTCTGGTCCAAATGTTGACTGTACCAGCCTTTAAAAACAATTAGAGTGCTACGCAACCATGAAAGGAAAGCACATTGCAAAACAGTTTTAGTAATTTCTCAATGAAGGAATTGCCTACAATTCTCCGTGAACCTCCTGTTTTGCGAGCCCGAAGGGAACATAGTTCGTTCTAGACATGTCTTTTATTGCTTGTCTCATCCTCAGCTGATCTGAAAGGAAGTCACCCTTGCCTCCCAGTCCCCGTTGAGCGTGCATAACCATGCTCACTGGCCTCACCCATAAAATATGGTCAAAATAGTGTCTGTCTCCCAAGTTAATACTGGGATTAAATGAATCATGTCTAGAGTGTTTATGAGATTGTCTGGAACGTAGTAAACCTCCCATAAATGTCAGCAATGATTTTGACTGTGATGATAAGAGATGAGTGGTGATGATTATGATGATGTTGACAATATCACTGGCTGTGACTGCTTGGACAAGACATACTCTTAGCCAAAAGCTACCAATCTAGAAACTGTGCATTTGTCTTATTAGACCAGTGGTCGGCAAACTGTGGCATGCGAGCCACATGTGGCTCGTGAGTCGAGATTTGCTGCTCTGTTGACTAATGAGTTTGCCGACCATTCAGAGCCCTTTCTCAGAGAACCAACCAATGGTGGCTGATAATGGTCATGGACTGGGATGGCTGTATGTGGACATGTGAAGGTTAAAATTACCAGGGGAGAGTAATGAAAAGACAGGTGAGTGAAAAGAGGTTTTGTAAGAGAAATGCACTAAAAAGCAGAGACACTTGGAAATAAAGAGAATCCAGAGTGCTCAGCACTTGCCTACCTTTTAATTCTGCTGCTCTCGCTATGGGTCTCTTAAATGCCTTCTAATCCTTACCCTCGCTATTGACCTTTAGCTTTAGATGCATTTGGGTTGGAGTATTTTTTTTTATTTATTTTTTATTTTTTTCTATTACATAAGCCCAAAGAATCTGACTAGGTTTTAAAAATACATTTTATAGTATAATTAATCATAGTACAAAAATGAGTCAGATAGTATCTGTCTACAAGACTTCCTTTCAACTGTGATTTACAAATTTGAGAGCATACCAATGATTACAAACTCTAACAGATTCAGCTATTTATGGACATTGAGATTTCTATGGCCAGACCCTCCTGTGTAATTCTATCCTCATGTTTCCTATAGATTTATCAATGTTACTGATTTGAGCCAATGACTGAAGAGGCAAAACAAGTGTCAGGGACTTAAAACTCAAGTGCTTACTGGAGACATTAATGCATAGACCACATGTAATACAATAGAGAGTGGTAGGAGCTCTGCCAACTGAAGAGACATGCCATCCTCTGCCTCCCTCAGCCTCTCCCTAAGAAGAGAATTTACCTTCAGATCACTCTTCTGTTGGTTGATAGAAATATGTTTTCAGTAAGAAGCTAACAACTCTCAATTTTTAATTTTGAATCTTCCAATTTTTTAAAAATTTGGAGAATAATTTTTTTAAAACAGATATGGCCCATAGAAAATTTGTCTGCAACAAAAACTGTGTTTGTGGCTGCCAGTTTGCACACTCTGATATAATAAGATGGGAAATACATTCTCATAAAGAACCAGATGCCTTACAACTTGTCACATTTCCTAAGTCTTCAGCCAACTGAGAGGTTATTCTCTAAAAGGCCAAGAGAGTGGAAGATATATTATCTTGAGACATTTTACCAGAAGGAAATAAAAAGTTCCCATCAACTTTTGTCTAAAACCTTCAAGTGAAAGTCGACATAAGTATTATTAATTACGGTTTCTAATGATTAACCATGGATAGATCATAATGCACTAATACACTTAATTTCAGAATGAGGTCATAGTGAATCTTCTAGCACACCTGTATGTTATTTTGCAATTACCTTGTACATTTCAGTAATGACATCTAAGAAATCACAGTGTGAGTGTGTAATTTTTAAAACTTGTTTCCAATTTTAACAGATTAATATTTAACCCTAATCTTGTATAGTTGTTTTTAAACATACTCTTTGACTAGAGAAAGGAAGTCATTTAAGTGATATGCTCACATATTTTAGTTTCCCTAGAATAAGGTTCTGTAGGTTTTTAAATTTTTCAGACAGACCTAAGTAATTGAAAAAGAATATACCTTTTAGTTGAAGTGCAAAATGTGCTCCAAATGATAAAAGGCATGGCTTCCCTATTATAATTCAGGAAAAGTCTTCTCTGTTTCTGCTGCAATTGTCCTCTTACTTATTTTCAAAAGAATACATGAACACTCTCTGTGAAAGGTACATCTTTTATATTCTGTTCCTTGCTTTATATTCTTTGGATTTAAAGCAAAGTGTTTATAATGGAGAGATTAACTTCTTCCCATATCCTCTCTCTGAAAACTTCTGTACTTAACCCTGGAGACAAAAGATGTAAGGGATTCAGTTACTGCTATTTAAGGAATATAGGTCTAATATGAAAAACGATTCACTACTTTTGGTGTTTAGCCCTAGAGGTAAAGAGTTTAGAAGTTATCACTCCTGCCTTAGGATAAGAGAAAGCTGAGCAAACAGCAAATCAGCAACTACATTTAGACTCATCAGAGAACTGAGATTGTAGGACAAACCATCCCAGAATTCTTGAGATACAGGAGGTGATGGGCAAAATAATGGCAGCCCAAAGAAGTTGACATCTCAATTCCTGGACCTGCAAAGAAAAATTCAGGTCACAGATGGAATTACGGCTGCTAATCAACTGATATTAAACCAGGGAGATTATCAGTTGCCCCCAATGTAATCACAAGGGACTTTAAAAGTGGAAGAGGGAAGCAGAAGAGAATCATCAATGTGACAATGTGACAAGTACTCAGCCTTATGTTAGTTAATGGTTGAAAGATGCAGAAATGGCTTTACCATCAAGGAATGCCAGAAGGTACCAGAAGGTAGAAAAGCACCAGGAAAAAGATTCTCCCATAGAGCATCCAGAAAAAAAATGTAGCCTAGTTAACTCACTGATGTTAGCCCAGAAAGACCCTTTCAAACACCTGTCTTGCAGTACTATAAGAAAACTAGAGACCCGGTGCACAAATTCATGCATAGGTGGAGTCCGGCCAGCCTGCTTGATTGGGGCGATTGGCCTAGGCCAGCCAGGGGAAGGGGTCCTGGGTGGTTGGTGACCCGGCCCCACCCCTTGGTCGAACTCCATCAAACTCCTAGTAGAAAGCATAATTTGCATATCACCCTTTTATTATATAGGATTATTACATAGGAGACATTTGGATTGCTTTAAGACATCATGTTTGTGGCAAGTTATCACAGTAGCAATGGAAAAATCATACACAGGTGACTGTATCCACTAGAGCCATAAGCTGGTAGGAACACCAAAACTGGTAATTTAAACAAAGTGTTGAAGGTGGGTTGTGGGCTGGTTGAGAATGGGAAAGTTCTGGGGGCCATAGGCTTCAACACTTCCATGGTTTTAATCTCTGAGAACCTCACCAGATTCTCATGATGAAGGCCTAAAAAAGATCCCTATGGTTCCGGCAGGCGGAGAGGAAGACTAATGAATATAAAACACATGGAGAACATTTTCCATAACAAAGGCCTACTCTTTAGGTTTACTCCTTTGGGGAGTATAAATTTTACTTATTATTTTTACATGTACCATAATGTGAACAATTGAGGGAAGTACTGGTTTAGGCTACTGGTATATAAAGGGTGGGCCTGGGACCAGCATTATCATTGGGGAACCTGTTAGAAATACAATTTTTTGGAACCCACCCTCAGATTATTGGGTTGCAAGCTCTGGGGTTGCACCTAGATACCTGAATTTTAGCAAATTGAGTCTCCCAAAGATGTGCTCAGTGGTATACAGATACTTTTAGCTAAAGACAACTTATTTTAGCAGCAGGCTCAAGAGAAACTTGTGCCCTTCACCCCCAGCTACATAGAAGAATTTGAATTAGTGGCCTTGCCCATAATCAGCTATTATCAGAGGTAATCTCTTTTGACCCATCTACTGGCAGGGCAAACTTCTATTTACTAAATCTCTGTTCTTATTAACCTGTAATGATGCCCCAAGCCACCTTACCTCATCCCTAGTTCAGGATGTCTTGTATACCTGATCCATTTGTGTGTGTGTGTGCGTGTGTGTGTGTGTGTGTGTGTGTGTGTGTGTGTCTGGGGGGGGTGTCTCTGACTCTTTAATGCAAGCATGTCAAAGTTGCGGCTGGTGGGCCTCATACATTGCTCTAATACATACTCCCATACATATGTATTAAATTTGTTAAGTTTCACTTGCTAATCTGTCTCATGTCTATTAGATTATTAGATGAGCCAGGGAAACCTGAGGGTAGATAAAAATTTACTCCTCCTTACAGAAGTCTTCCAGGAGATTTTGATGCAGCTAAAATTTGAGCAATAAGAGATTTCAGTCCAAAGAGAGCTCAGGTCCCTTGAATCAACACAGGTGCTCTTCTGATTTTAGGGCATCTAGATACTTCTTGTGCTTCCTTGGGGGGTGGGGCATAAAGAAGAAGGCTGTGGAGAACCAGATGTGGAATGGTCCTCCCATGGTCAAGAATAAATGGCCCAGACGCAGCAGCTATAAGCAACTTCCTAAACCTGGGGATGTGGGGGAGGACATTACTGAGACGCGATAGGTTTGCAACAATAGAAAGAGCCACGGAGAAGCCAAGGTAGCAACATGGTGGACCAACAAGCCAGTTCTGAAAAGACCCAGCATCGAGGGAGGGCACAGTGAGCATCTTGTGAGGTGGAAGCAGGAGGGGGCAAACAGTGCTGAGAAGATAGTAAGGATAGACTTTGAATAAGTGTTTGAAATGAGAGTATTTTCATTGCTTAATTTGGAAGATGAAATTATCCCCAAACTCTCTCCTACTCAAACACTGATCAGCTGACCTAAAGCTCAGGCAGAAGTTATAAATTTAGAAATTAAAAACCAACAATTTTGGCCCTGGCTGGGTGACTCAGCTGGTTGGCAAATTTTCCCTATATACCAACCTAGGTATATGCTCTGACTGGGAATTAAACCCAGTCAGGACACATACTGAGGTTGTAGGTTCAATGACTGATCCAGGTGAGCACAGAAGGCAACTAATTGATGTTTCTCTCTGACGTCAATGTTTCTCTCTCTCTCTCTCTCTTTCTCTCTCTCTCTCTTCTCTCTCTCTCTCTCTCTCTCTCTCTCTCTCTCTCTCAAATCAGTAAGCATAGCCTTGCAAGATATTTTGCAAATCTGTAGAGTAGATACATTTCAGTACAACTACATAAAGCTACTTGGTCTATTTTATTATTTAGAAAACTCTCAGAATTAAAGGTACATTGTTCTAGATTTCCTTGTTTTTTAATAGCCTCTAAGATGTGATTTTGATTGAAATACTGTTTTGAAATAGAGATGTGGCAGTGATAAGTTAAAACCACTGGAGGGCAGTAAAAGCATATTTCTTGCCTGTAAAAAGCACATTCATTGCATATGATTAATTATAACTTTAAAGTTAAAAGGTGCCAAAATGTTTTTTGTTTTTTTTTAACTTCTTCCTTGGTCTAGAGTTATTATGCCCCATCTACATAGTTCAGATTCCTAGAGAGTTTCTTTTAAATGCACATATTTTGTGTGTGTATTTCTTTTATCAGCTCTATTTTCACTGTGACTTATACCTGATAAAATCCTGACACATTGCTCAGCTAATTCATAAATTCAACTTCTTCATCTCAAATAGTCTTTTGGGTTTATGTAAGTACTAGAGGCTCAGTGCACAAAATTCATGCATGGGGGTCCCTCAGCCCAGCCTGCACCCTCTCCAATCTGGGATCCCTGATGGCAGTCAGACATCCCTCTCACAATCCGGGACTGCTGTCTCCTAACCACTGGCCTGCCTGCTGATTGCCCCTAACAACTCTGCTTGTCAACCTGATAGCCCCCTAACTGTTCCCCTCCCAGCATGATCATCCCGATAGCACTCCCCTGCTGGCCTGATCACCCCAACTGCCTTCCCCTGCGGGACTGAGGGTATTGGAAGACTGAGGCTGGATGAGGCTGGATGAGCCTGGATGCTGCAGGAACTGGGAGAAGCAGTGTTGAGAGGACTCAGGGACTCTGGCTAGATGAGGCAGGGCTAAGGGGACTGGGGAGTTCCAGCTGGATGAAGCACATGGTGCCTGCCATCCCCAGGCAGGGCTAAGGGGTTGGACTGGAGGACTCCAGCTGGGTGAGGCAGGGCTGAGGAGACTGGGCACCACCATCTAGTGCCTGTGGGCACCACCATTTTGTGAGGGCATGACAGTCAATTAGCATATTCCCTCTCTATTGGCTGTGGGTGCCACCATCTTGTGAGGGTGTGATGGTCAATTAGCATATCCCCTCTTTATTATATAGGATATTTCAATGTACATCCATGTCTGTGGGCAGGCATATGTGTTTGTGTTTACCCAGAAAGTTTGAATAAGTCAATAAAAATAGTTGTAACCACAAATGAAAGAAATAGAGGAAAGCAAACTACTGGAAATAGAATTCAAAACCACAGTTATAAGGTTTTTAAAGAATGTTCTGGAAAATGCCAATAAATTTATTGAGACTCTTGAGAATATGAAATAAGAGCCAACAACCTGAAATCAAGCATACAATGACTGAAATTAAAAATAATATACAGAGATCCAACAGCAGACTATAGGATCTCAAGAATCAAGTCAAAGATTTGAAGTACAAAGTAGCAAAAACACCCAACCAGAAAAGCCAAAAGAAAAAATAATCCAAAAATATGAAGATAGTGGAAGGAGCCTTTGGGAAAACTTCAAGCATATCAACATCTGAATTATGGGGGGTGCCAGAAGAAGAGAGAGAACAAGATACTGAAAACCTATTTGAAGAAATAGTGATAGAAAACTTTCCCCATCTGGTGAAAGAAATAGACTTACAAGGTCAGGAAGCACAGAAAACCCCAAATAAAAGGAATCCAAAGAGTACCACACCAAGACACATCATAATTAAAATGCCAAGAGCAAAAGACAAAGGAGAATATTAAAAGCAGCAAGAGAAAAACAGTTACTTATAAGGGAGTACCCATAACATTGTCGATTGATTTCTCAACAGAAATGGGAATGGCAAGAAATATTCAAATTGATGAATAGCAAGAACCTACAACCAGGATTACTCTACCCAGTAAAGCTATAATTCAGAATGAAGGTCTGAAAAAGAGCTTCACAGTTAGAAAAAGCTAAAGGAGTTCATCACCACCAAACCCGTATTATATGAAACACTAAAAGGTACTCTTTAAGAAGAGAAGGAAGAAGAAAAAGGTAAAGGTAAAAATTATGAACAACAAATACATATCTATCAACAAGTGAATTGAAAAATCAAGTGAATAAAAACTCGATGAACAGAATAATCTGGTGAATATAATAGAATCAGGGGCATAGAAAGGGAGTGCTGACAATTCTTGGGGGAAAAGGATTGTGGGGGGTGCGGGAAGAGACTGAACAAAAATCATATACCTATGGATAAGGATAGTGGCGGGGGTAGGGGATGGGAAGTAATGGCAGATGGTAGAGTGGGAACTGGGTGGAGGGGAGCTATGGGGTGGGGAAAGAGGAACAACTGTAATAATCTGAACAATAAAGATTTTAGAAATGTAGTTGTAACTATTAAAGTGAACAAACAGAATTCTTTGGGACACATTCATAAAATGCCTTTATTCTTTTCCATCACTGTCCTCCAAATCCAATATGTGGCTATCTCTGCTTCTTTATCATCACCACATTGGATAAAATCTCAGGCAAGTTGTAAAATAAGTTTCCAAGTTACTTTTATTCCACCATCCCAAATTATTGCATTTTGGTAATTCAAAAGTCCATCTTGTATAATACTTAAAATTCTAAGCTTCATGTAAAGTTAAATATTTTCCCTTCTTTTTTCTTCTGTTTCCCAATCAAAGTCTGCCATGGGGAAAAGTGATGAAATGGTAACAAACATTTAGATCAATTTCCCTACCTATTTTTTTTTTACGCATCCTCCTACTCACTGGGCTACCTCTGATTCCTGGAGAGATGAAGAGAAGGAGAAGAAATTGTAGGTGATGTTTTCTTTCATTGACATCTCTGTAATCTGACATTGATTTTCTCTGGTTGTGGAAGAAGCTAAAACCTGCCTATTTCTCTAGAGCAGTGGTTCTCAACCTTTCTAATGCCGCGACCCTTTAATACAGTTGCTCACGTTGTGGTGACCCCTGACCATAAAATTATTTTTGTTGCTACTTCATAACTGTAATCTTGCTACTGTTATGAACTGTAATGTAAATATTTGATATGCAGGATGTATTTTCATTGTTACAAATTGAACATAATTAAAGCATAGTGATTAATCACAAAAACAATATGTAATAATATATTGTGAAATATTTATTTCTAATTACAAATAAATGAAATTTTGTCTTGAATCGTGGTGTAGTATGGGCAACAGTCTTCATATGAAACAGTAAACTACATTGCTACACTTTGCTACACCGAGGAGTGGTCTGTTGGTTCCTAAGACCATGGGAAATAGGTGTTTTCTGATGGTCCTAGGCAACCCCTGTGAAAGGGTCATTCGACCCCCAAAGGGGTCGCGACCCACATGTTTAGAACCTCTGCTCTAGAGGCAACTTTTGGAGACTGTGTAAGCTTTTTGATTTCACCGCAGGTTTCATGGTTAGCCTCATGGTGCCAACCCTGTGTTGGATGCTCAGGACTACACCTTTAGAGGGGCCTAAGCTTTGGTTTAATGCTCTGGTTTCACCATCTTGAAATTTTTAGTAATTTTTGAACAAGAGACCCTTTATTTTCTTTTGTCATTTGGGGCCCACAATTTATCAATTATCATGATTGAACCCCTTCAATTGCATCTTTACAGAAAGGACATTGCCTCCCTTTCAGTTAACAATTTGTAATGTCTCCTCAGCCTCTTTCTGGGCCAGCTTCCATCCCCTGGCAGAAGCCCCATTGGGTAGGATCCCACGAATAGGGACCACAAGCCAGTATCTTTGCTTAGGTTCTTTGGCTCTAGAAAAGCAAAATCTTTCAGGGAGTCCAGCTATTGTAAACCTCTGTACTTTGCCACAAGCTATCTCAGCCAACCTCTCCAGAGAACTCTTTTCTTCATGAGTCAGATGATTCTGTTGTGTTCCTAAGCAGCGAGGGTCGCATTTAGGCTTTCCATGTAATCCTTGAATCCTTTCCTTCTCCAGATAGTCATCAAATCAGCTCTTCATCTTACTTTCTGGCTTCTTCTACCTCAATTCTTCAATACTCTTAAGATCGATGAGGGGTTGGGGGTTGAAACATTAATTTTTGACCCCACTTATGATGCAGTGTCTGCACTGAGAACTCAACCTCACTTTGGAAATTGCAAGTTTTTGCTCCCTGCTATTTTGTTTTTAAATCTTTAGGAAACTCATCAGAAACAGAGTCTCAGTGTAATGCCCAGCCACATTATTTGTAATGACATTATATTTAAAATTAAAGATGTTGAAACTACAATATTTGTCTGAGAAACATTTTTAAATATTCCCAACTTTTAAAAACATTAATATCTTATTAATTGGTAGGAGAGTGAAATTTCATTCAACAAATATTTGAGTAGCTCCTTTATATAAGTACCAGTAATAAATTCTGGTGCTATACAAATTAACAAGACAGCTCTACAGTCTTGGGGAGCTCACAATTAGAAACTGGGGAACACAGATAGATAATTTTCTGAAGTAAGATGGATGGTAATAATGTTTTGTCATGTTTTGTGTGAGTTTTTTAAGCTTGCCCATGGAATTGGGGGTTGTGGAGCTACCAGATTGGAGGGTTGCTTTTAAGAACTCTTTAGTAGATCTACTCCTCAACTCTGCATCTCTCGCTTCCTCATATATACAGGTTGAAATTCCAACTGACATACTTTCAGATATGAGGCACCAGTCTATACAAAAACCATTTTGTTCCTATTAAAAATGAAATTCTACAGCAAGGCTTTGCACAGGGCATCTTGATATTTTCCTTTCTTATGACTATGATGAATCAATATTAGAGCAAATAGACAAGGATTTTTCAGCGTTTTCTTCAGAGAAGCATTACACAAAGGTATGTTGGCCATCACGTTTGGCTTGGCTCGTTAAAAGATGGAGAGGGGAGCCAGTAACAGCATCCTTAGTGAAGTTGGATGTCTTAACTTTGAAATACATCATCTTTTTGCCCCATTGGAGAGTTCCTAATATAACTACTAAAATGGTATGAAATCTTTTGAGGAATGATAAAGGCATTTAGATCCTTCCCCTGTGAAAAAAATTCCAGATTAATTGACTCAAAAACATTCCCTTCTTGGTTGGAAAAAACAAAAACAAGGGAAGGTGGCAGTGGGGAGAGGCGGCTGAGTGATTTCAGGTTGGAATTTCCTGGGCATAGCGATTGTACTGTGGTTCATAGCTTGAAAAAATTGTCCAGGTTTTGTCTTTCTGGTACTAAAGACAGAAAATCAATGCATACTGATTAAGAAGGCTTGCTGGCTGGAACACTGGGCGATAGACTCACTCAGTGGGTAATATTTTCTTGGCGGAAGGAGTCACATTTTGTGTAAACATACTCTACCACGGTGGAGTCAAAGCATGTCTCCTGATTGGTTAGGGTATGTCTGCTCCCTGGAACATAAGTCATCATGCCTCACTCTCAGACCGAGGGACCAGTATTTCTGACGCAGTGCCAACTGCTTCCATTGCCCTCGCAATGGGCATTAGTACACATCAGGTGCCATTAAACGATAGTTTCTCCTATTCCTAGAATAATGTTCTCACACTTTTAGGAAAGGTGCATAAGTATCTAGCATGGAGTGCTCATGCATCTTACTCCACTCTCATCTGTACCTCCAAATCTGCCCAAAGGGTCTATTTCCAAATCCTTTCTTTCCATCTAGTGAGAAACTATATTTAAAAGTATGTAATCATCAGCTGCTATTGGCATAATCTGAGGTAGTAGCCCTAGATTGTCAGTCATGTCTCTGCCTACCTAGATATGAGAAGCACATCCAATTTATACTTCCCAAAACTGGGGTGGGGGGGGGCAGTCAGTGGTCTGAGGGTGAAACTGCCTCACAGAGCACTGTCTCTGGCTTAAGTATGGCCAGTAGCAAGTGAATAAATTATTTTCTTTGGGCTGGCTAACCTTATATTCTTATTCTACCCAATTTAGAATAAGTAAGGACATAACAGAGAAGTGAAAGTTGTTGCCAGCCCAATCTTGAAAAGGTGTTCAAATACATACACACCTTGCATTTAACCATGGAGCCCACTTCAGTGCTCAAATGTCTAGTTTATGAATGGGGGGTTGAATTGTTAGCTATAGACTAGCCAATGGCAGAGTTTTGTTTCTTCAGTTATTTAAATGTTTAAAATGTGATTATCACTCATAAGACTTCTGAGCCAGCATCAATGTACGATGCCCATCGTCTTTTTCTTCCTACACTTTTGGTTGTAGCCCCAGTCCCCACCCTTAAAATAAATGGCTTTCATCTTTTGGGGCAGAGGGCACACATGCAGCTGAGAAAGAGGACATCAAGATCTTCAAGAGATGTGTTGAAACTCCTGAACCAGGCGTTTGGAAAGCCATGCCAAACTTTGAATCACAAAAGATTTTTGAGTTACAAAAGGTTAAGCCTCGGGAGGCTGAGAAACAGTCTTGAGGGCAAAGTTGGGGGGAAAATGCCTGCTGAGATAAGAGTACTTTCCCACACACAAGGAGATGGAGTTTAATAAGGGAGCAGGGAGTGTATTCTCGGAGGGGAAAGAGCTGGACTTCAGAAACTGAGGCTGACTCGGATGTCATATTGTGCCCTCCTCTCAGCCCAGCCGAGCTCTGGACAGGGTCAAGGCAGACCTCGGACCCATTCGGTAGGGATCTTGGAACAGAGATCTCTGAAGCCTGAGGGAATACAATTCTAGAAGATTAGTCCTTTCAGTGTACACATTCCCATCCAAAGTCATCATCGTCTAGCAATAAAAGAGCAGATTCAAAGATGTTTCATCAGAGATGGCCACAGATACCCTATCCCAAGACTCTCCTCATTTTGGAGAAGCACAGAGGAGTTTTCAAAAGTGTTCCATGTCCCGAGAAAGGCGCGAGAGAGCTGCTTGAGAATTTGGACAGACCTTATAGGTGGGATAATCAGGACACAGAGCGACCTCAGACACGGCTGAGGGACAGTAGAAGGGATCTAGGTATTCTGGCAGTTGGTACAAGTGGGCTAGAGGCTAATGAATGAATGACCAGCAATAGACCCCAGCAAATAAACCCCAGCATTGGACTGAAAGTTAAGGAAAAAAAAAAAGAACACCAGCCCTTCAACATAAGCTGAGGTATAAATCCTTCCAAAAAGTAATTTATGCTATCCCCTGGAGAAAAAAAGGAAGAAGGGAATGGAAACAATTTGGAATTGACTGTTTACCCAAAAGAAACAGAGAAAAATCTCATAAACCTTCTATATAAATACACAGTGACCTCCAGTGGAGGGAGGTGAAATTATCCACAAAATGTTGCCAACTCAAGGGGATGTTTTAAAGAAATGGATTCTGAGCAAAAGCAATAGTTTCCAAATTTTAAGAAAGCGTTAAAAAAGAGCTAAAATAGTCATCTTAAGAGACCATAGAGAGAAATGAGGTGAGGTAAATTTGGGGTTGGTATCTGAATCTTCCTCCTCTTCCCATCCCCAAGGTCTTGATGTCCCAAGATATAAATGGAATCTGGACATTTATTGCTGCAGAAGTGGAGTAGATACATTTAAAAACGAATTGCTAAGTGGTTACTACTCTGGCTCAACAATTTCTACTGTACAAAAAGGAACGCAGAAAACCAGTGTTTGCTGGTGCGAGAGTCAGAGTTACAAGAAATAAAGTACATTTAAGAAGCAAATTTCTAAAATGCAAACACCGTTACGTTTTGAGATTAGCAACCACAAGGGTAACGTTCTCATTCAAAAGGGACAGAAATTGGGCCTGTGGTTAGGAGAGGGAGTCACGCAGGACACAGCAGGGACATTTAGCCTTCCTTTCCACTCCACTGATCCTAGAGCTTTATGCAGTAAGTAAGCACAGGCCCACAGAACCAGTGTCACCAGAGTGACATAAACCACGTGCTCTGGGCAGCCAGGCTCACAGAAACAACCGCAGCTTACGTACACAGTCAGGCGGCAAGGTGAATAAAACCATTAAAACATTTGTGAGCAAAGTTTAATTCTGAAGCTTTCAGATATATAAAAAAAGACAGAGAACTGAAAGGCACCATGTATCTTTCTCCAAAATTTACCAAGTTTTTAAAACTTTTTAAAAAAAGTAGATTTGAAATATTAAATATAAGTATTTAATATTTGTTTATAAAACAGTGTTAGTGTTAGCAGAGATGTGACTACTCAGCCAATAGGGCAAAGAAAAGAGAAGAGACTCAGAAGCCAGCCTGTGGAGACTTGGGGCTGAGGTAGAGGCTGAAACTGGGGCTGGGACAAGGTCTAATTCTGGGCTTGGGTCTGGGTTTGTATCTAGCTTTGGACTACGCCTGCGCCTAGAGCTAAGGCTGGAGTTGGAGCTGGAGCAAGGCCTGGGGCTAGGGCTGGGCCTGGGACTGGGCCTGGGGCCGGGCCTAAGACTGAGGTTAGGCCTGCGGCGGGTGCTGAAATGCTGTTTCTGTCTATAAAAAGTCAGGGCAGCCGAGACCGGTTTGGCTCAGTGGATAGAGCATCAGCCTGTGGACTGAAAAGTCCCAGGTTCGATTCTGGTTGGGGGCATGTACCTTGCTTGCCGGTACATCTCCAGTAGAGGGCATGCAGAAGGCGGCTGATCGATGTCTCTCTCTCATCGATGTTTCTGACTTTCTACCCCTCTCCCTTCCTCTCTGTAAAAAATCAATAAAATATATTAAAAAAAAAAAAAAAAAAAAAAAGGGCAGCTGCAGAGCTGCGAGGGCTTTGCTCCTGATTAAGTGGGTAGATATCAGGATTCAGATCTAAACGCCCTCGGCTGAGGTTAGTGACTGAGAACTTCTCACCAGCAAAGCCATTAACTGTTTTCACACTCCAACTTCCTTTAAAGTCCAGAAATCTTGATATCTGAATTCAGATAAAAGTTTGAATCAGGAAGAGCAAAAGTGAAGACATAGCTTTGGTTACGACAGAGTCTTAACAATTAACTTGTATTTAGAAATTTAAGATTTTTAGTTCTTTTAAATCTTAAACATTTTTTGTAGTTATTGATATTTTATGTGTTTAAGTAATAATTCCTATTGTAATTAAGCATGTTACCTTTGTCACCATAAGGAAAGGCCAGATCTGTTGAGAATTTTGATGAGAGTTTATTTGAGCCAAACTGATGACATATCCCGGGGTGCAAGATCTCAAATGCCGTGCAATATGACATTTTGTTTTTCAGTTTTTATGCATTTGAAATTAAGGAGGAGACATAAAGATTGGACAAAGAAAGGCTGGGGTTGGATTACTGGATAGTGAACAAGATTATGTGCTCTCTTGAGGCTTCATAACCATTTCTAGAGGCATTATTTCTGGTATTTCAAAAGTGTGTTACTCTACATCAGTGGTTCTCAACCTGTGGGTCGCGACCCATTTGGGGGTTGAAGGACACTTTCACAGGGGTCGCTTAAGACCATCGGAAAACACAGATATTTACATTATAATTCATAACAATAGCAAAATTACAGCTATTCAGTATGAAGAACTGTATTAAGGGTTGGGGCATTAGAAAGGTTGAGAACCACTGCTCTACATGCATAAGAATAATGAACAGGACTGCCTTAAAACCTTTCAAAGTTATATGCCTGGACTGTGACTACCCATCATGAACTACTTGGTTAAGAATTTATGAAGTTCTGGGCAGGGGACAGGAGTGTGCTAGCAGGGAAGGGGTGGGAGGAGGACATATGTAATACTTCAACAATAAAGATTTATTTAAAAAAAGAATTTATGATCAGATCAATCTGTAAGGTTACTTTCCATAATACCCCCATGTTTTCTATCCACACCTTTGCTGTTATTGATATTATTTTTGGAACTGAGTGATTATTACTGCAACTTTCATTTCTAAAATTGTGTGGCTGTATGATTTTATAAAAATGTATCACAGTTGATGGTTATCGATGTCAAAGATGGTATAATAGGCCTCGAGAACAACTGTTTCCATCCCAGTTCTGCCTTTAATTGGACCTTGAATATGTCAATTTTTTTTACAACCACACTTTTGACAGAGCAGCGTTGTCCCAGGAAGCTGTGAGCAGTCCGTCAGCTGGTAAAACGTGCAGATCAGACGGGCCATACAGCTTCCATGTCATGTCCCTTCCTGAGTGCCACTCTGACTTTTGGAACTCTTCTTTGAGGGAACACAAGCTACCTTGAGCAACTAGCTGTTTGAGCAAACGTGGCTTTAAATAATCCGAAGATTGTAAAATATCCTACACTAACTTGCTGAAGGGTACGTTACTATGCCAATTTGGACTCGTTTTGTTTCTTCTGTTTTGATCTTGGCAAGAGAAAACCCCTACTACAGAGTCTTCATGATGTGGCTGGCACCTTAGCTCATGTATTCTCTTAATTTTCACAATGACCTGCAAAGATGTTTTACTATCTCCATTTAATATGAGGCTGAGAGAGGCTGGGCCATTTGTCCCTAAGTAGGTGAATCTAACCAACCCAGGATTTTCTGTAAAAGCCCTCTGAGCCTGCCAGATCTCTGTTCTCTGAGAGCTGGGGTGCTTGCAGAGGCGACCGTGCTCCCCGCTTTGGCTCCTAATCAAGTGTTTGCCTTTAGTTTCTGACCCCATCTAGATTTCAAACTAAATCAATTTTTGGACTTTGAATAGGTCCACTTTTTTTAGAACCACAAACTAAATCAATTTTTAGACCTTATCTAGATTCAAACTAAATCAATTTGAATTTGGTTTCTTCAAATATGGTGACTTAACTCTTGTCTTAAATTTGAGCCTCATGTCTGCAATTCACTGTTAGCTATTCTCTTGGTGTGGTGCCTAAACTAGTGTTGTTGTTGTTGTTGTTTTTTTTTTTTTATTATTTTATTGATTTTTTACAGAGAGAAAGGGAGGGGGAGAGAGTTAGAAACATCGGTTAGAGAGAGAGAATCGATCAGCTCCCTCCTGCACGCCCCCTACTGGGGACATGCCAGCAACCAGGATACGTGCCCTTGACCGGAATCTAACCTGGGACCTTTCAGTCCGCAGGCTGATGCTCTATCCACTGAGCCAAACCTGTTTCCGCAAAACTAGTGTTTTTACTGTATGTAAATAATTGACTTAGTTTGGACTTCGGTAATGATGTAAAAATGAATATGTATGATATCTAAACTAAGAAAAACACATACTAGTACAGCACTTCTTAAGTTTTACAAAAGAATCCTGACTGGTTTGGCTCCGTGGATAGGGCATAGTTCTGCACATTGAAGGGTCCCAGGTTTGATTCTGATCAAGGGCATATGTCCAGTTGCAGGCTCGATCCCTAGTAGGGGCGTGCAAGAGGCAGACCATGAATGGTTCTCATTATTGATGCTTCTATCCCTCTGCCTTCCCATCTGAAATCAATGCAAATATTTAAAAAATAGTTTTACAATGCCGAAACCAGTTTGGCTCAGTGGATAGAACATCGGCCTGAGGACTGAAAAGTCCCAGGTTCGATTCCGGTCAAGAGCATGTATCTTGGTTGTGGGCATATCCCCATTAGGGGACATGCAGGAAGCGGCTGATTGATGTCTCTCTCTCATCCATGTTTCTAACTCTCTATCTCTCTCCCTTTCTCTCTGTAAAAAATCAATAAAATATATTTTAAAAATAGTTTTACAAAAGAGGAAGAAATTTTTATGTAAAATTAGTTTTACAAAAGAGAGAGAGAGAAAGAGAAGAAATTAGAAATCCTCAGGCAATTTCTTATCTTCATCTAGTATAATACACTGCTGCTTATGCTAGTCTGTTTGTTTTAAAGGATGGAAATTAATTTTAATATTGGAGTCTGAGATTTTCAATAAAGAAAAAGCTGTTGCCAGAACATCATGCGATTCAGATTTCATTTGAATTCAATTTGAACAGTATTGCCCGTGGCATGGATTCACCTGGCGGCACAGATAGTCCAAGTGCTTATTATATATTCACTCCTTTTATATTCCTTATCAGTCTTATTCACAGTCGTTGGCACTGTTCATTGAGACAGTTGAACTTCTTAAGATTCTAAGATATGTGTGGAACTGACCCGTTTAATTGTTCTGAGTAAACAACTCCAGGAAATTCGGGTCATGAGAAAGTCATTAGTCATGACCTAGAAGAGTTAATGTAGCAAAGATAATTAACTTTTGTCAAAAACAGATTATAACTCAACAGATTATTACCCAACAGATTATTACTCAAATTTTGGGGGCATAGGAAAACAAGTTAATGGTAACATGGGAAGCCTTCTCAGCAGTATTCCTTATGTACTCAGCATGGCTGATGTGGTGGTCACCGCTGACCCAGCCTCTGAGCCCCAAAGTCTCCACGGACTCTGCTTGTCCTGCAAGGAGTTCTCAGCACCTTGGCCTCTGGAATTACACTTAAAGAGCAATGAGAACTCTACTTTCTTCTTCTTATTATTTTTTATGAAATGCAACATAGGGACAGCAAATCTTTAATTTATTTTTTTAAATATATTTTTATTGATTTTTTACAGAGAGGAAGGGAGAGGGATAGAAAGTTAGAAACTTCGATGAGTGAGAGACATCTATCAGCTGCCTTCTGCACACCCCCCACTGGAGATGTGCCCACAACCAAGGTACATGCCCTTGACTGGAATCAAACCTGGGACCTTTCAGTCCGCAGGCCAACGCTCTATCCATTGAGCCAAACCCATTTCGGCTCTTTAAATTATCTTGACTAAGTATTGGTTATTAAAAACAGAGTGCCAAAGGAAGAGGAAAAGAAACAAGAATGACCAAGAAGTTTAAGACATATCATCAAGTCTTAATTAAGGTAGCCGTGAAAAGGAATTTTCCAGTTAGAGCCAGTTTATATAAAATACATAGTTGAAATGTGAACCTGTTATAAATTCTGTGGTCTTGGAAAAATCAAGTAAGACATTAAACGATACCTAAAATCTCACAGCATCTTTGTTTTTCGTTCAGGTTAGAGTTTTGAACGCTAATGACTCCCCCTGAAAGGCAATGCCGCAGAATGACTGGTCCCGAGTTTCTTCCAGGAGAACCCAAGCTGTGTGGTGAGTGAGTCCGAGAGACAGTCACCTCTCAAGTTCAATGTGCTGATTTGCTTTGGGGAACTGCCTGTTCCCTACAGCAGCATGAATGGCCATCTGAGACAGGTTTTCCAAGAAGAGAGGGAGAGCAAACTAGAGTTGGGACCACACTAAAGGAAATAATGACACGAGGTGGCAAGACCATAGTTGCACAAAATTGCATGAAGAACACTGGATATAAGGACAGGGATTGTATAAATAGACACCCCTGAGCTCAAATCCCCACCCATTTACTCTCTGTAAGACAAGATATATAACTGTGCTATGATTTAGTCTTCTCAGCTGTATCTCTTAGGGTTGTGGATAGGATTCCAGGAGGCGAGTTTCATGAACATAGTATAGGATTTTGTGCTGCAAACAGAAAACATTTGGCTTTTGGTAGGTACTCCTAATTCTATCATTACCATCATCATCATCTCCATTGTGTGGTAGGAGTGTGGATCCTGAAGTCAGACTATTTAGGTTCCAATCCTTTCTTCTTCTTTTACTAATTAATGCCTGTAAGGATATTTACCCTTGATGTGCCATGGTGTCTGCCATGAGAGTACAATGACAACACATGTGGAGCTATTGGAACCATTAGATCCTGCAAAGAGTAAACACTTTAATGTTAGCTGACATCCCACCTGTATAATTTTAAGTGGTGTAAAGGAACTCTGACTAGGCTTTCAGTGCCTATTTGAATATAAGAAATTATGCTCTCTATAATTGAAAATGAGATAGATATTTTTATATTTTGACATGTTGGATTAGAAATGAACATTCACAGTGATTCCTTCACCTCAGAAGGGCATGCACATTTTTAGAAATTTGGAATAAATGACTTGATAGATTTTCAGGTGTTAACCTCAAGCCTCTTTTCATGAACTCTGAGAAATACTGCTGTAAGCAGCTAAAGGGTGACACTCATTTTTTTCTCATTTGCCTAATTATTTGACTCTATAATTAGCATGAACCAAAAAGCTCTAGAATATTTCTCTTTCTTGACATGATAGCTATAAAAATCTTGAAATAAGATTTGAAAATAAAAATCAGCTTTCCATGTATACGTAGCATAGGAATCAATTAAAGCACAGAGATAAGATATAAATCAATGGATGAGAATGAAATTTTCTGGGGGAGAAAGAGAGTGAAAAAGAAGAGGGAGCTGAAAACACCAATATTTAAGAGGTGGCTGAGGTCAGAGGACAAACCTGGCCGAGCAATGAAAGAAAGTAGGTAAAGTGAATGATTTAACAGTTTAGTAAATTTTATTACCTGTCTTTTTTCAAGTCTCCCTAAAAGTGAACTTTTGGGAAAGTCCTAGTTTGAATACTTTTGACTGGCTCCTGCATTGCCAGCTGTGCAGTATTGTCTGTGTGTCTGGTTTCTCTACTGCCAGAGAGACACTGATCATATAGACAGTGACACTCATTTAGACAAGAATTGATTCCTCATTGGGTTTGCCTACAAATGTCCACCTTCCAGGATGTACACTGAGTGGCCAGATTATTATGATCTCTGAATGCGTAATAATCTGGCCACTCAGTGTATATTCTATATAATAAAAAGCTAATATGAAAATTGTCCCCTTGGCCAAGAGTTCGACCATCAGGCAGGCCTACCAACTGCCCATGTCCCCTCTCCTTGGCCAGAGTGGCCAGATCCGACCCATGCATGAATTCATGCACTGGACCTCTAATATATATAGAGGTCTAATATATATATTATACATTCAGAGATGGCCAGATTATTATGCATTCAGAGATCATAATAATCTGGCCACCCATTGAATACGCCTTTATGTTCAGCTCCCCATTTTGTTGCCCTGCTCACTTCAGTGCCAGCCCTCAGTAGGATGAGCATAAACTCCAAGCCATTCCCCAGTTTACTGCGACAGATTTTTGACCTCACCCCATGCATTTTTAGCAATTTGGACACGTCCACTGACCACTTCATGTATGTCTGTTCACACATCTGTTTCCCTCTAAAACCACAAGCTAACTAAAGGAAGGAACTATTTGTTGTTCATAGCTTTATTAATGACACAATTTCTGGCAAACACTGGGCACCCAATGATTATTTGTTGAATAAGTATATTTGATATACAAGTGGCAGGCTGCCACAAAATTCTACCTGTTTACATAATGTGATTTTTATTTTGAATGTATTCAGAACCCAAAGCACATCTCAGTTTAAGTCTCATTAATCTATGCTATAGACAAAGTTTAATGAGAATGTGTGGCGTAGGAACCAAGTGCTTGCATGATTAATATAGTGAGCTTTCTTTCTTGTTAAATGTATTAAATATGTATACTATATATTTTTCTTCATATATAGAAAATTGATACATATACTGAGTAGCCAGGTTATTATGATCTCTAAATGCATAATAACCTGGTCACTCAGTGTATATCCTATCCTCTATAATAAAAGGCTAATATGCAAATTGTCCCCTCAACCAGGAGTTTGACCAGTAGGCAGGCTGGCCAACTGCCCATGTCCCCTCCCCTTGGCCAGGCTAGTGAGATCCCACCTATGCATAAATTCATGCATCGGGCCTCTAATATATATATATATATATATATATATATATATATATATATATATATATTTATACACACACACTGAGTGGTCAGATTATTATGCTTTCAGAGATCATAATAATCTGGCCACTCAGTGTATATTTTCTTCAGCTCCATCAGTTTAGGAGTGCAAATAGAATCACAGAATTCCAACATTTGTTCTCTCTTATGTTTCACCTACTCAGCATGTGTAATATCCAGCCCAGATATGAATTTATATCAGGCCACTGGGTTCTGTCTCATTTATGCTCATAAATATGCTAATTTTTCCTTCTCCTGTCACAGATTGTTTCTCAGGGCATCCTGCTGGGATTGCTGAACACAGATTTGACTAACAGTTTGCACTGATGGGTATACTCACTTAGATCTGGCATCATGAGCTCTAATGGGAACCACCACCACAGACTGCCAATGGGTATTTTATCACTCACGTTTCAAAATAGCTGGAGTTCCAAAGTTAACTGTGAGAGGATTTTTCTTCTTTATTTTTATCTTGCAATATAAGGGGAATTGGGATAATGTGTGTGTATGAGGAGAATGTTGCTCACAAAGCTAGGATGCTTGTGTCGATGTGTCATAAAGATTCTAATGAAACAATGCTTCTTGAATTAACTTCTACCACTTACTGTCTGTATGAGCTTGGACAAGCCATTCAAATTCCCATGCCTAGATTTTTTCATCTGTAACTTTCAGTGGGCTTGGTGAGAGCTGAATACATAGTGTGCTAGAGCAACTGTGTTTGGCACATTTTAAATGCTACTTAAGTGTTTGCTACTATTGTCATTTGCAGTGACCGCTCAATATGAGATTTAATGCCTGAATCTTGACCAACCTTATTTCTTTCCCTTTAAGATTCCCACATATAGAGAATTCCCCCAGAAATCCAGAACAAATTGAGATCAAAGCACCTGACTCAATACTGATAAGCCTGGATTTAGCTTGAATTCAAGACCAAGTTGGGGTTTCCTCACTAATTTGTATGTATAAATCTAGTAAAGAGATATGACAACTGGGAAACTTAAGGTCTTTTCAAAATTGTTTTATATATATATGTGAAGGCTAATATGCACAGTGTCCCCATATGAGTTTGCCTGGGAGGCCAATAGTTCTATTGTTCACTATGACATCCGATGACCACCAGAGGGGTAGTGTGGAATGAAGGAAGGCCCCAGCCAGCAGCTGGAAGGAAGGCGTGGCTGGCAGCTGGAAGACCCTGATTGGCCCTGATTGCTGGCCAGGCCAAGGGACCCTACTTGTGCACAAATTTCATGCACCAGGCTTCTAGCAGGGACATAAAGAAGAATCTCTTTCATTGGTGGAGAGGGGCAAGAAAAAATGTATTTATTTTTATATAACTGTACCTTTGTAAATGTTTTATATCCTAACATTCAATACTTATAATCAATAGCTCTTATTCCTAATTAGCTAACTGAAGATATGACATGTTGATGACCCTTGACAGAAGTGAGGGGTAGAAAGTAGTGAGGGATTAATAAAAAGTCACCATCTTAGCAAGGGTGCTGAAATCCAGAAAGAAATTTACAATCTATCTAGCAAGAGAAAACAAAAGTAAAGCTAAGAGTGAACTCAGCAGTTGGAGAAAAAAAAAGAGTTACAGAAAGGGAACCCTGTATCTTGTGAATAAACTCTGCTTAAATCTTTAGCTGACCTCTGAGTGATGGCTATCTGGGTAGATTCTAAGCAGCACAAAGTTAAAATAACTGAACTGATATTGCAGAATTTGGAGTTTGAATTCAGCCATGAAACAAAATATTAGTATTATTCAGTGGACCAAAACAAAATACAGAGTCTCCACAACATATTGTTTTTGATTTTCAGAACAAAATCCAAATTTATTAGACATGAAGAAACAGGAATTATGACCCATACTTTAAGAGAAAAGGCAATCAATGAAGACCAACTTTGAAATGACCTAGATTTGGAACTAGCAAAGAATATAAACATTAATTTAAACTGCTCACAGGTATAGAGGAAATTATATGGGACTGGGGAATGGCAGCTGGCACATATATTTGTGTATATAGACTTTATTTTTTTATATAAAATAACAATTCTTATAAAAGTGGGGATGACTGAAAATAGTTTCATCATGCACACTCAAAAGGCACATTGAATTCAAAGTTGTCCTGTTGGATGCTCATTCATAATAATCAACCATTTAAAACTTCATAGGCCTTAGAGTAGACTTGAAATTAAACAACTATAATATAAAGTGAAAAATAATGTGTTTTATAAAAGCAGTGCTTAAAATGAGTCTGAAGTCCTTGAGGTAGACAGATTTTCTTCTAGATTTTGGGAGGAGAAGATATAAAAGAATGGTGTATGAAGGAGAGGCACATGTGATGAAATATCTTTATTTTTATATGTGGGCATGATGAAATAAGGGTGAGCACCCAAGTGCACACTGTAAAGGAAATTCTGAACATAACAAATAAAGTAGCAATCTTTGGCTGGAGAATATCGTTTGTGACAACAATGGCAAGAGATAATATATGAAGATGGCAAAATGCTGGACTGAAGAGTTTAAACAGGATTCTGAAGACACTAAGGCATCAATTAAAAAACAAGATGCAAAAACCCAACATTATTTTTTTTGAAAACCACAAAACTAAAAAAAGAATTTATTGTTTGTACTTCTTACAATCACATAGTACAAAAAAAACACAAATGGAATAACTTTTATAATTTTAATGAAATTCTGTTTAGTCTTCTAAGACTTAACTGACCACATGACAATTTTCTTGCAAGGAAAAAAAAATGAAGACATTTTCTATGAAATATTTCACCAAACTCTTAGAAAGAGTTCAATCCCACCACTTCTTGGGTTAAGGGTGGGGCAAATTTAATTTCATATTTATGAATTAAAATCCATGCAGAAAATACAAGTTATGATTAAATTATATCTTTTAAAACATATGAGAGTAAGGGAGAGGGAGAGAGTTATAGAAACATCATTGATAAGAGATAATCATTGGTTAGCTCCCTACTTCACACTATCCATTGGGGATCAAGCCCACAACATGGGTATATGACCTGACCAGGAATCGAACTATGGCCTCCTGGTTCATAGGTTGACACTCAACCACTGAGCCATGCTGACTGGGCATAAATATCTTGTAAAGGTTGCAGAAATAAGCAAATGCTTTCCTAAGGCCCTTTTTGTGGCTTTTCTGATGAAATTCAGACGATTCTGTTTGCAGATCATTATCAGGCAGTTATAAAATTACATTGAACACTTTAAAGTATGAATTACAAAGGCAAGGCATAAAAATCTTAAAGTCTAATACTAGGTTAGAAAATAAATCCTGTGGAGTAATGTGCTTTTATAATATTTAAGTTGCTTAAAGTAATGGAATTAAATGGGATTATTTTGTCCTTTTTGCATATCAGAATACAATACGACCAGAGTACCTTGGCACAGGAAGGAAAATTGAATTTTATGACTCTGCACTCATGTTTATTTTATCCTTCATGTTATTCACCCTTTATAGCTACTGATGTCAAGGAAAGAAACGGAGACTTGTGGCCATAGAAACATCTTGTTGCATATAATTAGCGAATTATTGCATGATACTTGTTTAACTTTAAAAAGCACCATTTTACCCCTGAATTTGTTTTTGTGGCATGGAATGGTGTCTCACAATCCTGAGATTATCTATATTGATATGTACATAAATATTCCTCTTACTCTATAATTTCATGAAATGTATTTTGTTTAAAAAATTTCCTCCAATGGTCTTAAGTAATGTACTATGCAAACAAGGTTCAATCAAAATGTGAGTCACTCTATTTAAGATCCAAATTTTCCTTGTAAATTATCCCAGTGCTTATAAAATAACTAAAGGCCTACTTCATGAAAATTCTTGCACTAGAAGAGGGGGGGTCATTTAGCCTGGCCTGCCCCTTTTCACAGTCTGGGAGCCCTTAGGGGTGGGAGGCGACTCACCCATCACATTTCTGTTGCTGCTACTGCCTGCAGTGTAAGCCTCGGCCAACCCTGGTTGTCTGAGCCTTGGACAGCTCCTGGGTGGCCCCTGACACTTGCCTGCCCCTTGGGCCACCCCTGGGAGGCTGAGGGGGAGGGGTGAAGGAATGGGGGGACTCCAGAGGTAGGTGCACAGAGTGGTTGGACCATCTCAGGATGGGCCTGGCTGTGCCACATACCTGCTGCCCCCACAGGGCTGAGAGGACTGGGCACCACCATCTTGTGGCTATGAGTACTGCCATCTTTGAGGGCATGGCAGTCAATTAGCATATCCCTTCCTTATTGGCTGTGGACACTGTCATATTTGTGAAGGTGTGACAGTCAATTAGCATATCCCTTCTTTATTAGATAGGCTGTATTGGGGTTGGGGGCGGTGAAGAGGGGAGGAGAAAAACTATGATTTTTCCTCCAGAATCAAAAATTAACCCAACAAATTCTGGTATTAACATTTCAGTTTCTCTTATTTGCTGCTTTTTATACTATCCATATACTTTAAGGTTTACTATTTAATCAAGAGCAGCCAGGCTAATAAACTTTAATATAGATCCGTGCAGTGATGATCAGAGTATGATAATTAAATGCCAGATGGCTCAATAATCACACAGTCTACTCACTTTTGTGATGTTTTTCTTGCTTTGAGTTTCCTGTTAGGCACTTGTGTTCTATAACTCTGAGGTGTTTGCAGTTGTCTTTGGTATCTCTTTCTAGCATTTTGGTAAAATCATTTACCTCTAAATTCCCTAACAATCAAGCTCAAACATTCCTTTCCCTTTGCTGAAATATTTCTACCCAATATGATCATGTACACCATAAACCAGATAGCAAAACAGAGAATTAAGCCAATTCATGATCAATAGAAAGGGACATCTAAGCCTCCCTGAACCTGTTTTAATGCTTTGATGCTCATGATCGTTACTCTTGAAGTTTGCTTAAGAAAGTACAACTTCTAGCAATCATCCTCCATAATGTATGTAAAAATCTGCTCTTCAGTTCTCACCCAACGTTACAGGATAGTGTGCATAAGAAAAACAATAGAGAGTTTTTGCCCAAAAACAATTTCTTTTTTTAACAGTCCAGCCAATGATTCAATTCAAACTTGCTCCTTGTATCTAGCATCTATTCTTCTCACACGGATTGAGGGATGGCAGCCTCCAGGATTTTGAATTTACACGACTAAAACTATCCCTGCTTGTCCAACGTCTATCCATGGGCAAGCGAACCAATAAATTCTTCTCACCCTCTTCATTGTTTTATTTTTTTTTTTTATGTGCTCTGGGTACACCACGTCTTTCAGAGCCAGGGGCGGATCTGTGACCCGCTCTGGTTTATGTCCCAGGCCAGCAAACGCTTAACTGGCCTACCACTCTGCTCTCACACAGAACCTTCTGTCCCGCAGGCACCTCCTCACTCTTTCCTGAGCGAAAACACAAGCCCGTGAGCACACCTCCCGAAGCACGCCAGGGACTTGAACTGCTGCCTCAGCTTGCTCGTCAGCATCTCCCTGAAGTGGTCCCCCACGAGAAAGTAGAAGAGAGGATTGATGACGCTGTTGAGGAAGGCCAGGGGCCTCGTCACGATGTACAAGGAGTGGATGATGATGTTGGCGCACGGGGCCTGCGACCAGTCCCACAGCCGAGAAGCGATCCGCAGGTTCCTCAGGACGTGGTAGGGGGTGAAGAGCACCGAGAAGATCACCACGGCCAAGATGACCAAGTTGAGGGGCTTCTCAAAGGGCAGGGCGGGAGCCTGCGGCCTGACTCTCTGCTTGAGGAAGACGGCGAGCTTGAAGTAAAAGAAGCACATCACAAAAAGGGGGACGAGGAACCCCGAGAAGGTAAGGCACATGCTGTAAATGAGGCTGTACTTGGGGTCCCCCGAACTTGCATAATCCCTACACCGGGTGTGGGTGTCCTCGGTATCGGGTTGTATGAAGAAAAGCATGGGCAGGAGCTCCAAGGTCACCAGGACCCAAATGCCCAAAGAGATTAAAACAGCAAACTCTTTCCTTTGCAGAAGGTGCTCTCGGAAAGGGTAATTCATGAGCAGGTAGCGATCGATGCTGATGCAGGTGAGGAAGAGGATGCTGGTGTAGAGGTTGGCATGAAGCATGAATCGGTTGCTGATGCAGAGCACGTCTCCGTAGGTCCATCGGTCAAGGGCGTAGCTCTTTATCAGCAGGGGCAGGGTGCACAGGAAAGCGAAGTCGGAGATAGAGAGGTTAAAGAGATAGACGTTGCTACTGCTCCAGTTCTTCAGACAGAAGAGGTAGCCGAAAACCACCACGCTGTTCCCAAGGACTCCCACGATGAACTCGATCCCATAAAAAACGGAAAGGTAGTATGTTCCTAGGGCAGCCTCGGCCGCCAGCCAGTTTTTGCAAGATGCATTCCATGCCTAAAGAAGGGAGAGAAAATGTAAGGATGAAACACGAGAGTATGGCTTAAGGACATAACTGCACTTAACATAATAATAGCTCTAAAATAACGCTTAAAAAAGTTGATTATATGGAGAGTGGTGTACATTAGGAAGGAGTACACATGTATGTGCATGTATATGTCGCTAATATTTCAAAATATATTTACTAGTATCTTTGAACTATATGCTGGCCAGTGGGAATAACAACAATGAATGAAAGTTTCTAATTTCAAACAATTTATAATATCTTGAGAAGAATCAGAAATTGAAAAAAAAAAAACTACATACAATAAAATACATTGTTGTTCATACGGAAAATAATACAATAATCCTTTCTAAGAGTAATATGCAAATTAACTGTTACTCCAACACACAAGATGGCTGTCCCCATGTGGTCAAAGATGGCTTCCCCTATGTGGACACAAGATGGCTGCGACAAGAAGGTCAGCAGCCAAGGTCAGTTGTAGGAGATTAGGCCAGCAGGGAAGGGCAGTTGGGAGGGACCAGACCTGCAAGGGAAGGCAGTTGGGGGCGATCAATCATGCAGGGGATGGCAGTTATGAGGGACCAGACAAGCAGGAGAGAGCAGTCAGGGGCAATGAGGCTGGCAGGGGAGGGCAGTTAGGAGTGACCAGGTCAACAGGGGAGGGCAGTTGGGGGGGACCAGGCTTGCAGGGGAGCAGTCTGGGGGATATAGACCTGCAGGGAAGGGCTGTTGAAAGGGAACCAGATCAGCAGGGGAGAGCAGTTAGGGGTGACCAGGCTGGCAGAGGAGGGCAGTTAGGGACAATCAGGCTGGCAGGGGTGCAGTTAGGCATCAATCAGGCTGGCAGGGAAGTGGTTAGAGGGTGATCAGGCTGGCAGGTAGAAGCATGTAGGGGCAATCAGGAAGGCAGGCAATCGAGCAGTTGGGACCCAGCAGTCCTAGATTTTATGAGAGGAATCCCAGATTGGAGAAGGTGCAGGCTGGGCTCAGGGATACAACCTGCACAAATTTTTGCAAGATGCATTCTTGCACAAATTTCATCCACTGGGCCTCTAGTCTATCTAATAAAAGAGTAACACACTAATTGACCATACCTTCATGATGCCCAACGGCCAATCAGGAGTAAGTATGCAAATTAGCCCCCAAAATGGCAGGTTGCTTTGCATACACAAGAACAGAGCCAGCAGTGTGGGAAGGCAGAGAGGCAGCTCTGCGCTGGAGCAGAAAGGCTACTCCAGCCAGAGCCAAGATGGTGCCAGCAGCCAGGGGAATGAAGGCCCATTCTTGCATGAATCTTCATTCGTGCATTGGGCCACTAGTTAATAAGTAATAATACAAGAATAAACTCTGTATTTCACATACTCCTAACTGTAACCCTACTTTTTCCCCACTCTGTACATGGTAAAGAGTATTCCAGACATTAGGGAAGGTATGTGCAAAAGCCGTGAGGTGGAAACATACAGAGGATTTGAAAACTGCAAAGGGATCAATGAAAAGGTCAGTGAAGAGAGTGAAGAGGAATGTTTCCAGGACTTACCGTGCTTCCCAGCACACTGTAGTTGTCTGACAAATTCTGCTGAGTTAAATCAGATTGAATCATAATCTAGAAGAGGAAACAAGGATTGTTAAAACTCCAGTCTTGACTTTTCAATAGCTCTTACTTTGTTTCTATAAGCATTATGCTTATTTTTACCAAATTCATGAAATAAAAATCAGTTTTAAAACATGTTTTTTTTAAAGTCTAACATATAAAGCTTAAAAATCTTAGTAATAGCTGAGACTGGTTTGGCTCAGTGGATAGAGCGTTGGCTTGCAGACTGAAAGGTCCCAGGTTTGATTCCGGCTGCGGGCATGTACCTTGCTTGCGGGCACATCTCCACAGAGGGGTGTGTAGGAGGTGGCTGATCGATGTCTCTCTCTCATCGATGTTTCTGACTTTCTATCTCTCTCCCTTCCTCTCTGTAAAAAATCAATAAAATATATTTTTTAAAAATCTTAGTAATAATAATAAAAAAGCAGCCACTATTTAGTGAAAGCTTATAGTGTACCAGGGACTGTACTCACCACTTTCCAAGAACTATCTTATTTAATCAAGAGGCAAGGACTGTTCTTATTTTAATTTTACACATGAAGTCACTGTGGCTTGGAAAATTAAGTATCTTCCTCAGGTCTTACATCTTTGCATCATGGGCTGTAGTACCATTATTAAATATTGCATCCTACTTATTTCTAGTGAGGAAAAAAGCAAGATTAAAAATAGAATTTTCCAAAAATCTCTTTGTCATATAGAACTCTCTGTGCTAGTTGTTGCAACCAAATGATTTTTTCAATATCAGTATTATTTTGGTCAATAGAGCAAAATAAGGTCAATGACCTGAACTGCTTTTTCTGGGGAACATGAAAACAATGAGTAGAATTCGCAGTCCTGAAAGCATCTGAAAAATTCCTATCTTTCAAATTTAAGTGGTCTTCTTCAGTAAAAGATGGGTGGTGTTTAATTTATGAAAACAGTTCATTGGAATTGTAGATATGACAAATTCAATATTTTGATGCTAGTTTAATCATTCTTTAAAACACCGTAAGTTCCTCTGAGCCTCTCCTCAAGTCATTTCAGGACAACATGCCACTAAGGTCAACTCTAGACACAGCTGGATAGGAACTTCCTTGAGTAGCAGGCACTTGAACGCTGGCTGAGGAGCAGGTTGGCTTTTCTCCATCTTTGATTGTCTCTGATTCTACTGTTCTGCTGCTTTCTCACATCTCTAGGAATTTATTACATTTTTCAATTTCATATCTTTCCCATTTTTTCAAACCACTTCTATCTACTCTCTCTACTTCGCATTGGCAGATGTTTTTGTCTCTGAGTTCCCCGAGGGACAGCCCACTCATGGATGTCCACTCTCTAGTTCTGGCCTCTGTACCTGGCTTCTTCCTTCTGATGACAATAGAGAATGTCTATTCCTCTGGGCTTATTCCAGATCCAACTCATTCCCAAATTCTCAGGATTGCTCACTGTTACCCAAACTCTCTCTTTCCTGTCTCTTCAGCCTTCTGCTTCTCCTGCTCAGCTACATCTTTTCCATTGGTCTATACGCATTCTCTCGTCTTAAAAAATAAAGAGCAGACATTACCAGCTCTCCCTGGTTTCAAAGGTTTCTCTCATTAGCTTGAAGTACAACAAAGAGCTGTCTTCGCCAATTGCTTTGATATCCTGACACCCCATTCCCTTTTACTCCTATTAGCTTCCACTTTGCTCAACCCAATGCTCATTTTCCACTACAAGTCTTCTTTCTTGATTTCTCAGTTATTTTCTTTACCATGATTTCTGGAAACACTCTCTTCCTATACCGTCTATGACATGACAATTCCCTAATTTTCCTTCTTTTTGCCTTGTTGTTTGCAGGCTCTTTTTAAGCCTTCTTATTTTTTTTAAATATATTTTATTGATTTTTCACAGAGAGGAAGGGAGAGGGATAGAAAGTCAGAAACATCGATGAAAGAGAGACATTGATCAGCCGCCTCCTGCACACCCCACACTGGAGATGTGCCTGCAAGCAAAGTACATGCCCCTGACCGGAATTGAACCCGGGACCTATCAGTCCACAGGCCAACGCTCTATCCACTGAGCCAAACCGGTCTTGGCCTTTTTAAGCCTTCTTGACCTAAGTGTTAAATGTTGAGTTCCTCAAGGCTCAGTACTGAACTTCTTTATCTTGACACTGCATGAATGCACTCATCCACTTTCTAGCTTTAATGATCATCCATATAGCAGCTCTCAAATATATATCAAAGCCTGGGCCTGTCTTATAAGTGTTAGTTATTTATACTTACTGCCACTGAGACATCACTTACAGATATCTCTGCCTCCAGAAATCCTGTACTAAACTCTTCAACTCCTTTCCTGACACTGTTATACCTCTACCTAACTCCATCAATGACCTTACCATTTCCCCGGGCCATTTTACCTTAAAAATATCAAAACATCCTTTAAGTCACCTACAGCTTACCTTCAATTACAAATAAACTACCAGGTCTCATAGTCTGAAATGTACTGATATTTTTCAAGTGCATTTCTATTGCTTCACGCCTTCACCATCAGCCTTGTCCTGGCACCACCATCTCTATCTTGGACTGTGTCCTATCCTCCTATAGTCTCCTCACATCCCTGTACCTCTTCCAATCTGCCTTCAACATGACAGCTAAATGATATTTAGAAAGTACAACCGAAATTCTGATCATATTACTCTCCTCAATCAAAATGCTTCAATGACTTTCCACTAAAGCAGCGGTTCTCAACCTGTGGGTCGCAATCCCTTTGGGGGTCTAACGACCCTTTCACAGGGGTCGCCTAAGACCATGGGAAAATGCAGATATTTACATCACGATGCATAACAGTAGCAAAATTTCATGGTTGGGGGTCACCACCACATGAGGAACTGTATGCAAGGGTCGCGGCCTTAGGAAGGTTGAGAACCACTGCACTAAAGGAATAAACTCCAAAACCTTTCGTGGGGACCTCACAGCATAAACTGGCTCCTGAACTCCACTTCAGCCTCACCTAGCATCATTCATTTCCCTGCTCACCTTTCTTCCTGTTCTCTGAGAGCACAGAAAAGATCCCTCCCATTCAGTTCACTGAATTTCTTTTCACTGACCTTCCCCACTGTGGTTCTTGCCCCATCACACGTTCTGTCTTACGTCTACACTTCTCTCAGACATCAGTTTAAGTGCGGGTTTCCCCACATATCTTCCCTGACCCAGCAATATAAATTAGATCCTCACATTGTATGCTCTCATTTGATACTGAGCTTATTTTTAACTTCCCTCCACTTTATCTTATTCATGGTGGATCTCTTAGACCTGGCACGGTGACTATCAGATAGTAGATGACCTATAAATGCTTGCTGAGTGGAGAGATTGTAATATAAACACTTGATTATTTAGAAAACATTTTCATAAATATTTTCTCCATGATCAAATCTGTAATAAGTCCACCAAATTAAGCCCATTGTTCTATTTTACTATAAAAGCTGACCTGCAAATAATATGACAAATCTTCAAAAATGACAATTGTAATAGTGGGAGGTGTGCTTTAGATACACATTGGAAGAAAGAAAAACTGAATATGTATTTTCTAGGATCACTTTTATAAATGAAGGATAATTAAAGACTTAAGAGTTCACATCTGAAATTAATAAACATTACAAGGTCAGGGACACGTGCCAAAATATTAATAGTTTTATCAGTAGTGATAAGATGCCAGATGACTTTTATAGTGTGCTTTCTCCTTTTGATTTATCTAGACTTTTTTTATTTTCCCCTTATCAGCTTGTATTTAATAATATTAAAACTTCTTAAGAATGCAAGAAATAGGTTAACATTTTTAAAAGGTAGTTTTTAAACAATAAGCTTTATTTTTTACACCGATGGTAAGTTTCCACTATTACTTCTAACTCTATTCTTAGCTGCTTTCAGTTTCACGACTTCTGCACGCTCTCTTCCTTGCCTTCTATGACTGGCAATCTCCTGTTGTCCTTTCTCTTTAAAGACTTTTCTGTGGTATAATCCTTGCTTGCCTGACCTTTAAATGTAGCTCTTCGAAGTTCAGTTCTGGGCAACTTAGTTATTTTGGGAATTATTAAAAAAACTGGTGTACACACTCAAATGAATATTAAGACAATAAAAAGTTTTTAATACAAAAAAGTATTTGTTTCATTTTCCAGTTTCCTTTTTTTTTCTAGTTATGTCTTATTTTTCTGCCTAGTCAGTTCTTAAACGTACTGAACTGACGTATGTCAGTAGCATACGTGCAGCACAAAAGTTTGGCTGCCATGAAAGAAAAAGACAGCTCTAACTAAAAGGCAGCTTTTCCAATAGCTAGCACTCAGCCAAGTTGAAGCCATGGATTCTTCTGTTTCTGAGTTGTCCACTGGGATTGGAAATTAGGGAGAAAGCAGGGATAGAAAATATCAGGACTGAAATAAGAAAAATGAATGGCTAGACAACTTTGACCTGCCTTTCAGAGTGATTCCTTCATTCTTTTAAAAAACACACAACAAAAACATTTTAGTGTGTGACACTCACTCAGAAAATGCAGAGAGGCAAAAAGAAGAAGTCAAAATTTCTGTGAACCAATGAACCTTAAGTTTTGGATATCATCCTACAGTTAAACATTTATTTTTATAGAAGTATGATGTGTTTCAATATGTTTTTGATAGATTTATTTTATTTAAAATATTATTCCTAAATTCATGATACTACTAAATTGTGGTTTTATAAATGTAAGTCTGTCTAATATTTTCAAACCAATGTAACCTCGCCAGAATCCACAATTTCCAGGGTTACAGATTCCAAGTTTGATGATGCTTGTAGTTAAGTGTGTTCTTAGTGTGGCCATCACAATTCTACAAATTGATGAAATAAACTGGTTCTTTAAGGAAAATTCCCAATTAAAGGGAAATTTCCTCATGAAAAATTAATATTCTCTCTTCCACTTCCTAGTGATTGATTTTTAATTTTTAGAAAATAAAAATTGTTATAAATGATTTGGACAAATTATTTTAAGAAGTTTTTAGATATTGGCAATTAAAGTAACATCTTTAATTATTTATTCAAAATTATACCTATACCTGCTAGAATTATTAACCTATAAGGAATATTAATTTCATTCACATAAGCAGTTCTTAATTTTAACCTGAGAATATGTTTCTTTCACTTTGATTATATTCAGCCTTTTAAAGGTGTATGCTTTTGAAACAATTTAAAACCTATTCGATAATTTAAAACTTAAATTGTTTTTCTTATATTCATCATAATAAAGAACATTTATGAAATATTAATTCTCAATTGTTTGATTAAGCCAAATTTACACAGTAATATGAGTATATTTTTATAAAATTGTTTTTTCATTAATAACCCATTTGAATAAAGAACATATTTACACTTAAAAGCTATGTAATTTAATGTTGATTGCATGATATATTTTATATGTTGCAGAAATTACAGCAGAAGTCAAAGGATTAAAATGTTAAAGTATGGTGTCAAATAGTGTTTTTTTTTAATTTCTTAAAAATAACTCACCACTTATAAAACATTTTGGAATATATAATAACATGATTTCTGCAATTTTTCCTTTTGCTCTAGTGATTTATATTCTTGAATAATGCCATTTTTACAAACACAACTGGTACATTTAAATTTTAATATTTCCTCTAGCATATTATTTTCAATATAAAACATATATATATTTGTTTCACATGATTTAAAAACTATATTTTTTTCAAGTAGTTATATTTATTTAAATGATTCTCATTCTTTTTCTTTATGAAATATAAGTTACCAAGACATAAACAAGTACAATAAATCCCTTAGAAGAAAATAAATTTTAGTATTTGGCCATTTAAACAAGGGATTACATTTGCTAAAAAATAAATATAAAGGAAAAATATATGACTTCCTTTCAGTTTCTTTTGCTGCCTTACATGTACATATGAACAACAGTGCAGACTGTTCATTTAAACATTGCTTTAAACCTTAATTGCACACTAGCCACTTTTTAAAGAAACCCCTAATAAACAGTACTTATTTACTTTAAATACCTGGGCAACACGAGTTACATTGCCACTTACCATTCTGTTGGAAAGCCCTGATCGCTTGACAGAGATCCTTTGCCAGCCACTTGGTGCAGCTTCGACCCAGTGCTGTGCCTCTAGACATAGTGAGTGCAGTGTGCTTTGCGTATCATGCAGCCAAGATGAATAATTCAAAAGTGAAGGAATAATTTACTCAGTCAGACCTCCAAGCCAAGTTCAAGTAAGGGAACTTCCTGTAAAGTCCAGACACAAAACAAATTGCTCATTTCACAAATAGCTCTTGCAAAGACTGCCGTTGAAATATTTGTGTTATCTATCAAAACAACAGAAAAGCACGTGTTATTTTTATGTTTATTTGCATATTTAAAAGTTAGTACTGTTTATGTTAGGTATGCGATTGCTTTTTGCTTTTTTAAAACCAGTTTTTAAAAGACTGTATTGAGATATAACATACAGAATCCTAAAATTCACCCATTATAAGTATATAATTCACGATTTGTAGTAAATGCATAGTGTTGTGCAACCATCACCACAATCTAACTTTTTTTTTATGTTGATGTTTATTTTTCTTTTTATTGAATTTATTGGGGTGACACTGGTTAACAAAATTATACAGGTTTCAGGTGCACAATTCTACAACATATCATCTGTTCAGTGTATTGTGTGTTCACCAACCCAAGCCAAGCCTCTGTCCATCATCCCTATATCCTCCTCCACTCTCCTCATCCTCTGCAATCACCACACTGTTGTCCAAGTCCATAAGTTTTTTTCCGCTTTGTTTTATATTTTGTTCAATCCCTCCCTCTTCCCCCAGCCTACCCTCAGCTGTCAGCCTGCTCTCTGTGTATGAGCCTGTCTCTGTTTTGCTTGTTAGTTCATTCTGTTCTTTAGATTCCACATATGAGTGAAATCGTATGGTATTTGTCTTTCTCTGACTGGCTTATTTCACTTAGCACAATTGCAGCATTATTTACTATAACCAATATTTGGAAGAATTTCAACTGTAAATAAGTGGATTAAAAAGCAGTGGTAGCCCGGCCAGTGTGGTTCAGGAGGTCATGGTTCTATTTCCTGTCAGGGTATGTGCCTTGGTTGCAGGCTTGATCCCCCATGTGGGATTTGCAGGAGGCAGCTGACTAATGATTCTCTCTCATCATTGATGTTTTTATTTCTGTCTCCCTTACCTTATCTCTCTGAAATCAATATATATATATATGGCTGTGGTACATTTACACAATGGGATACTACTTAGCCATAAAAAAGAAGAAAATCTTACCTTTGTGACAGCATAGATGGACCTGAGAGCTTCTGCATTTTGTTTTTGTTTTTTTAATTGATAATTTTTGGTGAATTCTATATTGGGCATATAATAACAAAATATCTGTTACCAACAATATTGATGGAACTACAAAATTTGCAAAAATAATATAGAAGCAAATCTGAATATATGTTCTGTCAGTATACTAGCAAAAGGGATACTAATGTATTTCCCATTTTATTTTCTAATAAAGGCCTAGTGCACAAAATTCATGCATGAGAAGGGTATCTCCTCAGCTCGGTCTGCACTCTCTTCAATCTGAGAACCCTCAGGACGTCTGGCTCCTAACCACTCATCTGCCTGCCAGCCTGATCTTTCTAACTGCTCTCCCCTGCCTGCCTGATCATCTGTAATCTCCCTTGGCTTGGCCCCACCAACATGGCTTTTTCAAGAAGGACGTTCAGAAGGACATCCAGAAAGTCATCGGAAGATGTTCAGTCTAATTAGCATATTACTTTTTTGTTAGTATAGATACTCCTTGTCCTAAAAATTCAGGTTGTCCCAGGTTTTCCTATTATGGAAAGAGAGCCGCAGTAGCATTCTGGGTTCTGACCAGGGCTTATGTGCTTGTGCTTTATCTCAGCAGATGCGATTCTTAGTAGAAGACTCTTTGACGTACCTTGAACGTTTCTATTGAATTTGCCAAATCATCCTCCAAAAATCTTGAACCACTTTAAACTCCCACCAGCAACCATGCGTGTGCCCTCTGTCCCACTTTGATGACAATATCATTGATTTCTTTCTAGAAGTTTCCTTCCCGTCAGCCAAGACTGCTTGATACTTGAACCAATCTCATTTTTCAGCTGGGGACTTGATTTCCGAGATAGAATTATGGAGGAGGAAAATAGTTTTCCTCTTCCTTTCTAAGTTCTTAGTAGAGGCCCTTGTAATGAACGGCAGATCACCAACAGAAAAACAAAAGTTCATTAACATGTACATCTCATGTATATGTGGGAGATCCCAGGGAAAATGAGTAACTCCTCAAGGTGGCTTAGAATGCAGATTTAAATACCTTCTTCCTAGGGAAAGGGCATGGGAGATGCAGGCCCCTTAGAGCAGAGTAAATGATATTTAGGGAAGATGAATGGGGGTGGGGGGAAATAGCTTGTAACAAAGTTTTGGTGTGATGTCAACTTCCACTCTCCTGTCCTGTGACAGGAGTAAGTCTTCTCTGCTTGGTGACACTTCTCCCATCTTGAGGATCTATGACATTTGAGCTCCTTTAGGGGGGTCCGATATTAGGCAGATCAGAATTTAGTGAAAGCCTCTGCATGCATTTGCTGTTTTTCAAGCATCTTCAGCTCAAGATCATCAATATCACAACACACATATATTGGGGTGGCATGTTCTCTGACCTTCAGAATAAACCCACCAAAGCTTCTTTCCTCTCTTAGATGATTTGCCACAGTAGCGTTATTCCCCGGAGACGGTATTCTGACCAGACCTTCCTGGAAGTGGTCATAATATTACCCTGAGCTTGTAGAAAGGTGTGGGCCTCATTGCTAAATCAACCAGGGGCAGTTTTTTCATCTCGTGGGAAGGGAGATAAAATTATGATAGTTTATCTTCCTTTCCACAGGCTTCTTGTGGGTTTGTGTTTCCTCTGCCCCTTCCATCCCCCTAGCACCCCCAACGCCTTGGCTCCGGAACTTGGGGCTGCTGGGTGTCCGCCTCCCTGTGGGTTTGTGTCTCTCTTTCGCCCCTGCAGCCCCAGCATCACCTGGCTGCTATGGGCCTCACCATCTTGGTTGGGTTAATTTGCATACTCACTCCTATTGGCTGGTAGTGTAGCGGAAGTATGGTCAATTTGTGTGTTTCTCTTTTATTAGATAAGATTATCAGAATCAAGAGACATTAAAAAATACATCAAGTGGCTAGAGATTAGGGAGAGAGATGATGTCTAAGTAAGACAAGCTCAGCACCTGGTAATTCATACACTGGAGTCAATGTTCTGGAGAGCACCTGGAGGCGCATCACCACAATTTCAGACAGGAATCCCACCTGGCTTTTCTGAGGATTATACTAGGTTTATATTCAAGTATACACTGGATCTACTTGGTGTGAACCATAGGGTATATGTCATGTCCCTAATTTAATTTGAATGACATGAAAGTTGAGCATTGAGTTAGCAGGGACAGGCAAAAGCTCAAAAAGAACTCAACAAATGATATAAGCTTGGTCTAGGAAAGGAGCAGTAAATTGGAGTGAAATGGTTGGATTTAAGACCGGTGGAAGAAAAACATAAGGACTGGGTGGGTAATAGATTGGATGTATATCATGAAGAAGAAGACTTGACCAGGAGGTTTTGGGCTTCAGCACCTATGCAGATCAGGCGCCAGTAATAAAGACATAAATGATTTGCTTATGAAAGAGCTTTTTGATGAACTCTACATCTTCAAATGCTTCATCCTCTTGGTAACTCGATAATATTTTGATTGCGTCATTCTAATCATATTAATTTTGTGTATTTTATTATAGTTGAACAAAGGTTAGCTTTAATATTATAGTTACGAAACAGAAAATAAGGCTTTGCATGTGTAGGAAAATGTTATGCATTAATAGAAAACTGCACATCTTTTATGCATAGGGCACACCCCTCCACTTTATCTGATTCCCAATGTAGGGAAGCTATTTTACAACTAGGTAGGTTGTAGAATAGTGAAAGCAATGGAAGTTTGGTACTCTCTAGTATATCCTCAATTCGTTCTCAGTTTTGCCTCAACTTCTATGTTTATTACAACATTCCTGTTCTGTAAGGTTGTTCTACAAAAAATGTTCTTTTTAACTGGTTATAATATCTAGCTGATTCTTTTGTTGATTGTAAGTAAAATAAAAATTTTAACATGTCCAGAAAAAAAAAGAAATTCTAGTATTCCAGCCAGTCTTCCTAGTCACATTTCCCCTTCTTCAATATACGAGATCCCAAATTTTAGAAACTTAAATTATGTTATATCTATCTACACACAAGTATGTATGCATGTATGTATATGTATATATATGTAATCTACAGCTACATATATATTATACATGAATAAAATATAAATGTATTTATACATGAAATGTATGTGTATCTATTTGTTTATCAAATAATATCTGTCATTTTTTGAGTTCTTATATTTCAGGTATTGCACTAAGTACCTTCATGCAATAAATGCTTGTAAAAGCTCTCTGAGGTTGTTATTCTTTTTAAACTTTTTTTCATTTGACAGGTTAAAAATCTGAACCTCAAAGAGGATAATTAACTTCCCCAAGATCACAGAATCTATAAGGAGAAGGACCTGAGTTTAAATCTATATATTTTGATTATAAAAGCACCAGCACTGATTCTTAACTTCCTTGCAAATTGAATGACAATCCTTTTGATATACATCACTGATTAAATCAAAGTCCAAGAATTAATGACATACTTTTTTTCAGAAATGCAGTTCTCTTATTCTTTTAGAGAAAAGATTTTACAAAACCATCACTTTTGTTTATAATGTATAAAGGTAAAGCACCCCTAGTTGGTTTGGCTTAATGGATGAAACATTGGCCTGCCAACCAAAGGGTTCAATTCCAGTCACAGGGCACATGCCCAGATTGTAGGTCAATCCCCAGCAGGGGACATGCAGGAGGCAACCAATAGGTGATTCTCTCTCATCATTGATGTCTCTATCTCTCTCTCCCTCTCTCTTCCTTTCTGAAATTAATAAAAATATATTTAAAAGTAAAAGGGTAAAGCAAAGCATTTGAATGACCAGTGCAAGGTTTATGAATTTGAAGCATAAATTAACAAGGACCCCTTCCAAACAACCCAGGGACATGGCTGTATTTCATAGGTTGCTGCCACCATTCTGGTGGGAGACATGGAAAACTCCCTCTTTATGGGGTTGGTGGAAATTCCCCAAGCCTTCCTCTTTCTTTCCCTCACATCCTGTTTACCATCATACCCTGGGCTGCTAAGATAAAAAGTGGTCTATGCTTCTCCTTTCTGAGAGTACAAGTCATCAGACCTGTGGCTGGGTGGCCTTGCTTTCCTCCCACCACTAATTCATCAAAGGTACCAGTGCCCCAGGATGCCCTCAGTGGAGAAACGAGAGTGATTTGGGGACAGATTTAATGAAAGTTCTTCAGTACTTTTCTTCTTTTCATATCACCAGATTGCATTCAATTCTATAGAAAGATAGCTGCACAGCGAAAAGAACAGATGCGGGATTCTGAACCTTTTAAATATTGGATGTGCAATCCTTTAGTCACATAGAACCTCACATGTTGAGAGGCGACACACTTGATTTAATACTCTACCCTCAAATTTTAATTGAAATTATTTTTTTATTTATTAAATAAATCTTTATTGTTCAGTTTATTACATTTTTTTCTCTTTTTTTTCCCCATAGCTTTCCTCCACCCGGCTCCCACCCCAACCTCTCCCCTTACCTCCCCTCCACACTGTCCTTATCCATAGGTGTATGATTTTTGTCCAGTATCTTCCCTCACCCTCCACAATCCTTCCCCCTGAGAATTGTCAGTCCACTCTCTTTCTGTGCTCCTGTTTCTATTATATTTACTAGTTTATTCTGTTCATCATATTTTTAATTCACTTAATTTTTAGATTCACTTGTTAATAGATATGTATTTGTTGTTCATAATTTTTATCTTTACCTTTTTTGTCTTCTTCTTCTTAAAGAGTATCTTTCAGCATTTCATATAATACGGGTTTGGTGGTGATGAACTCCTTTAGCTTTTTCTTATCTGTGAAGCTCTTTATCCGCCCTTGAATTCTGAATGAGAACTTTGCTGGGTAGAGGAATCTTGGTTGTAGGTTCCTGCTGTTTATCACTTTGAATATTTCTTGCCACTCCCCTTTCTGTTAAGAAATCAGCTGACAATGGAATGGGTACTCCCTTGTAGATAACTGTTTTTCTCTTGCTGCTTTTAATATTCTTTCTTTGTCTTTTGCTCTTGGTATTTTAATTATGATGTGTCTTGATGTGGTCCTCTTTGGATTCTTTTTATTTGGGGTTCTGTGTGCTTCCTGGACTCGTAAGTCTATTTCTTTCACCAGATGTGGGAAGTTTTCAGTCATTATTTCTTCAAATAGGTTTCAGTATCTTGCTCTCTCTCTTCTTCTGGCACCCCCATAATTTTAATGTTGTACACTTGAAGTTATCCCAGAGGCTCATTACACTATTTTCACATTTTTGGATTCTTTTTTCTAAAATTGGGAGGGAGAGATTAGATTTTTTTTCTTTTTTCTTTTCCAGTGGAGTGTTTTCTGCTTCTTTATATTTCAAATTTTTGACTTGATTCTTGCATTCCTTTAGTCTGCTGTTAGGTCTCTGTATAATATGTTTTATTTCAGTCAGTGTATGTTTAATTTCTAGTTGGTCCTTTTTCATCTTCTCTTGGGTCTTGCTAAATTTATCCATCTTTTCTAGTAAATTATTGAAAAACCTTATAACCATGGTTTTAAACTCTATATTCAGGCATTTGTTTTCCTGCATTTTTTTTTTGTTTGTGATCTGTTCCTTTGTCTCTGCATTTTCACTATGCTGGGAGAACTTCTGTGCTGGAATCAGCCTTCTGATATAAGATTTGCAAAACTGCAAAAGTCTCTCTGTTGAGGTCAGATGGGGTGAAGTTTCAGGGCTTAGTAGACAGCTTTGGCTTCTAGTCAGCCCTGCTCTATGGGGCTCCAGGGTCTCAAGTGACTCTCGGTAATCATTGCAGCCTCTCTGTGCACACACTCAAGTGTGTCTTTAGACTTCTGTCTTTCCAGCTCCCCTGCATTCTGGGACCCATATGAGTCTGGATTCCCAGGGTCTTGTCCGAAACTGGGGTTCAGTGGACTTAGAAGCGGCACAGTTGGGAGGTTCTGTCTCCTGGCCACTAGAGAAAACCAGCAGCACAATCAGCAGTCCATCTTCTGTGCACAGTGGCGTGCATGCCCCCAGACTTCTCTCCTTTCGCAGTTCCCTTAAATTTCCATGTACTCCTCCCTTTTCACTGTCCAGACTTCCCCTGTTTGAGTCTCACCCGGACCTGAGGTTCAGTGCCGCAGGATAAGGGGTTCAGTGCAGTTGGAAGTCTCTGTCTCTTTCCCACCAGAAGAAGCCAGCCAGGCACTCTGGCGCCTGCTCTCTCCATGTGTGCTTCTCTGTAACTCGGCTTTTTGCAGCTCCTCTGAGTCTCTGTGAGCCCCTCTCTTTCTTTCTAGTTGAGAATTTCCACTCAGCCAGCTTTCCTGTGGTTCTGGATGATCTTCCATCTGTCTTTTAGCTGTAGTTTTGAAATTGTTGTGTGAGGCAGCGGTTTAGGTGTTCACCTATGCCAGCAACTTGGTTTCTCTCCTTAATTGAAATTCTTATCATTAAAAATTTTTATCAATTTCACCCACACATGCACACACACACACACACACACACACAGAGAATTGTTTTCTACTTATTGATGCATTCATCAATTGATTTTTGTATATGTCATGTACTAGGGATCTAACCCATAACCATGGTGTATTGGGACAACACTCTAACCAACTGAGCTAACAGGCCAGAGCTTAATTGAAATTCTTAATAACTTTAATAAGAGGCCCTGTATTTTCATTTTGCACTAGGCTGTGCAAATTATGTAACTTTCATGCCTGGGACAGTACAAATTTCCTGGAAAATGATTTCTATGTAGCACATAAAATTTCAATGGGGCAAAGTTTTCATTTTTTGGTGTGCTTCTTTCTTTCTTTTCTTTAAACAACATGTTGAAATTTACTGGGTGAAAAAGAGCACAGGGCTGATGGCAAACTGCCTCTTCAAATCTGGGCCTCACCTCTTACTAGCTCTCAATTTTCTTATTTGTGAAAGAGGCCAGTTGCATGGAAGATATAGTAGAAAGTCATCGTTTACTTATATAGTGTGGGGTCCAAATTAATTGGTAAATAAATGCACACTATTACAGAAGTTTATAAGTAATAAGAAGCAGACTTCTTCAGAGTGACCATGACAATCCAATGTTATCAATATGAGAATATTTGCTGCCCAGGAAGGTCTACTTAAAAAGTTTAATTATTGGTTAACAAATGTATTGGCTATCAAATTGATTATTTAAGTCTGTCAACTAAATAGAACATTTTAGATAAGAAACCAGACATGTTAAATATAAATAAGAAAAGCAGTCATAGGAGGGAGACTAGAAAAGTCTCTGAGCATGGTTAGAAAACAAATTCTTTCCACAGCACAAACAAGGCCATATAAGGATCACATTGATTTTTAAGGAATAACAAGCTGGGAATGGTAGGCAATGAATGCAATTCAAGAAATTTCTCTTAAAACCTTAAGGGTGGTAATTATTAATAATACCCTGTTTCCCTGAAAATAAGACAGTGTCTTATATTAAATTTTGTTCCCAAAGATGCGCTAGGTCTTATTTTCAGGGAATATCTTATTTTTCCATGAAGAAGAACACGGTACACATTTATTGTTGAACAACAACAACAAAAAAAAAGGAAATTTATTACCTGTATATGGTACCTTAGTAGTTGTCATCACAAACCAGCTCACTGATTGGCTGCAGCGCAGCCAGAGCTGTTCAAGCAGTGCGAGGTCTCTTTAAATCAGGAGTCAGAAGCCTTATGGTAGCTTCCGGGGCCTTATATTCCCGGGAGGCCTTAAGTTCAGGGGAGGCCTTATTATCGGGGAGGTCTTATTTTAGGGGGAATGCCTTATATTACAGCGAGAGGCAAGCCTGGAAGTAGGTCTTATTTTCAGGGGATGTTTTACTTTCGGGGAAACAGGGTAATAATAATAATAATAATAAACCCTCAAAGAGTTTGAAATGAGTCAATATTTGAAATGAATATTATTGAGGATGATACATAGGTGTTGCTGTGTTAGGTGGACTTGCCCAATGATTAATTTCCTATGGTTTAGATAGGAAAAGATTTTAAGAGAACAGCAAATGCATAGAGCCTATATATGAATGTCTCTAAACACTTCCAGATTCTAGAATCGAAAGAAACTGTTGACCAATTACTTTTTTTTAATGGAAACTTGTCCATTCAAGATGGCCATTTAAGTTGTGGCAAAGCAATCTGTTTCCTCTTTATATAAAATTTCTTGTCATATACAAAGTTTTTTTTTCCTCTTATCACATAATTAAAAAAAAAAGTCAAGTCACATTTATTATCTTTCCACACAACTCAAAGGAATTGTGTTCTGCTGAATTTAATATATGTTAATTGTTAGACGTTTCTGGTTATCGCTGAAAATATTTTAAGTTCTTTGAGTGATTAATAGTTAATCTAGAAATACAAAAAAACCTCACTTTTTAATATTCAAACACCAACAGCTAAATAATTTTTTTAAATGATAAATGGTAATCTTAAATCACACGTGCTTCCTTACAAAAACAATGCTGTCTTGTTTCCCTGATATGAAATTCAAACATTTGTGTGAATTATGGACATCAATTTTATTCTCAAGAGTCAATGACCAAGGCATTACCTTTTTTATTAAACTGTTTGCCTAAAGTAGTGAAATTTGTTAATTGGCTATTTAACTATTCAGTCTTTTCCAGTCACATTATTGTATTTTCTACAAATTGGACTATTTTTGATTCTAAGACTATTTTTGCATTATTTGTGAAAACACAACAAAACAAAAAATAACTAGTTCATCATTTTGATGTACACATAAGCATTTTTGACTGAGTACAAATTAACCATTCCCCATCTTGTACCCATGGCTTGCTCCAATATATCATTTATCCTTTGAATAAAGAACAAGAAGTCAGTCTGATTGAATCTCACTGAACATTTTGGTAAGTGAATTGGGAGTTTTTCCAAATTCCCTGAAGAACAGAAAATGTGTTTATTAGGAGAGCTACGCACTTTGTGACTGCTTTATGAATGAAATTAACGAAACTACCTGTCCCCATTAATAAAAGATTCAGTGGTATGATTCTTCTGTATTACTATTTTTACCTCTACAACATACTTATTGATATAGTTATGATATTAACATATGTTTTGTGCTGACATATACTGCAAAACTAATGACATTTTATTTTCACGGTTAAGTGAATATTGTATTAGTAGAGGCCCGATGCATGAAGATTTGTGCAAAAATGGGCCTTCCTTCCCCTGGTTGCTGGTATTGCCTTTGCTCTGGCCGAAGCCACCTTTTCATTTTGGCCTGGAGCCCCCTTTCCATCTTCCCATGCTGCCCTGAGGTTCGGAGCAGCTCGGATGGAACAGAACACCTGCATCCGGTCCCGCCCCCAGTCACTTGGCGCCTGTGTATGCAAATCAATCCACCATCTTTGTTGGGTTGATTTGCATACTCACTCCTGATTGGCTGGTGGGCAAAGGCACAGTCAATTAGCATGTTATTCTTTTATTAGGTAGATAGTAAACAAAGAATTTTCAGATTGTACCAGTTCGGACAATTACAACTAAACAATGTAAAAGTTTAAGAAAATATTGAAACACTTTTAAAATATCCCTCCACCCGGTATTATTTATGTGTTTTTACAAGTAGTATTTTTTCATGTTAATATAACTTTTAAATCCATTGTTTGTATTATTTAAGAGTTGTTAGCTGGTCAGAACTCATTGCAAGTCCTGTTGTATATGGAGACCTGCCGAGAAATCATTGCGTAGAGCTACCTCATCCTAGACACAGGGACATCAGACTCAGAGTGGTTAGGGAGGGTATGAGCTTGACCACAGTTGATATAGTACCTAGATTCATTTAATCTGGTTTTAATGATTTTATTATATCGGACAATTATAATAAAATATATCAAATACTTTTTGCTAAATGTCAACTCCTAATTAGTAAATGAATTAATGTTTCAGTGATTATTCTTTGTATGATCTTTATAATTTTATTCAAGACTCATAATATATCAGTTTCGACCTAAGTAATCCAGGGTGGTGGTGTGCTGACTGACTTAGAATCCAACATAGTAAGCTTGAGAGTTTTACAACTCATTTTTGTAATAGGTGGATTTGTGACTAATGCAAGCGCCTTGTCCATCTTCGGTTATTACACAAGCCTCCTTTCATGAGCAGGAAGAACTGTGTATACAGAACAAGGGCCAAGACGTTTCTAAATATGGTTCCCTAGAAAAATGAAAACCCAGCCTCTTAGGTAATCTGTGAGGGCAAGGAAATGCAGGACAAACAATTCTATCACAAAGCACGATGTTTTGTGAATTCAAGAAGAGAATGAAGAAAAAAATAAATCATAGAAATGGAGGGGGAAATCCATGACATCAAAGAATGGTGCTGACACAGGGAAATGTTTGGAAACATAGATACATGAATGTCAAGGTCAAAGGGCAAGAGTTAATGGGAAGAAGTACCTCACCAAGTAAGCAATAAATATACTAGTGATGGTAAAAATTATCCAAATGCAAAGAATCTGGCTTACCTTTCTCTGAAATGGGTCTGCTGCACATTTATTATAATTAAGAGAGTCTGCTGACTCCATTAACCTTATAACTATCCAATTTTATTTACACAGATGGGAAACATTTTTTCCAGAATTGATGTTTTTGTTCATTTTAATTTGTACACTATGCCTTTAGCACATTGAAAATATTTGACAACCATCACTTTAAAATTTTATTTATAGGTATTCTGCAATACAAAATTTTAAATTGACATATAAATTTATTTTTAATTCCCAGGAAATTAAAAAATAATAGGATTATATATTCCAGGAGGAAAATCAATAATGTGCCATCTACTATTAAACTAAAAGAAAGAAAAAGATTCAATTGTGTGACATAAAGAGAGTGCAGAAGAATATTACATGTATTGAGTAAAGGTTATTATGAACCAATGAGTCTTCACCTATGTGAGGAGGCTAAAGCAAGTCATATGAATACTGCCTATGAATATGTTTAAATTTATATCAGAGTATGTATTTGCATTTGACACTTTTCGGTTCATTCCCAATGCATGTTTTTAATTTTTTTATCTTTATTGTTCAAAGTATTACATATGTCTTACCCCCCCCACACACACACACACACACTGACCTGTATCTGCATGACCAAATGAGTTATCATGTTTCCCTTCCACAGCCATGCTCACTTCTTAACCACGTCTCCCTCTTTTTATCCTGGTAACCACTACTCTGATCACCTCCTTTTCTAGAACTCCTGGTGTAAGTGTAAGTTTTCATTTCTCTAGGCTGATGCCCAAGTGTAAAATAGCTGAGTTATGTGGTAGTTGCATGTTTACTTTTTTTGGAGACCGCTAACGCATTTTTCTAGCACATCTATACCATTGCAGACCTCCACTAGCAACATAGGAGCAATTCAAGTTTTTCTGCATCCTTGTGCCAGCATTTTGTGTTGTCACTATATTTAGTTAATTATTCTTTTTTTAAAATATATTTTATTGATTTTTTACAGAGAGGGAGGGAGAGAGATAAAAGTCAGAAACATCGATGAGAGAGAGACATCAATCAGCTGCCTCCTGCATGCACGCCCCACTATGGAGATGTGCCCACAAGCAAGGTACATGCCCCTGACCGGAATCGAACCCAGGACCTTTCAGTCTGCAAGTCGATGTTCTATCCACTGAGCCAAACCGGTCTCGGCATAGTTTAATTATTCTGATAGGTATTCAGTGGTATCTAATTGTGAATTGTTCCACAATGATGTGAAAAGCAGTTCATGTACTTATTTTTCATATATATATATATATATATATGCTGAAATATCTGTTCAAGTGTTTTGCCCATTCATTTTCTAATTGAACTAGTTGGGTATTTTTTATTATTATCATTGAATTTGAGTGTTCTTTATATATATTCTTTAACCGCATTCAGTTCAGTAAATAAGAAGGTAATTCTTCCTTGCACTACCTACTACAATAAATTCATTTTTTAATTTATTACTACAGAAAGACTTAAATTGCCTGCTTATGTCTAAAAGGAGAGGAAGCTACATGAGATAAATCCTGGGTATTTATTTATTTTAATCCTGGTTTCTTTCAGGTATTTATCCGTTAAATATAGAATAATAACATATCTGTACTAAGAGAAAACTTGATCTGTCATTAGGATTATTAGCTTTGAGCTGATAGTGATTCTGTTTCAGTGTCTTATTATTGCCTTTCAGGAACTAAGTGATGCATGACTTGAAATGGTATTGCTTGTTTGAATTATGAAATTTGAGAGTACTACCTATTGTCATCACACAAATATTTGTCTCAGAATGGTCAGAGGGAAAATCATGTACAGCCCAGATTTGCACCTGCCCTAGCTTAGTTTAAAGTTACATATTGCTGTTAGATGCAATCATAAGAGCAAATAACATTTCTCTTGAGAGTGTCTATTGTATTGACTGCCATTTATACGGTTGTGTTTGTAGGTTTCTGCCACTCTAATGCATCTTGCTTCAAACTGTGCAAGTGTCATTAAAAAAAGAAGTGAACTATAAAGCAAGTTGTCGTAATTTTGGCAAAACAAAAATGCTTTATAACTTCAATGCAAGATTGACTAGAATAAAGTAGAAAAAAGATGTTGTATTGTTGTTCTTACAAAAATGCCCATCCATGTGAGAAATAAATGTGCCTTAAAAATTCTTCTCTGTCCCTCTATATCCAGGAACCTAATTGGGCATAACCTTAGGAAGTCAGAATAATGGGGGTTAATGAGGGCTAACAGATATGAATGTTCAGTTTTGAAGAATTGGCCCTCTTCAGCTTGCATGGGAAAATTAAACCCATGCTTAATTCCAAAAACATTTCTAGATGAGTTCCACCATACCATGTCCTCTGTTGCAGATTTAAGGGCATACATGCCTGCGATTTCTAATCCAGTAAATGTTGCCATTTTTAACCTCCCCCACCACATGGACTCAAGCAGTCATGAGAGGACAGATGGTAAAGAATATGAATTGGGTACTCACTCTAGTTCTCAACAGACTTTTCCGTTACAAACATGACATGAAGTCACATTTAGTTTTAAAACAGAGGAACTTTCAGTTCTGTAACAAATCAGCAAGATGTTTCCGAATAGCTCATTAACATTCTTCTAAAGACAATGTCTGCGTATCTATGCACAGGGGCCATTGCCCAGTTCCCATGTACCAGAGGTCAAGCCCAAAGTGATGGAGCCCCATGGGCATAGCACTTTTCAAATTAGAATTAACCATGCTAAACAGAATGTTTTCCTTTTAGATGAGCAGTTTTTCCTCTGAGATTTAAAGATATCTGAGATACAATGTTTACAGGCTCAAAAAATACAACTTTTTGTAATGTCCGTGTTAAAGACCCACTGAGGACTATGGCTGGGAATGGGCAACATGTTATTATAACTGGTAGAATACCCTAGTGAGTTTTTTTCTTAATAGTTGCACTCATAAAGTAATATTATCCAGGAACAGTTATGACTTTTCATGATGGTTTCAAAATTCTTTTAGTCACTTGCATTTTTATGTGCTGTGTTTGTCTTTCACAAAGCTTTTTCTTGTGTTTCATAGTTGCTATGTCACCATGTCCTAAGACAGACAGTTCCCTGACCTCTTACATCTTTATATTCCCACAGCTCGCAGCTTAATGATAATCTCCTTCCAAGGCCATGAACTCTATGGCTCCGGTTACCCTCTGGAATCTGAGCTCCATGTAAGGCCAGTGATGGAATGGCTGACTTGAATCAGCAAGCCAATGATGTGTGTTGTAGGCAATTTGGATTTGGATTGGCAATGTCTCTAGAAATAAGTGGGATTTAAAAATCACATTAACTTTTCCAAAAGAAATTAAAGAATATTACCCACCGCTTTCCTTAAGTGGAAAGGTGCCATTTTCCATGTATGTTTTCAAAGATGTAAATAAATTAATAATATCTTTAAATTATCCCTGTTATAGTTAAGTGCTATGCTAATTGTGTCAAGTTAAAGATAGGTAAATCAAATAAAGCCCTGGCCTTAAAAACTTGTTTAATAATGTATTTGAAACCATCAGTTACCATCCGAAAACTATAGAAGTATGGAACTGAGGATAGATCTAGACTATTTTTTAGATATATTTTATTGATTTTTTACAAAGAGGAAGGGAGAGGGACAGAGAGTTAGAAACATCGATGAGAGAGAAACATCCATCAGCTGCCTCCTGCACACGCCTTATTGGGGATGTGCCCACAACCAAGGTACCTGCCCTTGACCGGAATCAAACCTGGGACCTTTCAGTTGCAGGCTGACACTCTATCCATTGAGCCAAACTGGGTTAAGCAGATCTAGACTCTTAATGGGAAGTTTCACTTTTTCCACCTTTCCTCAAAGACAACTTGACATGTGGAACACTAAACGTGAGAGTTAGAAAAATGTGAAATGATTATGTGGCTCTTGGTTTATTAGCACAATGCATTGTATACACTTTGATATGTTTCCCTTACTGAACTTTCTATCATATTACGTTAGAAGGCCTTGCAGCAGAGAAGAACAAATGGCTGCCTTTTCCTGGATTAGATTAAGTGACAAATAATTTTGTAATCCATGAAATAGACATGACCCTTCATGTTAGGCCAGTTCTGAAATGAGGAACATACATATTTGTTTGCTAAGTATATGATTGTGATGTGAACCTCTCTGAATTAGCATCACCCTAAATTGTTAAAGTAAATCATCTGTGATTTTTTTTTCATTGATCATATGTAGTAATGACTGTGTTAGAGTCCTTTGTGGGTTATAGAAAACAGAAAACACCAACTAGAATGTTGGTATTTTCGTCAGCGTGTATTTGGTTGCAAAGGAGGCTCATTTTAAGGATATAATCACAGATAAGACTAGAAATGGGAATACAGGCAGGCTTCCCTATAAGTTTGGAATTTGAAAAGTCATCAATTAATGAGTTAAAGCTAATTTGTCTATCTTTATATTTATCTATACCTATCTGTCTATGTGTCTGTCTCTGTCTTTTATCATTGCTCAGTATGTAATCCATTATCTTCTCTTTCTGTAGGGCTTCAAATTGTCAGTCAGTCATGAAGACTACCTATTCCTTCAGTACAAATTCCTTAGTCTAATTACCTTATTTCCAATTTTTAAATGAGGAAGTCTAACATTACAAGTTCACCTTTTTTTTAGTTGGGTCTATGGGTCTCAAATGAGAAATAGGCAGGGCATAGGGTCAAATGGTACATGTTTAATGTAATTTTTCTTAGGAAGAGATATGAATGGAGTAAGCAGTGAAATACATAGGCACTTAATCACAACACACCTAAGCTAAAATCATCTTTTTTTCCCTCCATATTCTTCTTCATCACATTTACACTATACTTGACTTCTTTGTATCCCTATCTCAATGAATAGCTTCACCATTTATCTAGTTATTTAACCAAAAAACAAGATAAAAGACATGATTAATTTTTCTCCCTATCTCAACATATCCAATCAGCTCTCAATTTTGTGACCTAACTGCCATTCACTTGCTGGAACTTTATATATTACTAGAAGCCCAGTGCATGAAAATTAATATATTAGCAAGGTGGTCCCTCAGCCCAGCCTGCTCCCTATCACAGTCCTGAAGCCCTCAGGCACAGGAGATGACCTGGCAACCATAGGAAGGTGATGCCCAATCACACCTCTGCTGTTGCTACTGCCGGCAGCACAAGCCTCAGCCAGCCCTGGTTACCTGAGCCACAGGAGGCCTTGGGGAATGGGGTGCCACCATGTGAGGCTTGCCTGCACCTCAGGCCAGCTCTGTGTGGCTGGGGGCTGAGAGGACTGGGGGACTCCAGAGGCAGGTGAACGGAGTGGTCAGACCTGCCTGGGGGTGAGCCTGTAAGTGCCATGCATGTGCCTGCTGCCCTGGCATGTCTGAGGGGACTTGGTGCTGCTATCTTGTGACTGTGGGTGCTGTCATCTTTGAGGATATGACAGTCAATTAGCATATTCCTTCCTTATTGGCTGGGGGCTCCATCATCTTTGTGAGAGTATGATAGTCAATTAGCATATTCCCTGTTTATGATGTAAGTTTTTTTTTTTAAATATATTTTATTGATTTTTCACAAAAAGGAAGGGAGAGGGATAGAAAGTCAGAAACATCGATGAGAGAGAGACATCGATCAGCCGCCTCCTGCACGTCCCCTACTGGAGATGTGCCTGCAAGCAAGGTACATGCCCCTGACCAGAATCAAACCCAGGATCTTTCAGTTCGCAGGCTGACGCTCTATCCACTGAACCATACCACAGACGCTCTATCCACTGAGTCTCTGCCTGACGTAAGATTTTATCCCAATATCAAAAAGCACAATTTTAATATAGTACCCATATCTTATGGTTGAGGAAACAGAATCTTGGAGCAATAAAATAATTTACTCAAAGTGACCTAGATGTAAAAGACAGAATGGAAATTTTCAGGCTCTCTGAATCTGAAATTATTGCTGCAGTAAGCAATGCTTTGCCTAGTCCAACAGATTAGTAACCAGGAGAGTCAGAGAAACTTGCACTTGCTATAATTATTTACTCCTAATGTTAATCTTCTATAGGGTCAAGTTACTGATTAATTTCTACCTTTATCAACTGCAAGAAAATTAGCTGGGCAGTTATAAAACAATGATGATTCAATTTTATGTCTGTATTATTTCCTGCTTCCATTCCTTTTTCCAACCAGAATTTCTACCATTTCTGGTAACTAGAATGCCCAGTTTGGTTCTATGCAGGAACAACTGCTGTATAAGTATTGAGCAGATAAGTTTAAATACATCCAATCTTACTTAAACTTAGCAGTACTATTGCCTAGAAATAAAATTTAGAGAAAAAGGCACAATTTATTAACCTTTCCCATATTTTAAAGAAAGTTTGAGTTTAGGATTAGAGAACTGTATCTATTCATTCCTCCTATATTTGTACTTCAATTCTTTTTTTTTATTTTCTTTATCTTACTCAGTTCCTATTTAAGATCCAATTAATCATTGCAATATTTTCCTCAATATTTAGAATGGAACAATCTCTATCCTTTACAAATATTTGCTCATGATAATTGTGTGTCCCAATCTTCATGCATATGTTTGTTTATGAGAGTGTCTGGGTTGGAAAGAGTGTAAATTGTTTAACTAATGTAGGACTCCTGATAACTTAACTTGAATAATAAGCATCTAATTGCTGAACAATTGGTCTTAAGACATTTATGGCCAAAGCTATGATTTATTTGGTGCTAGCTCTTAGTCTAATTCATATAGAAACCTATGAACCATTTTACCATGTCCCACTTCCTGATTCATTTTACAATATATTTACAGAGGCAGTTAGCATCATAAATACAAAATATTTTCCAGTGAACACATAATGCCTTGATTTATAATCCCTGTTGTTTTTTCTAGAGAAAATATCTATTACCTTATTTGCAACCATGTTGTACTGTGCTCTACTTTCCTTCCCTTTAACCAATTAAAAAACTTAGCCTCCCCTTAGCTGCTTTAAAAAAGATGTTTGTTATGACACACAACATATTCTGCTTTGTAAATATAGCCAGATTTTTCTTTCTGTTGTTAAAGTTCTAGAACACCTTTCATAGTGAAAGCTTACAGTTAAAGCTCATGAGCTTTCCCTAAGTTAAAGTACTATTCAACTAATTGAATCTTATGCTTATTTTCCTGTTTCTTAATTTAAAAGTATTTTTCATTGTTCTATAATTTATAAATTAAACTCGTGACTAAATTCATTAAGAGTTTTAAGAGACATATGGTACCTACCAGTGAATCATACTGATCTTAAAGTATTCTACATTTTAGCATATTGATTCTAAAAATAACAACAAAAGAAAACCCAAAACTTTGATTCAGACTTTTATATCAACCATGATATATCATTCTAAGCAAATTTTGTGTTGAACTAATTTCTATAGTAAATAAAATGCATATTTAAATTATTTTAGAAATATTCCGCTTAATTCCTTAGTTAAAAATAAAGTTGTTTCTGTTGATATTGTTCTGTACTGCTGAATATAAAAAATAACAAATTATGTTTAAAAAGTAATTTTTATCTCACTCCTCAAAGTGCAGTAATTTATTGAACATTATTGCAATAAGAGTGATCATGGCTTCTACCAGATTTACAGTGATAGAAAATTAAGAAAATGATTAAATTGGAATAATTTTAAAGTAAAGCTAATTGAAATTGCTGATGGAATAAATGTGAAATGTGAGGAAAGGAGGGAGAAAAGTAAACAATTCTTTGCTTAAATAATTTGAAGAAAAAATTAATTTACAAGGTTTTAAAAATTATAGAACCAGTTATTTTTTATTGTTATTATCTATTATCTGTCATAGATGTTAAATTGCCAATTCTATATATGTTTCTGGGATCAAGGAAAGATAAGTAGGTGGGAGATACACACCTAAATCCAGTAGAACAAAAACAATAAAATAAGCCATCTGAAAAGTTTATCTAATTGAATTATCATATGATTCTGCAATTCCAATTATTGATATATAATTGAATAAAATGAAATGACTGTCTTAAAGTGATACCTACACTCCTATATCCATTGCAACCTTATTTACAATAGATGGAAACAACCTACGTGTCCATTGACAGAGAATGGGTAAAGAAAACATAAGAGTATATGTACATGTATATATTATTCTGCCATCAAAAAGAAAGAAAGAAATCCTGCAGTTTGCAAAAGCCTGGATGAGCCATGAAGGTATCATGCTAAGTGAAATAAGTTAGAAAGTCAGTCAGAGAAAGAAAAATACTAATTTCACTTTCTTGTGGAATCTAATAAATAAACATATAAACAAACAAACAAATAAAGACTAGATTGGTGGCTGCCAGGGGCAAGAGGTGGAGAGACGAAAAGATAGTAAAGGCGATCAAATGATTCAAACTTCCAGTTAAAAGATGAATAAGTCATGAGATATAATATGAAGCATGGTAACTATAGCTAACAATATTGTATTAGATATTTGAAGTTTCTGAGAGAATAAATCTTACAAGTTCTCACCACACACACACATACACAAAATTTTAACTATGCAAGGTGATGGCTATTATAACTAACCTTATTTTGGCAGTCATTTTGCAATATGTACATCTATCAAATCATTATTTTATATACCTTAAACTTACAAAATGTTATATGTCAGTTATATCTTAATAAAGCTGGGGAGAAAAAAAATAATCTATGGAGAGAATATAGACAGAAAAAAGGAGAGATTGTGGATTGAAGCCTTAGGTGTGCCAACACTAGAAGTGGAAGAGTTGGAAATAATTAGTGAAGGAGATTGAGAACGCCAGAACTGAGGATTAAGTCCTACATTCCAAAAGCAGGAGATGGTCAATGGCTATAATTCCTGTAGATAAGATAAAACCAGTAAGATACAATTGTTTGGGAATTAACTATTACATTTAACAGTGTGGAGTCATTAGTGACACTCCCAATAGTAAATTGGTGGATTAAAATAAACTACAATGGATACAAGGGAAGATAAATGGAAAGCAAGTGGAGCTTAGTGTAAATGCTTTTAAAGATTTTCTATAAAGAAGAACAATGAATTGTGGTGGTAGCTGGAGGACACCATGATTTTGTGCAAGGGCTTCCTTCCTTCCTCCTTTCCTTCCTCCTTCCCTTCCTTCCTTCCTTCCTTCCTTCCTTCCTTCCTTCCTTCCTTCCTTCCTTCCTTCTTTCCTTCCTCCTTTCCTTTATTCCTTCCCTTCCCTTTCCTTTCCCATCCTTCCTTTCTTACTTCCTTCCTCCCTCCCCCCTCCTTCCCTCTCTTTCTTCTTCCCTCCCTCCCTTCCTCCCTCCCTCTCTCCCTTCCTCCCTCCCTTTTCTCCCTCCGTCCCTCCCTTTAATGGAGGAGCTAATAATGTTTGGATATTGAAGAGGAAAATCCAGTAGAGAAGAACATTTCTCTAATAAGTGTTTTGAAGCCATGAGCTTGGAGTGGGATCTAGACAAGGTTCAGTATTATATAAGAACACACAGTTACAAAATGGAAGGCAGAGTGTCTGCAAGTAGACATAGATACATTGGAAAACAGGGTGACGGGAATGTTGGGAAGTGCTCTTTCATTTGCTCCTGTTTCTTCAGTGAAATAGGTGGTCAGCTGAAAAGGAGAAGTATGTGTTGGAGAGCTGAGGATAAAAGAGTCCTGAACAAGGTGTTTATACACAAGTGAATGTCCATGGAATAGGGATAGTTACGGAATTTCTGGGTAATTTTAAGGGTCTACTTTGTGTCTGTTGCCAAGAAGTGGCATAGCTGTTTTTCTCCAGGCTCATTTGGCTGTGAGTGTACAGACAGGAGAATTGGATTTAACCATGATTAAGGTTGTGCCAACTAAGTGTGGAGTGAGAGTGAGAGGGAAGTAATTTAGCATTCCTAAAAGAGAAGGACTACAGTTGAATCTAAGCTGGGAAAGCAAAGATGTAAAGGCTTTGAAGTAGGTGACAGACAGAAAAATAGCTAATAATTTTAATAGATTCTCATGGATCAAATATCCCTGTAGGTTTGAAAAATTATTGAAGTTAGATATCAGTGATCTGAAAGATAAGAAAGAATGGTCAGATAGTGGAATATCAAAAATGGAGTTTATGAAGAAAATGCAATTATTGGTAATGACAAAATCTATGATATAACCTACTACAGGAATGAGCACCTGAGATATGGTATAGAAAAATAACATAGTAAGAGATGATGACAAACAAAACAAAACAAAACAAAACAAAACAAAAAAAAGTTTTGAATGGATCATTCAGGTGGATATTGCAATATCAGCTCTGACTGGACTATTTGGGTAGAATTATCAGCAACCCACAGTGGGAATCTGCAAGGAAAAATTGGTAATGGCTCAGAAATCTATAGATGACAACCATAAGGATGGGACATGGGTGGCTGAAGTTGGGAGGCAGGTAGTTCCATACTGGAGATTTTACAGAGGGAGGGAGAGTATCCTGAGAGAGACAATGCAGATCTACAAAGAACCTTTCCCCTTATCTCCCTGCAGAGGTTTTGGTTTGAGCAAGAAAATAAAAGTTTTTGTATAGAGTTTGAGATTTGAGGTAAGGAGATTTTGCTTGTGATCAGCCCTGATTTCTGGAGGAAACAATCAAGAGATACAGGAGGGAGAAGAAGGGAGATGTGATAACATGAGGGAACACTCAGAGCTCTGAGTGGATGAGTCTGAAGTGTGTGTAGCATGGGGAGTCCTGGGTTTCTCCTGGTGATTGCATAAACGGGCCGAAGAACCAACTGTGTTAACCAGAAAAGGGTGAGTGAGGAGTGAAGGGAATTGGGCTTTCTGTCTAGAGGAAACATTATGGAAGTTAGAATTCATATGTTATAGACTTAACCTTGAAGACCTCAGAATGTGACTATCTTTGGAGATAGGGTCTTCAAAGAGGAAATTAAGTTAAATGAAGTTTTTAGGATAAAAAGAAAAGATCTGGTGATCTTATAAAAAGAAAAGATTAGGACACACAGGTACAAAGGAAAGACCTTATGAAGACATAGACAAAAGACAACCATTTACAAGCCAAGGAGAGAAGCTGAGAAGAAACCAAATCTGTCAATACCTTTATTTTACAGTTGTTAGACCTTCATAGCTGTGAGAAAATAAGTTTCTGCTGTGTAAGCCACTCAGTCTGCTATACTTTGTGCAGCCCCAGCAAACAAATATATCTCCATTCCCCATTTATTTTTTCTTGTAGTTGCTTTTATTCAGAAACTCCTGAATTCAGATCAAGTTATCTTGTCTTTATCTCCTATTCTCTACTTATCTTTTTTACTGTATCTACATTTATGAGATTTATGTGCCTTTGTATTCTAATATTTATATTAAAAATTTTACTTATACTAGCATATATTTATTTTCAAGATTTTTTCTTGTTTTCTATTCATGTTGTACTGTTCTTGTTTTACTGATGTTAGTTGTTAGTTTGTTTTTATAGAATTGAATATATTGATTATAGATTGGAAAAGCTTTTTCGTGCTCCATGCCTTATCTCTCCCTTTTGATTTTCTTCTTTTGTATATTAGCCTGTTTTTCTTTTTGAAATATGTCCTCCATTTTCAAATGTCCTTTCTTTCTGTTTATTTTAATAGTAACATACTGTAAAACAAACAATCTGTTTGTCAAGTAATGGGTTTCACTGCTCAGTATGATTAGGCAGTGGCTGAGTCATTTAGGGGAGATGAATAAATATTAACTTTTGGCATTCTCATTTCATATTACAATAAAATTTGAACAATTGCACTATATGAAATAATAACAGAGAACATTTGCTCTGGGGTTTGCAAATCTGGGATTGAATTTTGAATGCATTGAAATAGTTTTTTCTATCTTAAACATTTTAAGATTATTCATCTATAAAATAGGGTTGCTGTGAGAGTCAAATCATATAGTGTATGACATTTGAAATGCTTTTAGACTTTCTACTACCATAACATTATTCTTATTACTGTAATTTAGCAGTATCTTGTCAAATAATGCTTTGGTTAATGTTGAAAACTGAGCATATAAAAGATTTCTTAAAATTACAATTTCAAATATATTGGGAAAAATATCAGAACACAGGGCTGGCATTTATTAGAAAAAGAACATAACAGACCTTTTAGGGAGTTGATAGTAATATTCTATATCTTAATAGGAATAGGATTTTGGTCGACTGGTCTATGGCTTTCTCAGAACTCAGTGAATAATATATTTAAGACTTATGCATTTCATTGTATATAATTTATCTCAAAGGAAGCAAAAATAAAAATAACTGCTATTTGATATTTAGTGAAATGTATGCTAAAATGGTTAGGGCTGGAATGCAATAAAGCCTGATATTTTGAAATGCATCAAAAAGTCATTTGGATTGATGGATCAACAGAGAAAGAGTAGATGAACAGAGAGCTAATGAAGCAGGTGTTGGGGATATTTATTGTCCAATCTAGGTGGTGCATATATTAATATTCACTGTAAAATTCTTTGAGTATTTCTGTATGTTTAACATTTTTCCTATTTAAAGTTGGAAAAGAAAGGACAAAATAAAAGCATACTGTTTCCAAGAGGTATGTATCCCTTAAGAGATGATGCATTGAGCTAAATGTCTGCATTTGTAAAACAGACAAAGCTTAAGGACTTCCATTAAGCCTTCATCTAAAGAGCATAATAGTGATGTCAGAGGGAAGCAGGCTCTTCCATGAGATTATGACAAAAGCATTTCAAGGATCCACATGGTGTGTCATGGTTTATTTGCAAAAACAATATCAATAGAGTTCTCCTCCTGGCATCCCAATGTCCCGTGTCTCTCCACCCCACAGTGAAAAAAGTCCAATCGTGTCTTCAGCTGGGCCAGAGCAAAGGCGAATGCCCGGAGTTTCTCCTTCACAGTCCTTTGGAGCCTGCGTGTATTCCGTGGGCTCCGGGTGGTCACTAGACCCCCATGGTCTTGGGTTCCCAGTGGCAGCAGGGAGAGAACACGAAAGAACTGGGCAAGTATGAGTCGTGAGCAAGAGAGAGCTTCTTTATTCACCTACAATTATGTATTCTCAGGCTTGATAGGAACATGAAGCTTTTCAAAATAACCAATCAGCCGAAACCCGTTTGGCTCAGTGGAGAGAGCGTCAGCCTGAGGACTGAAGGGTTCCAGGTTCGATTCAGATCAAGGGCAGATACCTTGGTTGTGGGCACATCCGCAGTAGGAGGTGTGCAAGAGGCAGCTGATGAATGTTTCTCTCTCATCAGTGTTTCTAATTCTCTATCTCTCTCCCTTCCCCTCTGTGAAAAAAATCAATAAAATATGTATTAAACAAAGAAACAAAAAACAATCAGCCTCCTAAACTTTTCTTCTGCGCTTCTGATGGGGCCCATCCACTAGCCAATGATCTTTTTCCCAGGTTAGACTGACAGGCATCTAGGCTCCAGCGCCTCCCTCTGAGCCATTTTGACTTCATTAAGCATGTGCTTATCTTCCCTGCTCCCTGTAAAGTGCAGGAGGGGGTGCAGTGAGGTGTTAATCCTCTTGAAAGGACAATGCTGCAATTCCTTGGGGTGTGAAGATGTGGCTTCCTGATGAAGCAAACAGAACTCCCCTTAGCTAAATATGCTCAACCTCGTCTCCCGCTTTGCTTCCTTTCCCCTCAATAATTAGCTAACAACAGTAACAATAGGAACTCAGAAAAAGGAAATATTGGAAGAGCAGAAGTATATAAAATCGAAAGCAAATGAAATCAATTGATCTGAATTGGACAAAGAATCAGCCTAATTAATGAAATACAAGAGAGGACATGTCATTAAATAAAATAAGAACGAGGGACAGGTTATATAATAGACATTTGAAATATGTTTATAAATAATCCATATTTGTATTTCCAACTGGAAGTCAAATCCAACCTAAAAATACAGAATAACAAAAGTGACATCAAATGGAGAATGTGGCAGGGATAATAAAAGAGGAATTAAAAGGGAAAAAGGAAATAATTTTAAAAAGAAACTGCTTGGAATTTTTAAAAATGTCTACTTATGAATAATTTTTATGTTTCAAATATTTCTCCCAGAAATATATATATATATATATATATATATATATATATATATATATATGGCATGGTTTATTGCCTGCCTTCTTTTACCAAGAATAAATGTGGTTTTCCTCCCTGTCTTGATCAGAACAAAACAGAAAGGAAAATATCAGCACTAATGCATTATGAAGATAGAGACACAGAGCTGAAATAAATAAAACCTTAGGAAGCAGTTAGAACATTTTGTAAATGAAGTGTTAAAAATATCTTAAAAAAACAGAATTCAGTCTACAGCCTGCTAAATTTTTTACTTGGAAAATGGCATAGGAAAAACATAGGCCAACATGTTATTTTAAAAAACGTAGGTAACATTAAGCTCTACCTCTAACTATGCAAAGAAGGCTTTGAATAATATTCTTATCTACACAACAAAATAGAAGCTTTGGGAGGAAATGAACAAGAAAACCAACTCACCTTTCAGAGACCCAGCTCAGCCCACGCCCTGCTGAGCAAGGAAGCTCTTATTATGAAAGCTGTCTAGGGGCAGCCACTCTGGGTGTGACCTATGGTTTCAATAGCTTGGCTTGGAAAAGTAAACTCAGCACAGAATTTCTCTTTGCAAAAAGTGGGTAACTGAGAAGATGAGGCAGCATCAAGAGAAGAAGCCAACGCATATAATGATGTTTTCTATGAGGTGTAAGGCGTTGCTGTGTCATTTATTCAATGTTTAAATCAGAACCCAGAGCAAGGAAGCGGAACCCTTTTTGGGGAGAGGGAAGTGGGCTCTCAGGGGCCTTGCCTTTGGTATTTCCACGAGCTCTTCTTGCTCTTTGCGACTCCTGCCCTTGGCTGTCTTTGAGCCATTCTTGGTATTTGAATAATCCCACTCCCACATTCCTTCTCCTCTAGCTGCTTTCTTATTTAGTTGACTGTAACCCGTTTCTTTTACTTGAAACCAAAATGTCCCCAACGAAACAGGATGGACGAAAACATAAATAATCATCATATACTTGACGTGCCCGACATATAAGGGCAGAATAAATATTTGCTGGGTAAATAAATTATAAACTAGGACATGTGTACTTCATTGAAATTCCAATGGGAAAATAATTCACCACTTCAGCATGGTTTTAAAACAATAAATATATGGAGAATGATTAACTTTGATTCATATCTTACTCAGTAATAAGTTATAGCTAGTGAAACAAAAAACATTTTAAGATTTTATTAGTTCTAATGAAACAATTATAAAAACTTTAGTTTCTACATCTGAATGTAACTTGCTATTATATAACATAGATGTGGTGGTTTCAATTTATAAAAAATAAATATTTGGTGACGTAATTTCTCTGAAGGTTAATATATATTCTATTAAGTGAAATAAAGATAAAAGTATAATTTTTTTCATCCTTTTTAGAGGAGAGAGCTACCTTTGTAAACAAAACACTGTCATGTATGTAACAATCCTACACACTAGATTTTAAAGTATAAAGTTAACCTCCTAAATATCGTGTTTTCAAAACCCATTTTATTAGAGTTTGAATATATTGTTATGCAAGAAATGATAAATATCTTATTTCCAAAAAACAACATATTATTTCTGAAGACTGTAAGAGAAACTTGCTTAAGTATAATCACTTTTTATTTATTCATTCCCTAAACTGATTCGGGAAGTATTTATTTAGTTTCAAGTACAAAACACTGTGATAAGCCGAGGGGAATAAAGAAATTAAAAAAAAAATGGTGAGCTACTGCTAATAAAAATGGGAACAAAACTGTCATTAAAAATAAGTAAAGTTCTTATCAAAGCAATAAAGGAAGAGGATATGCTTTGGAGTTAAATTTGGAAAATAAAATGAATTATGTTCAGCCAAGTGGTGTTAATTGACTAAAGTCCCGATGGGATTTTGGCACAGTTTATTTTGTCATTTTTATAATTTGTTTCCAGAAAAGGAATTGCAGTTTGTTCAGTAGCAGATTTTGGAGGCAACCAAAAATAGATTTTTAAACGTTTGATGATTGATAACACTGAGGAGAAAACAAAATAAACACAGTTCTAATTTTAGCCTCGTATTGAAGGTAAGTACACTTGGAAACAGCGAATGTCAACCTTCACATTTTTTGCCAAATCCTTTCAGTGTATACCCCTCAGTTGTTCTGACTTTTACATGATAGCTGGTGTACACTGATAGCCAGGGGACTAAGAGTGACTGTGGTGGGAGAAGGAAACATGGGGAGAGGCATGATCAGGACAGATGCAGAGCCCAGTCTTTGCAGCTGAAACCTGTAATGCCCTCTGGAGTAAGTATTGAACACACACCCCTCCCTCCTCATCTTGGAGAGGCCTGATAGGCTAAGCGAGTCATCTCAGAGCTTGATCTGAAATTCATACCTGAAATGAATGAGTCAAAACCATCAAGAAGTCTAATTTTGATTATTTCAAGTTCTTAAAATTCTTCAACACTTATTTCTAAAAGAGGATGTGAGGCCTCAGACTCAGCACATTGATAGGCAAGAACATTTGGATAGCACTTAGTGGCATTCTGTGTTCATTACCCTTATGACTGGTGATATTGGTTTCCTATTTATGATATATATGAATTTTTATTTTTTAAAAATAAATGTATTAGCCCAGGCAGCGTGGTACAATGGTTGAACATTGACCTATGAACCAGGAGGTCACGGTTCAATTCCTGGTCAGAGCACAGGCCTGGATTGCAGGCTCCATCCCCAGTGTGGGGGGGTGTGCAAGAGGCAACTAATCAATGATTCTCTCTCACCATTGATGTTTCTATCTCTCTCTCCTTCTCCCTTCCTCTCTGAAATCAATAAAAATATATTTTAAAAAAGGATAAATGTATTTAATTTTAAAATAGTTAATCACTAAAGAAATAAAATTAATAGTAGAGATGGCAAAATTACCAAGCAGTTATACCAAGTAGTGACATGTTGAGGCATGGGCCTGGGCTGAGGAGAATATGTGAGAGTATGTTGTCGATGTAGCAGGACTCCAGCAGCTAGAGGTCCCAGCACAGAAATGATGGGCCCTTCTCTCCACATACCTTCAACTCAGTGCCTGAGAAAGCCCAAGTCACGGTTAGGCCATCGTGTGCATGACATACGGCTTCAGGAAGGCAAAGCCAGCTGTTGCTTTTACTCCCATGGCCTATGACAACCGTGAGAGCTGTTTGCTCTCCCTTTTATTTGTGTTAACGTCATAGTAAAATATGGACTGTTTTGCTGTTTGTCTCTGAACTCTAGGTCAGTTGTATTTTTCCTACCAAGTTGTCTTAAGCTGTTTATTTTCCCATTATTGGAAATCGAGGAAGGAGCAGGTCCAACGGAGATGTGCAGTTTGTGTTTCTATCTGGATTTTGTTTCTATTTTAGCTGTGTCTGATCAGGAATGAATATATAGCGGGCCATAAAGAGTCTTATTTAGTATTTAAAAATACTACTCTTTATAAAAAAAAATAGTACTGCTTTTTAAAAGTAAAGACCCACTTTCTTTATTAATTAGAAGTCCCCCCCCCATATATGTGATGCACAGAAAGAAAACATATATGTCAATAAGGAAGAAATGAACTGTAGGATATGATATGTTTTAAAAGAAAATGTTTATTCAGTTATGGAGTTTTACTTAGTTATAATTGTTTAATGAAACATGATAACCATTATATATTTTGGAAACAAACTCATGATTGTGCTATCGAACCAAATTAAAGAAAACTGAGAAAAAAATCAAATCAGGAAAGCAACATCAATATAGCAATGAAATAGTTTAGTAGCTAGTTATATTGATTTAAAAATAATAAAAACTCTGACAATTTTTGAATGCTGCTTTTCTTAGTAATCCTAACAGATTGGTGGATCCATTAACTATTTGTTATTTGTGGATCCGTGAACTATTTGTGTATACACTATTTGTTAACGGAGACCGAGTTTGAACCTACTATTTTCATTAGTAGGTTATCTTAGTTACAAATAATCACGTGGTGGAAACTCCATGGATATCAGACTTTATTATTACCTCTTCCTTCCCTGTTGGGAGTTATTCCAATTGATTAGCTTACATACGATGAATCATTTTCTCCTTTGGAATCTATTCATTCTAAACCTATTCAACCGCCACTAACTTGTTTTTCATAGTTTGCTCTTATTTATTGTTCAGTCCATTTGCTTATATAACCTCATTTTTGCATAAGATTGATAATTTGGAAGGCTTACTGGAATGCCTTGGTGTGCTCGAGGAGTGTGTTTCCTCGGATCTCTTAACATTCTTTGCTTCAGTATCACTGAAGTTGCAAATATCTTTTCTTTCTTGGCTTATGTTTTCCTGAGTTCATGACATCCCTTCCCCCTACCCTGCCAAGGAGCGCTCCGTATCACCGTTATTATGCAGAAATTTCAGCCAGCACTTCCGGATGTTGTCGGTTTTATTTCACAATCATTATTGCAGCTTTGCGGTAGACATCACATAACTTACAGTCTCCTAAACCGGTTTGCTTCTTTTGAAATGCTTATAGGAACCCAGAACCCAAAAATAAAAGAGAAACATTGTCCTTCTTTTGAGATGCTCTGCTCTCTGCTGGCAGCTTCAGCTAAGGCAAGTGAGTATCATATTTTAAAATAAATATTAAGTGCTGAAAAGAATGTAAGAAATGTTTCTCACATTTAAACACTTCAGGATTATTGAGGATACTTTTGAAGCCCACAAAGGTTGTGGACTTGTTATTGAGAAACTCATTTTTACAAGTTCGAAGCCTCTTTCATTTAGGTTTTGGCTTCATGGCCAGTTATAAAATAGTTATAGTCTGCATGTATGGGTAGATTATCAAAATTTTGAAAACAAAATAACTAAAAATTTTTCTGGAGGACTGGTGAGCACTCAGAAATAGATCTTAAAACCTTAATTCGAAAAATATTGACCAGCTTCTATACTCATTTTTTTAAAATATATTTTATTGATTTTTCACAGAGAGGAAGGGAGGGATAGAAAGTCAGAAACATCGATGAGAGAGAGACAGTGATCAGCCGCCTCCTGCACACCCCACACTGGAGATGTGCCCTCAAGCAAGGTACATGCTCCTGACCGGAATGGAACCTGGGACCTTTCAGTCCGGAGGCCGACGCTCTATCCACTGAGCCAAACCGGTCTCGGCTCTATACTCATTTTGCAAGTGAGAAAGCCAAACCCCAAAAGGTGCAGGGGCCTTGTCCAGAGTACCTAAGAGTTATAGGCAGAAGCCTTGGTAAAAATTGTGTGAGTGTGTGTGTGCATGTGTGTGAGTGTGTGTGCATATAATGTAGTTTTTGCCCACCTGGTTTCTGTTTGTCTTGAAACATACTGCACTTTACTAAAAGATGATGGTCATACTGAAACCTAAGATACTACTTGGGAAGATGGCCTTGCAATTATACTGTTTGTGTTTATTCTTTCCTTTATTCATTTCATTGATCAGTCCACTCACCCATTCAACATGGAAAGCAAAAAACAACTGCACCACTAAAAAAGAAAACAAAACAAAGACAAATCCTTTAATTCATGGGAAAAAATGTGTATAATGTAACAGATAAAACAAACAGTATCCTATCTAATAAAGAGGGAATATACTAATTGACCATCATGCCCTCACTAAGATGGTGGCACCTACAGCCAATAAGGAGGGAATATGCTAATTGACTACCATGCCCTCAAAGATGGTGGCACTCACGTCCACAATATGGCAGCACCCAGTCCCCTCAGCCCTGCTGGGACAGCAGGTTCACCGTACAGCTGGGCCTGCCTCCCATCAGGTCCAGCCACACCCCATGCCTGTCTCAGGTGTCCCCCAGTTCCCTCAGCTCCCCAGTTGCCCAGGGCTGGCTCAAGGCATAGGCAAGCCTTGGTTGGTGGCTGCCCAACCAATGCCTGAGGTGCAGAAAAACCTCAGATGGCGGCTTTCCAGCTTCACAGGGCTGCCTGATGCTCAAATAACCAGGGCTGGCCAAGGCTTACACTGCTGGCAGTGGCAGCAGCAGAGATGTGAAGGGGGCATCACCTTTCCCTGATCACCAGGTTGCCTACCTCTCCTGAAGGCTGCTGGACTGTGAGAGAGGGCAGGCCAGGTTGAGGGACACCTCCCCTTCAGTGCATGAATTTTCATATACTGGGCCTCTAGTCTGTAATAATAAAAGGGTAATATGCAAATTAGATTGGACATCTTCTGGATATCATTCTGGACATCCTTCCTGAGTAGTCAGGGATGGAGGGAAGCCAGACCAGGTCCCAGGTGCCTGCAGGCAGCTCAAGGAAGCCCGCCTGAGTCCCGGGAGCCTGTGGGAAGCTGGTGCCAGCAACTGGGGAAAGAAGGCCTATTCTTGCATGAATTTCCATGCATTGGGCACCTAGTCCTATATAATAAAAGCATAGAATACAAATTCTCTCCTCAACTGGGAATCGTCTGGGTGTTTGACCAGGGGCTGGGGCCTGCCTGGGGAAAGGAGGGAGTACCCAGTCAGTGGCAGAAGCAGGCAGCTGGGGGAAGGGAGGGAGTACTGGGTTGGCATCCAGCAGCCACTAGGGAGCTTACCAGTGCACAAACTTTATGCACTGGGCCTCTAGTAACTAATAAAAACTAAATGGAATAAAATATTGATTAGTCATATAATAGTTTAGAGATATACCTGTTTAAAGACTCAGAATTTAAGACCTTATAATACAACATAAGTATCAACTTATTAGTTATCAAAATATCCAAGGAAATAGTTATCATTGCACACTTACAACCTGCAAACATTGGCATTTAAGGCTTAAGCAAACCAAGGAATGACGCCAGCATCAGCAATGAGTCCACATCTGGCTTGCCATATCTCCATTAGAGAAATTTCTAAGGACAAGTGATCGTACTAGTTCATATGCTTCTTCCTCTTTTAGGTAATTCCAAACCAATTTATGTTGTAAGGAAGACAAGAAGATATGCTCTCAAAATACATTTATGGAACATTGAATGGATACAGATAAGCTCTCAGCCAAATTGTTTCCTATTGCTTTTTGACAAGTTTTTTTTTTTACAGATCCAATTTTTTATGAAACTCATGAAAAATATTGAAATTCTTAACATATACATAGTTTACATAGTATTTGTATTCTTAAAAAATCTTAAGAATTAAATGAAATATTTTCCTTTAATGTATTCAAAGAAGTTTTTCTTTAAGTATTTATATCCGGTTTCAAATATTTTTTGTATGTTCAAATAAGCAGGCTGACATATTTTTCTAAACCATTTTAAGAGAGGTATTAAAACTTGACTTATTGGATATATATAAGACTATTATGTAGCTTTGCTATTTTAGCTTATGTTGGGCGAGAGCTTTCTAGAGACCAAAGAAGGCAAGATTAAGAACAAATGAAAGAAAAATTCCTCAATCAGTAGCTTCTTTTATTCTGGTGAAAGTAACATTAAAAATTAATGAATTTTATTTATTTTCCTTCGTCTAAATTTTATCTTGTTTTCTCCTGATTGTGAGAGCTATTGCAGTTTCTTTGCACAATAATAGAATGACTAAGAACTAACCATCTAAACTCATCATCTTATCTCTTATTTTCTTTATAAGATAAAATAACTATGTTGAAGTCATACATTATTCTGGAGGCATAAATTTTTATAGTTTCTACTTCATTATTTTCTGGTAATTAATTTTCATTATAATTGTTGATTTTCAAAATAAAATGGAAATGACATTAGTCATAATTAATACCTTATTTGTTTTCATACTAATTATATATATCAGTATTTTCACAATAAATAGTTTGGATACTCTTATATTTATGTTATTGTGATGTCATAGTTTGATTGAAACTTTAAAAATTGCTCTATAGTTACTTGAAAATTATTTGACTATTTGGGAGAACTTTTTCTAACAAGAATTATTTTTCAGTGAGTTATATTTGTGTGTGCTCATTTATCTAGCAATAATAACTAATGTGTAACAATTGTAGGACTAAACCATTGAAAATCATTATTTGACAAAAATCTTCCACTGAAGACAAGTCAGCCTTTTGATCTACTATAAAGAAGTCAGATTTAGTCAATATGTTAATCTACTGTATATTACTTCTAATCTCAACTAGACTTAAAGGTCAATGTTTTCTAACTGCCTTTGTACTTAAATATATTCAAGTGAGGCATTTAACTTAAATTATTATAGTTAAAGTATGAAGCTTCCAAATCACTTAATCTATCTCTAATTCCAAAATATTGATTGAGCTTTAGACAGATATAATGTCTCATATATGCCAAGTAATCACAATTTAATTTCACTGCAATTCTTTTATTTGAGATTTTACACACACACACCCCCCCACACACACACACACTGAGTGGCCATATTTTTTGATCTCTCAATGCATAATAATCTGACCACTCAGTTTGTATCCTATATAATAAAAGGCTAATATATAAATTGTCCCCTCAACCAGGAGTTGGACGTGCAGGCAGGCCAGCAAACTGCCCATGTCCCCTCCCCCTAGCCAAGCTGGCCAGACTGCACCCATGCATGAGTTTATGCACCGGGCCTTTAATATATATCACACACACACACACACACACACACACACACACACACACAGAGTGACCAGATTATTATGCATTCAGAGATCATAATAATCTGGCCACTCAGTGCATATAAAGTTGGTATTTCATTCATAAAACAAAGTTTTAAAAGTTATAAAATGCAATTCTTAAATCTCTAAATAGACACTGTGCATCTTAACCTCAGGATAAGGAGAATGAAAGAACAGATAGTTACTGATATTAAAACTGTTTATAGGTGAAAGGCCAACTCTATGTCATCTTGTTGAACTGACTGCACCCCTCATAAATTTAGGAGAAGGGCTTGAAAAGGAAGAAATACATTCTCTAACCTTCAGGTCTCTTAAGAGCATAAAATTTTAAAGCCCAAGACAAAAGCTGACAAATAATGATTACTGGATAGGTTCAGTCACTTTGGCCAAAGAAGGGAGTTTAATTACAAGGCAGCATAATTTTGGAGACTCTGCCAGGATCAGGAAAATGTAACTTCATGTTTTCGAAGCTTAGTTAAAAAGAATATTGCTTCATTTTGGATGACACAACCTCCTAGTGGTGTCCCTGATTCATACAGAAATAGTTGGAACACATCTCTCCAGGTCTTAGAAGTAGGAGAGACCGCAGAGTTTTCCTGGGCCCTGTCATTGACATAATAGCGGGGTGGGGTTCACTAGAGTGAGTCACCTCCTGAGGACCCACAGGATGCCAAGGCCTTTTGAGAACCTGAGGCCTCAGCTTGGAAGAGAAGAATGACATCATGTTGTCAAGAGACAGGGAGTGCATGCTTGCCTGATAGAGTGGCTCTTTAGGGCTTTACTTGGGGGAGGGATCTCTCACTCAGATGTACCTTCCAAGAGATTCAGCAGAAATTTCCTGAGAGAAAAACTGTGCTGGAGTAAAACAGATATTCTTCATATGCAAACACCTCGTCTTCTTCAGAAATTTAAATGCACAAACAAAAAAAATCCTCTTGTTTTCAAAAGAGAAACCTTATATAAGGGACTTAAGTTTTTGTTGTTGTTGTTGTTGTTAATCCTCACCAGAGGATATTTTTCCATTGGTTTTTAAGTAGAGTAGAAGAGACAGTGAAAGACAGAGAGAAACATCAATGTGAGAGAAACACATCGATTGGTTGCCTGCAGCACGAGCCCTGACCATGTCCTGAACCAGGTAGGAGCCTGCAACCAAGTTACGTGCCCTTGACTGGAATTGAACCCGAGACCCTTTGGTCCACAAGCTGGCACTCTATTCATGGAGCCAAACTGAGTAGGGTAGGGACTTGAGTTTTAAGGGAACTTGGGATTTCCAAAAAGGTTTATATTTTTATTTAATAATGATGCCCTAGCCTAGAGTCTAGGGAAAAGAAAGAACTGGGAATTTTAGAAATACCATTAGAAATAATCCCATCTCTAATCAAAAGAAAAAAAATGAATACCAGTCCAGGTAGGACATTCCTATCTCGACTAATATCTACCGAGATTAGACTCTACTTTTAGTAGCATATATATATATTTTAAAAACTTGAAAAGGCATGCCAAAATATGGGGAAAAATTAAAGTCTAGAAGGCAGTTATAAATTGTGTGGTAAAATCAACAATATTGGGTGATTTGCTGGCATTTGGTGGCAAAGAGCTGCCGTGACTGAACTAAAATCTTCTAAGTCCACTAGCCACCACTTTATGGCCTTTTCCCACTACTTCCCTTAGGTTGCCAGGCAGCTTCTCTTCAAGTTCAAGTTCAAATGCCAAGAGCACAGAGGAAATCCAAACTCTTTCTTCTGGCTGCTGGCTCTGGGCCTCATACCCTTTCCAGAGTCTGGGGAGTTTCAAAATACCTGAGCACCTTCTTCATACATTGTTTATTTGTGCAGCTCACTCTGCTGTGCCTCCCCCAACATGTACACTTTGAGGGAGTTATTTTGCAGTGTTAAATGTTGTTTACACTATGGAGGTACATCAGAAATAGGTCCCCAGTGAAGGTACTGATGGGTTGGTTATATGGTAAACAATTAAAAAGAATGAACTGTTAATGATCCACATGATCCACTAATACACTACCACCCTGGAACTGTGGCACTCTGGAGCAGACCCAGACACTTTGAAACTTGCCCCAGGTTGCCTGGCTAATGAACTGTTCTGTACTTTCCCTCTTCTCCCCACTATCGTAAGGCCTACAGTATCGTTAAGTAATTGATAGTACAGACTTCGAAGCTGGCCTGTTTAGGGTTTAACTGCCAGCTTTGACATTTTCTAGGCATGTGATTTTGGGAATCCACATAACGGATTTCCTCGTTTTTCTTCCCTGAAAGACACAATGAATATTATTATGTACATCATAAAGTTGTGAGAAAAAGATATGTACATTCTTACACACATATGTGCATATATACATGTATATATTTATATTAATATACATATACTCATTTAGTTCTTTTTTCTTTATTTTTAATTCCCTCTTTCACATCCCTCCATCCTATGCCCCCTCTCTCCAGCAATCACCATATTGTTGTCTGTGTTCTGTTCCTTTTTTTTTCCTTTTTACCTTGTTTTTAAAGTTTTTTTTCTAAGCTATTTTAAAATATAGTATCTCCTAAAGTAAGGTCTGACACATTAAAAAAAAATATTGATTTCAGAGAGGAAGAGGGAGAGAGAGATGGAAACATCAATGATGAGAGAGAATTATCTATCAGCTAACCTGTAACCTGGACATGTGCCCTGACCAGGACCACAACTGTGACCTCCTAGTTCATAGGTTGACACTCAACCACTGAGCCACCAGGTGGGGCATGTCTCACACATTTTAAGTGCCTTCTAGGTAATACTCATTATCACTGGGGGAAAATTGAATCATTTAACTAGTATTAGAGTTATGTCTGTGAACAAGGTATATTCCTCACTCTCTAAGGCACTGGTTCTCAACCTTCCTAATGCTGCGACCCTTTAAAACAGCTCCTCATGTGGTGGTGACCCTCAACCATAAAATTATTTCCATTGCTACTTCGTAACTGTAATTTTGCTACTGTTATGAACTGAATGTAAATATCTGATATGGAGGATGTATTTTCATTGTTACAAATTGAACATAATTAAAGCATAGTGATTAATCACAAAACAATATGTAATTATATATTGTGAAATATTTATTTCTAATTACAAATAAATGAAATTTTGTCTTGAATTGTGGTGTAGCATGGGCAACAGTCTTCATATAACAACAGTAAACTACATTGCTACACTTTGCTATTCCAAGGAGTGGTCTGTTGATTCCTAAGATCATGGGAAATAGGTATTTTCCGCTGGTCTTCGGCAACCCTTGTGAAAGGATCAGTCCACCTCCAAAGGGATCGCGACCCACAGGTTGAGAACCGCTGCTCTAAGGCAACATTTTTTAAACTCTTCTTCACAGTAAAATCTCACAAAGAGAGACAGGTTAACTTGATTTTCTTTCTAAGAATATAGGATAAATTTTATCTTCTCTTTCTAAAATGTTAGAATGCATAAGTGCCCTAGCGAAGTAGCATATGGCACCTTAAATCTCCTGTCTAAAGCTTTACTGTTTAGAAATGTCCTTGCTTGTGCTTTTGAAAAAGATGAGAGGTCTAACAGGCACAGATTTCCCTTGAATGGAGACCACAGTACCAGAGTATACTATCGTTTCTTTATTTTTTCTAAATATATTTTTATTGATTTCAGAGAGAAAGGGAGAGGGAGAGATAAAAACATCAATGATGAGAATCACTGATCAGCTGCCTACTGCACACCCCATAATGGGCACTGGATTGGTAACCTGGGCATGTGCCCTTGACTAAGCGACCTCTTGGCGCATGGGATGACACTCAACCAACTGAGCCACACCTGTCAAGCGACCAGGGTTTCATTTCCAACAGTATCCCAGCCTTTGAAATTATTATAGTAACAACTCAATCACTATTTAAAATTTGCCCATTAGTGTGGCCCACTTGCAAAATAAACCTGAGGGAAAGTTCCAGCAATAATATCTTTAATAATAGTTTTTGTCTATTTGCTAGTTGAATTACTTGTTTGGTTTTTCTCACTTGCAGAGGGGGATATTAATGAGAAAAGGTAAGTTTGCTGATGAATCTGACATTTTCTTTTAGTGACAGACTGAAGAAGAATAGATAAAACTATGTGTTAGTTATTCTTTTGTAAAGAAATGCCAAGGTGTGCAAATAATACAAAGCAATGAGTGGATAAAGGGGATAAGGTAAGCTCAGAGAGAATTAAATGCTATGAAGCAATCAAACAGATGGGATTAAGTTTGGCCTTATGTGAAGGAAAGAACAGATCGGGCACAGTGGAAGGTACAGGACAGGTTAGATATCATTTTAAATAGAATGCTGATGAAAGGCCTTCATGAGAAAGTGATGTTTAAGGAGTATCTGAGGGAAAAGGAGAAGAAGGTTAATGAAGATAAAGGAATAGAAAAATTCCTGAGATTTGAATTTGAGAAAATCAAGTAGTTCAGAGTAGTTGGAGTATAGAAAGCAAGCATAATATGAACTGAAAGTAGAGATAAATGGTAGCCTAGAGAGTGTGTGTGACATAATAGGCCATTACAGCAGAAATTAGCTCGCTGTCATTGTAAGGATTTAGCATAGAGTCTGCCTGAGCTGAGAGGCCTTTGGAGGATTCTGAGCAAAGGAATCCTCCCTTTGTTCTGTGTTCCATTTAAAAAAAATCATCTTGCCCTGGCTGGTGGAGTTCAGTGGTTAGATCATCAGCCTATGCACCGAAGGAAGGCTCATGGGTTTGATTCCTGGTCAAGGGCACCTACCTGGTTTGGTCGCAGGTTCAATCCCTGGCCTCCTTCTAGGAGCCTGTGGGAGGCAACCAATCACTGCATCTCTTTCACATCTCTCTCTTTCTCTCTCTCTCCCTTTTCCCCTCCTTTCTTTCCACTCTTTCTGAAGAAGTAATGGGAAAAAAATATCCTCAGGTGAGGATTAACAACAACAACAACAACTAAAAAAAGACCATCTTGTTTGGTATATTAAACATAAAAATCTAAGGGGAAAGAGTAAAGCCAAGGAGAATAATTAGGATGTTATGTGAAAGAGGATAGTATATCATAAAGGGTATTAACAGTGGGGGTGTTAAGAAATGATGAGCTCTGGCCAAGTATGGCTTAGTTGGTTAGAGTATCTTCTACATTGATTTAATTCTGGGTTGGGGCACATACCTAGATTTCAGGTTAGATGGCTGTCCCTGCTGGAGGTGTATGTAGGAGGGCAGGGGATTGATGTTTCTCTCTCTCTTCCCCCTCTCTTTAAAAATCAATGAACATGTCCTCTGGTGAGGATTGGAAAAAGAAAAGAAATGGCTGACTTCTCTAAATACTTTAAAGACACAACCAAAAGTATCTGATAATGCATTGATATATAACAGAAAAGTGATTAACTTTGACTTTGATGTTCTTTTGACCCAAGCCAACAGGAGGAATTTTGGAGTTCCCATTTACTGAAATAAAGAAGATGACCCATGATTAGTGATTGTTTCATGTAAAAAATCAGAAATTTAAATTTCAGACACCTTTATGCATCCAAATCCAAGTAGGCAGTTATTGAAACTTGAGGAAATCCAGGATAGAGATGTGAGATGAGGTTTTCAGCATACGAGCCATGTAAACCTCAATACTAGAGACCATCACAGAGAAATGACTGTAAATAGAGAAGTCCAAGTACTGAGACTGAAAGCACACTGAGCACAGTTCAGAGGTGGATGCAGCCACTGAGATTTAGAACAAGTTGCCCCAGAAGTAGGGTTATTTGCTGACCTAATGCCAAGTGAAGAAAAGATTTCAAGGAAGAAAAAGTGACTAATTGAATTTGACAATGTAGAGTTCATTCTTAAGCTTGATAAGACAATAATGGTAATTTATGAATGAAAAATTTGAACCGATTGGAGTAGGTATAAAAGAGAATGGAGTGAGAGGAAAATAGAGACAGCAAGTACTGAACACTAACTAGGAAGTAAGCTGACAGGCAAATGATGTCAAGAAAGTTTTATTGCATTATGCTTGCTATTTGTTTTTTAAAGTGCTTGAGAAAGAAATATATTTGTCTGTTAATGGGAATGATACAGTAGAGATGGAGAAATTGATGATGCAGAATTGAAAGGAGAGAACTACAGGAGTAAAGCCCTTGAAAACCCACAGGAAGGTAGAACCAAGTGCACAGAGGGAAACAATGCTTACAAAGGAGTGTGAATCCTTAGTTCCTCTAGTAACAGGAAGAGAGACTGCATGGGTGAGGATACCAGCAGTTGGGTCCACATGGAGTGAGAACTTGTGAAATTTGTCTTGAATTGCTTCTGTTTTTTTTTTTTTTTTTGTGTGTGTGTGTGTGTGTGTCTCCCTCCCCACCCTCACCAGTGAAATAAAAAGCAAAGTCATCAGCTGAGAAGAAGGCTGGTGGAGAAGAGTTGAGCAACCAAGGAGATAAAAAGGTTCAATTGATGGGAAAATTGTAGTAGGATTACTGAAAATCATTAAGGGGGCATATTATTTTGTAGCATTGATTACAGTGGGAAAATCTAGCATGCTTCTTTGTTTTACATCAACTGTGTTTATCTGCACAGGTAGATGTACAGAGTACAGAGTTGGCAGAAAGATAGGTTGGGGTTATGAAAAACAAGTAAAGCAAGGAGTCAAGTGAATTGGTGGTGTACACAAGATAGGGATTACTGTAACAAAATAAGCTATATATAAATTTATACTCAGAAAAAACAGTAATAAGTGAAATATAACATCTGACAAACTTTGAAATATTCAAAATGATTTTCTTGAACTAGATAATCTTTAATTAAAGGACGCTTTTTAAAATTAAAATATAGCTCACATGCCACATTATATGAATTTCAGTTGTATAATGTGGGAGCCCTTTTCATGTCCCACGTGGTTCAGGGTTCCTGGTTCAGGGTTCTGGTTCTGGAGGAGGCCGTACATGAATGAAAAGAGAGACTAGAAAAATATTTATTTGGTGATATTGGGGGGCCAGGCGGGAGCCTTCCTCTAGTGAGAAGACTACTGCCTTCCTTTGGCCTTGCCATCCCTTTTATTCAGGTTTGGGATACACCCTTTGCCCTGAAGCAGGCAATTCCAGTAACAGGTAGATTATTTTATCAGTAAGGACTTACATGATTATTTGGTGAGGAAGTTGCTTCAGCTACCACTGTCTCAATTAGATAAGGGGTGGCTGGCTCTGACCTTTCAGAGCTTCAAGGTTGACTAGCCTTCCGGGTTCCTTGTCCACACTTTCTACTAGTGAGATAATTACTGGTTTCCGGCAGTGTAACATACTTATTCAGCATTTATATAACTTACAAAGTGATCACCCTAATAAATCTAATAACAACCTGTCACCATACTCAGTTATTATGATACTATTAACTATATTACCTGTGCTGTGCATTATATCTTTGTGACTCTTATTCCCTTTCACACAACCACCTACACCTCTTTCCTCTGGCAACTATCAGTTTGTTTCTCTATAACTATGAGTCTATTTTTGTTTGTTTTGTTTTGATTTTTAAACTTCACATGTAAGCAGGTTACATGGTATTTGCCCTTAGTATGACTTATTTCATTTCCAGTTAATAGAATACTCTTCAGATCTATCCATTGTTTTCACAAATGGCAAGGTTTTATTTTATTTCTTATGGCTGAGTAATAATCCATTGTGTGTGTGTGTGTGTGTGTGTGTGTGTGTGTGAATACATCATATTTTTCTTATTCATCATTCATGTATTAATGGACACTTAAGCTGCTTCCAAACTTGGCTATTGTGAATAATGCTGCATGCATAATTTTGAACTAGCATTTTTATTTTCTTAGGATAAATAATGAGAAGTGGGATTTCTGGGACATATGGGAGTTCTACTTTTATTTATTTTATTTTTTTTTGAGGAAAAGTATACTTCTAATTTATCATGGAAAATTAAAAAATATCTAAGCAATAGTCAGAAAGTTGATGTCTATTCTTTCTACCAAAAATAACAGCCAGAAGAACTACATAAATTTTAACCTTTTACTCTTTGGTATCTCTATACCACTTGGTACTTTTTAACTAATATCTTTTTCTTGATACTCTCAGTTCCTTTGGTGCTTACCACTCCCTACCCCTACTCTTGGACAACTTTCAGTGGGTGGCTGGTCGCTTATTCTTTCACCCACACTGCGTCTCTCTTTCCCAGAGATGGGTCCTCACCTATTCAATCATTCTTTTAGAAGCAAGGCATTCATTCTCTCTTTCAGTTACCCACACCAACTGAAAATTTTGCTTAATTTCTAGATTGTAACACTTTTTATTTAGACTAATTTGTTCTTCCTCTCTGGAGTTCAGAGTTCTTAAGTGTCTGGTCCCTTAGTTGACCTATATCTCATTCATCTGAAGTAAACAGATAAATATCGAACAATTTTAGACTCAGGACAGTTAGGTGATTTTCTTAAAGCTACATTGGGAACTTTATGCCAGTACTTCACTCTACTCTAATACTCTATGTTGAGAAATTTGCAAACTCCATACTCAATCTTATTACCTTGATCTATTATTTCCTATATTTATCACTTTATAGCACACTGTATGATTTATATGTTTATCAACTGACTTAAGATTGTTTCCATTAGAATGTCATCTTCTGGAATTTTGTGAGGAATATAGAAAATGTGTGAGTAAATAAGTTGACACAATAGGTAGTCCTCTAATATCAAAGGGAAAAAGATAGTAAAGTATATGCTATCATAGATTACTGGCAATAAATATAAAAACTTTTGTCTTCTCAGTTCCAATTGATGAGAAAAGCATATGTGTAAGAGAATAATTTAAAGCTCCAAGGAAGAGTAAAAACTTTACCAGGAAAATAGTAGTAGACAAAAGAGACTGTAGTGTCCAAGTAAAAATGCATTGTATACCGACTGAAGGCATTATCTTACCTAATAAAAGACAAACATGTAAATTGACCATACCTCTGCTATACCACCAGCCAATCAGGAGTGATATGCAAATTAACCTGACAAAGATGGTGGTTAATTTGCATACACAGGCACTGAATGACGGGGGCAGGGTGTTTGCATCAACGCCATGGTGACGCAGGTATTCTGCCCCATCCCTGGTCTCTCAAGGCCTCTGGGCAGCGTGGAAGGTGAGATTGGAGAGGAAAGAGGCCTGAGTGAAAAGGAGCTGGGCTAGAGTGGAAAGATGGTGCCAGCAGCCAGTGAAAGGAAAGCCCATTCCTGCACAAATCTTCATGCATCAGGCTTCTAGTGTTCTAATAAAAGTTTTGTACACTATGCCAGTAAAAGAAACATTTTTGAAGCATTTATTTGCCAGCACTTCCGTGACACCAGCCACCACCATGGACATAAAACAAACTTCTTCTTAGTGTCCCTGACTTCCTCCGTGCCACATATACAAGGACAGGGATGTGGTTGAAAATTGCCTCAGTCACAGTGATATCTTCATCTGAGGTTGGCGGAACATCATTAGAGCTCAAAAAATATCATCAAGGAATCCACAAAATGGTTAGGTCCCAGCAGCTTGACAAATTCAGCCTGCAAATGAATCTCAGAATTTAAATTCCAAATGTCAGAGATCTCTGGATATGTCAGAATACTGTGTGGGCTAAAAATGTTCATATTTTTCATTCCTTTCTTCTGTGCTAGCCTAATAACCAAATCAACAGAGACAGATTAGTAGAAGAAAATACGTGTGCATGGGGAATGCAATAAGGCATGAACATTCCAGACAGTGAGGCAACGTTGAGTCTATAAGATATTTTGGACAAAGGTGAAAGGTCGGGGAGGAGCACAGGGTGCTTTCAGAAGTGAGAATGGGCAACCAGGTAGTTGAGGAAGAGCAAAATATATCTTTGTTGTCCACTCTAACACAATGGGACATAAGAGGAATCAAGCTAGCAGGCACCTTCCTGAAGCACCTCTTTTTTATCATACTTACAGTGGTACCCTGAGATACGAGTGCCCTAACATACGAGATTTTTGAGCAGTTGAGCGAGCTATTTTTGCTTTGAAATACGAGCAACATTTGAGATAGGAGTAATCGCACGGATCGGCTGGCTGCACCCAACCCACCAGTTCACTGCGACTCAAGTGTCTCATAGTTTCCCATGCCTCAAGGTTACGGAACAAATTAAACTCGTATCTCGAGGCACAACTGTACTTCCAATTAGACTAGGGAGCATCCTAAGATCTCCTTCCTGAAGCACAATTCTCTGTCTAAATCTCTGGGGCAGAAAAGGGGGACAGGGTCAAACATTTCTATTGAGTCTTCTGTTTCTTAATAAACAGCTTAAAATCATTATCCCAGAAAGAAGCTTCAGGGTGGCAAAATTTTGGCTCCTTCAATACGTTACCCTTTAATAAACTAAGATGCAGCAAGTTAAATTCTCTTACATGAACCCTCTACAGTACTTTTGATGACAAAATTTGTTTTAGGGTCTGAACTGTTGTCTCACAAAATTGAAGAATGAGTTCATGGACAAAGACAGTAAGCGGAAGCAACATTTATTGAGAGACAGACAGACTCCCTGCAGCAAGGAGCAGCAGGAAGGGGGCCCAAAACGGGTTACCCGTTAAAATTCTTGGTCTAGAGGTAGATATATGTTTTGCTGGCTTCTGATTGGTTCTTTCAAAGAATTTTGTCTTAGCAACATCCCTTGTGATTGGTTATCTGCAAGCTGCCTGTCTTAAGAAAAACCAGAAGTGCAAAGACCATGTGCACATTTAGTCCTTATTCCACAAAAAATGTATGGAGTTCTCTACCACGCTTCCAGGTTACACAGATTAGAATACAAGAAATGCAGTTCTTTTTATGAACCTAGGAGTTCGAGACCGGTTTGGCTCAGTAGATAGAGTGTCAGCCTGCGGACTGAAAGGTTCCAGGTTCGATTCCAGTCGGGGGCATGTACCTTGCTTGTGGGCACATCTCCAATGTAGGGGCGTGCAGGAGGCAGCTGGTCGATGTCTCTCTCTCATCGATGTTTCTGACTATCTATCCCTCTCCCTTCCTCTCTGTAAAAAATCAATAAAAATATATTTAAAAAAAAAAGAATCTAGGAGTTAAGTTGAAAAGGCAGATAAGTAAACTGTTAAAAAAAAAATAAATGTTTCCTTAGAGCTCCACACCTCCACATGATCCTTTGGGAGCAGGTAGCAGGTGTAGCTGCTGGAGTAGCAAATGGAAAAGATTTCCAGCAGGAAGTTGGATTTTATCTAAGCTTTGGGAAACTTTTCCTTAAGAATCTTGGTAAACATATGAAGAAAGAAAAAAACTCTTCCAGGAACTAGGTTAGTGTGCAAAATAGGGAGGCTTTTATTGACCCAGGAAGGTATGGTTGCACATGGGAGACAGGGTTTGGAGCGAAGCAATAGGTGTGAAAGAAAAGGGAACCCCAGCCTGCTTCCTTCAAATGGCCCTTTCAGGCAGGATCATAAGAAACTAGGGAAATTCCTTGTCAAGTGAAAAGGGAACACTGAGACAGATAGATGATTCAGACTGGCCCCACTCAGCATCCTAACCTACACGCTCCCTTCTTTCTTGTGCAACCACTCCCTTCAGCTCACGGCCCTTTGGAAAATAAGCTTCTGCACAGAACAAATAAGGTTCTGATCTGTCCAAGAGACAGAGTTTTGTTTAAACTAGAGATAACAGCGAGGCCTCGGTTGTGTTGCATCACAAGGCCAGAAAATCAGCAAAACCAGATGAAACAATGCATGGCTGACAACAGACTAAATGCAGTGACTAATGACCCCCTACCCTAGTGCTAACCAATTCCTAGAGACCATAGCCCTGAAAGGACACACCTGGAAAGCTGATGAATATTCTATTGAGATTCTTTCCAGAAACATCTCTTAAAATCTCTGCCTTTAGAAAATAGATAAAAACCCATAAGACAAGGGACCCAGTGCACTCCCTCCCTCTCTCTGGAGAACACTGAACTTTTCCCCTCTCTTTCCTTAGTCATATGTTCTTTTCTTTCTTTCTCCTAAGCTTTAAGAGTTGTTTTGACTGTGTGTGTTTTGTTATTGTTTTGTTTTTGTGCATCTATCACTGTTTTCTGAGTCTATACAAACCAGTTGGCTCATTTCTTCTGCCTCTGTGATGTTATTTCTAAAAGGCTAAATAAACTTCTTGCATTAGGGTTATTGGCTCTGAATTTATTCTTTGCTGCACTCAAGAACCAAGGTTTAACACCAGCACAGCTAACACTTTCACCCTGAAACAAGTCAGTGTCCTAAGCACTTTATATGTATTCATCTATTCTTTTATTTTTTATTAATGTATATTACATGGATACATATCTTTCCATTGCCCCCCCTCCGCCCCCATGGATTCATCTCAATAATACTAATGACTCACATACAATATGAAATTGGTAATATTATTATATTCAGAGATGAGGAAAATAATCCCAGGACTAAATAGATAGTTCAAAGTCAGAAGCTTAGTAAGTGATATTTATCAGGATTTAAAATCCAGTACTTTGATTTTTTTTTTTTAATGTACATAGCATAATCTACTTTATAAAAGACTAACATGCTAATTGACCCTACCTTCACAACATCCACTAGCTAATCAGGAGTGAGCATGCAAATTAACCCAACAAAGATGGAGAGCTAATTTGCATATGTGGATGCCGAGAGGCAAGGGGCATGGGGGAATCTTGCATTGTTGCCATGGTGAAGAGGCAGGATTTCCATACCACCCAGCTGCTACGGGCCTCTGGGCAGCATGGGAAGGCAGAGAGGCAGCTCCAGGATTAAGTAGAAAGGCTTTTCCAGGCTGGAGGGGAATGGTGGCTCTGGGCTGGAGCAGAAAGGCAGCTCTGGCCAGAGCAAAGGTGGTGCCAGCAGCCAGGGGAAGGAAGGCCCATTTTTGCATGAATCTTCATGCATTGGGCCTCTAGTCCCATATAGTAAAAGGCTAATGTGCAAGTAGATGAAACAGAGGAACTACAGAACCATTAGTCCCTATGACATGTTCTGTCCACCAGGAGGCATGCACAGAACATAGCAGTTGTTGGCAGCAGGCAGCAGAGCATGGAACATGCAGGCGTTTGACACAGTGGGATGGGGGAGCAGGTGAGCAGGAGCCAGACCAAGCCAGGGCACCAGTAGCTGTCATTGGGGCAAGCTTCTGGGAGTAACTGAAAATTCCTTGCTCCTGCTGCCACAGTCCTGCCTGGCACTTGCACCTGCTGCCAGTGCCAGCCCCGCTTGCATCCACTGCCAGTGCTGGAGCCACCGCTCGCACCTGCTGCTGGTGCCAACCTCAATCACTCTGCAAGGTCAGAAGGTGAGAGCGGGACCTTTGCTGTCAGCGTGTGGGAGTGGCAGTGTGAGGAGGGGGCTGCAAGCAGACAGAGGATACAGGGCCACAGTGGGAGGGTACAGGCAGAGGTGTGGAGGTTGGGGCAAGACCCACCTCTGTACCCACTGCAGCCTCAGGATCCACAGCTCTTTCTAAGGTGCATGAATTTGTGCACTGGGTTCCCAGTCCTTCAATAAAATGCTTGAACAGATACTCAAAAATCACCAGAGAAGGAAGCCAGCCAAGCTAGTCAGGAAAAATAAGATGAATCAAGAGAATAATTAACCACAAAAATATAGATTTTTTTTTGAATGAAGAAAAACTTTAAACAGTTTTTAAAATGTGTATCTTTTGAGAGCTTTAAAAATATATTACATTTGTAAATGGTGGATAGGCTGGGTGGGGGGCAGGGGAAGAAGGTTACCAGATAAGAAGAAAAGTTAAAGAAAATAATCAAGCGCCTCTCATAAATTGTAAGCAAAGAGAGCAGATAAAAGGGGAAAATAAATTGTTCTGCTTCTTGAACCCTGATAAGTCCACATTGCACATAGAATTAAATCAAAACATGAGGCCATTTCCCACAGAGCACTGTGTGATCTGACATCTGATCTCTTCTAACTCAATTACAACCCCCCCACCCATAAATCCCAAATGTCTCACATAGTTTCTTTCTTTCTTTCTTCCTTCCTTTCTTTCTTTCTTTCTTTCTTTCTTTCTTTCTTTCTTTCTTTTAAAATATATTTTATTGATTTTTTACAGAGAGGAAGGGAGAGAGATAGAGAGATAGAAACATCGATGAGAGAGAGACATCGACCAGCCGCCTCCTGCATGTTCCTTACTGGGGATGTGCCTACAACCAAGATACATGCCCTTGACCGGAATCGAACCTGGAACCTTTCAGTCCGCAGGCTGATGCTGTATCTATCCACTGAGCCAAACCGGTCTCAAGTCACATAGTTTCTTGACCTTATCAATATTTTGTAGCTGGGATTTTTTAAAAAATATGTTTTTATTGATTTCAGAGAAGGAGAAGAAGAGAGAGAGAGAAATATCAATGATGAGAGAGAATCATTGATTGGCTGCCTCTTGCATGCCCCCTACAGGGGATAGAGCCCACACCCCAGGCATGTGCCCTTGACTGGAAATGAACCCAGGACCTTTCAGTCCCCAGGCCAGTGCTCTAGCCACTGAGCCAAACCAGCTAGGGCTGTAGCTGGGGCTTTTGTACTTGTTCCTGACTCTCCTTCAATATCCAGAGCAGCTGGTTCCTTTTCATAATCTGGTCTCTAAGCAGATGTTTCCTCTTCAAAGAGGCTTTCCCTGACTGTACACATAGCAGCCCCATCCCTGTCATCTGCCCACATTGATCTCTTTTCCGCCTGCTCTTCTTCTTCTAGCTAGCTTTCAGGGTCTGAAATCATCCATTTAGTTCTAATTTGTGTTTTGTTTTGTTTTCCCCACTACTAGAATGTAAGCTCTATGGGGACAGACTCTTTCTTTGCCAATTAGGATTCGATAAAGAATTCCATTGTTGAATAAATGAGAAATAAAACATCAATCTGAGAGTTTCATCCATGCAAAAAATTGAGAAACATCCCCTCGAAGCCAGAGAGAGTCACTTTTTTATTTTTTCCCAGCCACCGCTAGAGTCAGAGGCAGGCAGGCAGTCGCAGTCATCATTTCACTCCAGGTTCTCCTCCTCCTCCATAGAGATGGAGCACATCATGCCTCTTAATCGTTAACCCTGAGCACCTGCTAACCAGCAGGCTGACAATAATTCCTAGAGAACTTACTTACATGTCCTGAAGCTACACTCTGGATCCAAAAATGATTGCATGAACGTCTCTAACAGTGCTGCAGAGTTCGAGATCTCTGATTTGCTTATTAACTAAATGCTAAACAACATCTAATTGCAAACATCTAATTGCAAACAGACACCGATTTTATGACATTAATGCTACCTAAACAAAGGATTTTTAGCAAATATTACTCAAATGCTTTCTCACTTATTTTTCTTAATTTTTAAAAATTGATTTCAGAGAGAGGAAGGAAGAGGGAAAGGAAGATAGAAGCATCAATGATGTGAGGGAATCATTGATTTACTGTCTCCTCTATACTTCCTTCTGGGGATCAAGCCCCAAACCCAGGCATGTGCCTTTATCAGGAATTGAACCATGACCTCCTGGCTTATGGGTCAGTGTTCAACCACTGAATCACACAGGCCTGGCTTTCTTAATATTTTTTAATATTTTCTTAATATTTTTTTAATTTCTGATATAGAAACTAGAAATCAAGCAAACAAGGTAGCAATGTTTTAAACAGAAAAGAGACAAAGAAGGCAGCATTTGTTTTTAAAAGGTTAATAAATTGATAAACCAATCAGTGGTTCTCAACCTGTGGGTCATGACCCCTTTGGGGGTTGAACGACACTTTCACAGAGGGGTCGCCTAAGACCATTGGAAAACAGATACTTACATTATGATTCATAATAGTAGCAAAATTACAATTATGAAGTAGCAATAATTTTATGGTTGAGGGTCACCACCACATGAGGAACTGTATTAAAGGGTTGAGAACCACTGCAATAAATCAATGAAAAAAAACCAAAGGATTAAAATCATGGGAAAATTACTCTTCCAGATCAAATGGTTGCACACGCACATGTTCATAGAACTCCAAACTTACCAAATGTACTATAGTTTTCATATATGTGTTCAGCCATATTATTCTCCATGGCTCCTCAAAATCACATGGCAGAGGTAAATAAACATAATATACTAAAAGGACCCCCATGATCAGAAGGTCCAGGGATTTTCTCCCCATGATGTAGCTTCTATGCTCCTCTGTCCTCTGAAACAGAGACTAAACTCGCCTAATATATCAGTCTGGTGTACTCAGCCAGTGTCTTTCAGCTCCATCAAAAGCTTTATCTAATTTGTAAACACAGAGTTGCACACTTAGTTTTGGGGTTGGCACAATAAGGTTTAGATTTCACTGCCTATTTGGAGATAATCATGTGAGTACAAGTTCAAGGTTAGGTAATAATAGGAAACTAATGCAAATTCTGTCTTATTTGTATTCCAGCCACCTGACTCAATGGTTTCTATTCGTGCCTGTCTGGATTATTCCTGCTTGAAGGTTGTGCAATTTCTTGCCGGCTCCACCCTTCTGTGAGGATGGTTTCTTCCCTGAAATAGGCTGACTCTGTTTCACTTGTCATTTAAAGCTCCCCTCCCCCTATTGGCCCTGTAGGGATTATGTCCTCATCATTCAAGGACTGCGTGATGTCTTTCCTTTAAGGGACGCTCCAGCAGTCTTGGTTTCTTCTTAGAAAGAAATTAATCAGTAGGAGAAAAAAATAATAAAGTTAACATTAGTGATATTACTTGGCTTTCTCATTTACTTCTCCTCATAACCATTGATTAACTGACATCATCTATAATTAAAAATATAAAAACCGCAGCAGAGGAAGATGAACTAACTCATCGACGGTACACATTTACTTATCTTGTTGTACCATAATAGTTTCTTATTACTGCTGAAGAACCTATTTCTTAAATGTGGAATTACGTCTTTGCTCAGCTATTCTTTTTGGAGCAAGACAGCTTACTTCACCATTCTTTAGCTGTATATCTTTATTAACTTGATTTTTTTTTTTGGTTAATATTATTTCATGTTTGCTTTACATTGAAATATTAAAAAAATCTCAAAATTTAAATAGTAAGATTCCTACCATCATCCAAGGATAATTAATACTTGTTTATACTATTTTCTACCTTAAATTCTTCCACTTGAGTCAAATACTCAAAAAGTTACTAGAAGCTTATTCTTTGTGTAATGTTACCGATATGATATGTGGTTAGGTTCCTTTGTTTCTATTTGTATTCAGTTTGATTGACTTGAATACAATGATTATCAATATAGAAAATTATAAATCATACACTAAGAATTATCAGAATACATTCTATTAAAACATTTTTTTCTAATTATGATAATATCTGTATCTGGGTGTTCCTGTTACCTACTTCTTATTTCTCTATTTGCCTTTGTACCTGGGTATCTTCAACTTACTATTGTTTGTTCAAATAAAAATAGGTATTTTTAAGAGCAGTTTGAAACCTCGGTTCATGTTGCCTTCCCCTAGTGATGATCTATATTTGCTGCTGTGAGCATACATCCACATATTATGTTATGTTATACAACATCCTTGAAAGTATGTTCTGACTATATTCAGAATACATGCAATATGCTGACTTTGTAATTATGGTTATTACTATCATTATTGATTTTTTCCTCATTCAAAAGGCTGGATAGAGTACATATAGGAAATTACATCAGGGTTTTAATTAAAAATCAATATTAAAGCATGAAATTATTCTTCTCAATGTTCCCTAAATAAATAAAAGAAAAAAAATATTGAAAACACTGTATTTATAATTTAAATGTATGTCAACTATTATTAAATTAAAGATGAAAGAAAACATAACCAATGAAAATGCTGAACATTTTACCTGCTGAGTGACTGCTGCAGCTAAATTCTCTCCAGCACTATCTTCAGAAATACCAGCTCTCCCAGGACCTACACTGTAGCTTTCAGGAACTTTGGCTCTAAAACCCACTTTAGTGCAGTGTATACAGCTCCAAACTGAACTGGAAAATTACTCTATGGGGGCTATCTGTAGCTGTAGGTTAAAAGAAAAAAACACGCCAATGTTTCCTTAATTATTAGTTGTTAATTATGTACCCAAACAAGGTATGTACTTCCAATAGAAAATCAGAAGTAAACTTATTTTACCAGCATATTTGTATGTTTGCTATTATATGAAACTTATGTTTTTATTTTATTTTTTTAAATGTTTTTGAGGGAGAGAGGGAGAGTGAGAGAGACAGAAACATTGATATGAGAGTAAAACATGGATCCCCTGCCTCCTGCATGTCCCCCTACCCAGCAAGGATCAAGCTGCTACTGGAATGAATCATTTTAGGCAATATAACTCGAATGCCACCTTGGTCATTTTTGAATGGTCTGCTTTGAGAGACATAATAAAACAAGTCAGCAAAATTGGATAATAAGAAGCTAAAGCTGAAATCGGTTTGGCTCAGTGGATAGAGCGTCGGTCTGGGGACCGAGGGGTCCCAGGTTCGATTCCGGTCAAAGGCACGTACCTTGGTGGCGGGCACATCCCCAGTAGGGGGCGTGTAGGAGGCCACTGATCGATGTCTCTCTCTCATCAATGTTTCTGGCTTTCTATCCTTTTCCCTTCCTTTCTGTGCAAAATCAATAAAATATATTTTTTAAAAAAAGAAGCTTAAGACATATACAACTTGATAACAATAATTTAAAAAAATACCCAAACTAGAATTTTAGCAAACTTTCCTCTCTTGATTAATAAATATTTTCACTTACCAAATACGATGTTATTTTTATAACAGCATTAAACAGCCTTATTTTCCATTGCTCCTCAACGTTATCTTAAAGTGGAATGCAAATATAATATGCTAGGAGGACTCCCAATATCAGGAAGTAAAAGGATTCCCCCGGTATTATAACCATATCATATCTTCAATAAGACTATTGCATGTTATTTCAATGCTGCAACTACATAGACTTTGGACAAGTCCGTCCAAATGATTATCTGACTTGGCAGCCACAGAGTTTCCTCAGAAGCACACCAGATTTTCATATGGCAAGTATCAACAGGGATTGTTGCTGATAAAAGCTCAGGTTCCAGTCTGTGCTTTGTAACACAAAGCACTCTCAGGTTCTAATAAATCTGCCGACATGATTGTATCTTCAGTCACTGGACAAATATTTGTGAGACACCTACTTGGAGAAGAGTATATTCCTTTTGAGAATATGGAAAATATAATAGAGCACATTCCCCTTAGAGGAGAGGAAAGAAAAGGGATGCTAACATAGGTTTTTATATATTTTTAATGATATATCTTTATTTTTTTATATCTTTACTAAAAGCCAAATAATCATATGCAATTGAATATCTTAAGAGTTATGTAGTGAATGGAGTCGTTTGGAGTGGAAAACTTGATTACAAAGTTAACTTTGAATCAAGTCTTAGAAATATTCATTGTTTGATAGGCTGGGAGAAGGATAAAGGACCTTGCAAATTAAAAGACATCGAAGTAAAAATTTGTATGTCCAATTTTTCAAGTGCATTTCTCAGCTTAATATATAACTTCTTGCTCTTTCAAAATTCCATCCTGGTTAATATGTATATAACTTCTATTCACATGATGTCGAGTAACTCCACTGAATCATATCAGAAATGGAAATGTTTTAGGTGTGTCATTAAGCTAATTCCGCTGACTTTAATGTGAGATGTGTGTGTGTGTGTGTGAATATTCTTTCAAGAGAATCAGAAAAAAAAATGGATATTCACCTTTTTCCGTGTTTACGAGAGAATTTCTGCATGGAGAGTAGGCGGTATAAAAGTAAAAATTTCACCCCAGCAGTACTTGCCCGAGAGAATCAAAACTCAATGCTGTGCTTCACTAGAACTCTCTCCACACAAATGCTCTTAGAGAGCCACACACATTAAGTGACTGTGACCTGAATCCAACGGAAGATTCTTCTGTAACTAATGACCCGTGGGGTTGTTTTAACCTACTGTGTACAAACATATGGACTTACCGGTGTGCCGTGCCAGCACAGCCAAGGGTTCGGCGAAGCTGAGGGAGGGCTGGCGAAGGACGAAGAAAAGACAGACAAAGAGAATAAGCTGGGTCTAGCTGGGTCCTGTGCCTGGCTGAGACCACAGAACAGATCCAGACTGCAAGCTGAGCCTTTATTTATTTACTTATTTATTTATTTATTCAAAAAATTTTATTAATGTGTTACATGTATCCATATCTTGCCATTGCCCCTCCCACACTCCAAGCATACCCTAAGCCCTAGTGTCTTGTGTCCATTGGTTATGCTTATCTGCATGCATACAAGTCCTTCAGTTGATCTCTTATCTACCCCACCTCTCCTTAACCTTTCCCACTGTAATTTGACAGTCTGTTTGATGCTTTATTGCCTCTGTATCTATCCTTTTGTTCATCAGTTTATAATGTTCTTTATTATCCATAAATGAGTGAGATCATGTGATGCTTCTCTTTCATTGACTGGCTTATTTCACTTAGCATAAAGCTCTCCAGTTCCATCCAGGTTGCTACAATTCTAAGAATTCCTTCTTGTTTATGTGAGCCTTTATTTTATAGTCAGAGGTAAACAGGTAATTTACAATGTTCTTGTAAGTTTCACTTGTTTTGGGCACTTGCTGCCCCTCCCACAGCCCATTAGCTGCCCAGGAAAGATGTAGGGAGCAGTCACAAGATCAAGCTTAATGATGCTAAGAGGGCTGTGCCCTCTAAGCTGGGACTTGTTTGTGGCTTTGCCAACAGGTCAGTCCCAGGCTTAACCTTATAACCACACCCTACACATTGGTACTATTTGGAGAGTTGGTTTTCAATTCCTAATTACAACAGCCAATAATGGACCAGAGCCCTTCACTTTTTAATACTTACAAATGTCTTTTTCCTCAGGAAATGACTCAACGAACTTCTTGTCTACCTGGTAATTAGCTCAGAATTAGCTAGATGATAGATAAATGATAGATAGATAGATAGATAGATAGATAGATAGATAGATAAGATAGAAATATAGATAGATATAGATAAATACAATATATAGTCTTTGTTTTATGATTTGACTGTAGTGAGAAGGTATTAGAAATAAATAAATGGCAGCTTAAGGCCCATGGGAAAATGTCACATATCACATTTCTTTCTATTCTTTCACTCATTGATTTTTGTCTTGTTCAGCACAGTTCATATTGAAATGGGCTCTTTGTATTAAGGAGCCAGCCTTATGTGCACTTAGTGCTTATCTCGTTGCTGGCCTGGAAAACAACATATTTCTACCCAATTAAAAATGCACCTGGCATGGCATTGAAATTATGGGCATATCTAGTCTCTGGCCTACAAGGTCAGACGGCCTTCTCACCACATCACAAGATAGATATCCACATTCCAACATCGAGCAGGGGTGGTTGGGAGATGACTAGTCAACAGGAACCGTTGTGGCCCACTGAACTCCCCCCACTCCAACCCCAGCGGCTGTTTGTGGGTTTTAGAACAAGGGAAAAATGTGGTTTGGGTCTTTAAAAAGGGCTGAAAACCCTTGAGGCGGCATAGTCATGAGTGTGTGGACTCCATCTGCTTATGGTGCGCTTGTGGCCATCGCTGGCTGGCCAGCTCAATAAATCCTTGCTTGCTTATTACCAGCTTAGCAGCCTCTGTGGTCATTTGCAACTAATTGTGAAAATTGCCCACAACAATATGATTTTATATATATATATAACAATGTGATTATATATATATATGATTATATATATATATATGATTATATATATATAACAATATGATTATATATATAACAATATGATTATATATATATATAACAATATGATTATATATATATATAATTTGAAGAACATAAAATTAAAAGTCACAGTAATAAGTAGAATAGAAATGTATACATTAAACATCTTACAATTTTATTTCTCCGTTATACTTCAATAAAGCTGAAAAAAGACAATATTATGAACTGTAACATTTTCAGTGTAAACGCTGCCTCTCCCGCAGCGTAGAAAGTTTGGTTGCTGCTGCTGCTGAGTCTGGCTGTTTATGGAGCTGCGGGGAGTCCTCCCCAGCGCCCTCCTCTCCTGCTCATGAAAGTGCTCCTTTCCCGGAGACGCGGAGGAGGCAGGCGCCAATGTGCTCTGTCCCTCCTCTTCAGCAGCCGCTCTTCTCCCCACGTTACACAGTGGAGATCCTCCCCCGTCGTGCGTGTGTGTGTGCATTTCCAAAATAGTGCAATTTCGAGCAGGCTGTCTTTTTGATGCGTTTCACTGTGTGAGCTGGAAGCCCTAGTGAATTCTGTCTAACCGACCTCTACCTTTCATTTACATAGTCCCAGGAAGGAAGAAAGGAATTCAAAAGCCCTAAGAAGAAAGAATGCTTAGGATCAGTGGACTTCAGCTGGGATGGTAGCAGGGCACACTCTGGTTCATCTCTTTGAGGCCAGTTCAATTCCGATGTAATTAAAATTTGGCCCTGTGCTAGAAGCTGGAGTTCTGATAAAGACCGATGTAAAGAAAGCTCAGTCACAGCCTATGAAATAAAGGTGCCTATTGCTTAAAAACTAGAACCAGGCTGCAGTATGCTTCTCATTTAAAAGATGTTGTCATTGAAACTTACCTGTATGATTCACTACTTGTATGATCACACAGAAACTTTTAGATTACTCTTGATGCAATAATTTCATTTATAATAAAGGCATATTAACTCATATCGAATAGGGTCATTTGGATTTAACTACTAGGTTTTCAATAAATGGCAATGTTGTAATTGCTGTTCTTATCACTGTATACTATGTTATTATTAACATTGCAGTGAGAAAGGAACGCTATATTTATGCCCACATGGATCTGACTGAATCCATGGTCCATTTAAAAACTATGTACTCCTTGGGGTTGCCTCAGCTGCTGGATTGAACTGTGAAGAGCAGCAATTTAATGCACGCGCCCTAGGAACTGGGTGGCCGTATAGAAAAGGCCAAGATGGTACAGGGCAGAAAGTGGAGTTGAGTGAAGGCCTAGTGACCAATGGGAACCAAAACTCCCTGATTGTGGATGGATTATTAGTCCATTAAAAATAGATAAAAGCAGAGACCGGTTTGGCTCAGTGGATAGAGCGTCGGCTTGCGGACTGAAGGGTCCTGGGTTCCATTCTGGTCGGGGGCATGTACCTTGCTTGTGGGCACATCTCCACAGTGGGGCATTCAGGAGGCGGCTGATCGGTGTCTCTCTCTCTCATCGATGTTTCTGACTTTCTATCTTTCTCCCTTCCTCTCTGTAAAAAATCAATAAAATATATTTAAAAAAATAGATAAAAGGCACCAGGTCTTCTAAGTGGAAGTCTATGAATTAAAGACATAAAGCTTTTACTCAAATATGAAAACAATTCTGTTGATTCCTTCCCTTTCTCCTCCCACTGTCCACCTGAATCAAACTGCTCCTTTTAGAGAACGCACATTACATAAGATTCAAAGAAGATGCGCTTCCAGGAATGAATTGATGGGGAAAGTCTTCCTCCTTACTGAGAGCAGAGGTTGAGAACAGAGAAGCATGGTGTGTAGGGCAAGCATGTTAGGAAAGAATGCTCCTTGATGAGGATCTGTGTCCTGGAGAACAAACAAGGAGTACAAATAATGACGCACCAAGCCTTCCGGCACTGCACTCTAAGAATACTGACGTAAGAGTTTGTTGGTAAATCAAATTCTCAACTTTTTTTTCTTCTTCTTTTTTCTGAATTCAGTTTCACTTAGATTCAAAGAAACTTTCACCCAGGCAGGATGTATGTGGCTTCCCATGTTGCAGGGGTGAATAAGTTCCCACAATGTTTGACATTTAGAATTTAAATTATATCTAAAATCTAGGATTCTATTTTCTGTTAACCAAGGAAGTGTTAATATTTAAATATGTTTCCAATCACAAATTAAAGCTTTTCTCACGTGCTTAGGAAAGGTTGCAATTTGAGAGTATATGATTCTCACTGAGTGCATCTTAGCATTTCACTTAATACCTGAGTATTTAGAAATCTGCTCACAATCTTGAAATGTTGTGGATATTGTAAAAACAAACAAAAAAACAAACAACAAAAAACATCTCACATAATCCCAGTTTGGCTCAGTGGATAGAGTATCAGCCTGCGGATTGAAGGGACCCAGGTTTGATTCCAGTCAAGAGCACATGCCTGGGTTGTGGGCTTGATCCCCAGTAGGAGGCATGCAAGCGGCAGCTGATCAATGATTCTCTCTCATCATTGATGTATCTCTCTTTCCCTCTCTTTTCTTCTCTGAAATCAGTAAAAATATATTTAAAAAAATATCGCACTAGAGAAACCAGCATGAAAGTGGCTGCATTTCCTCCCCTCAATCTTCTCACCCCACCTAGGAAAATTAGCTTGATTCCAACTAAGCTATCAAATGGGTCCTCATTCATTGTTGATGGTCCAAAGGAACTTAAAGTGATATTTCTTACAGCAGAAAGACACAAGGCCAACACTGACAGAAATCATAACGCATGCCCATGAGACTTTAGAAATATGGCAATTGTTAACATTGCAATGCAGTGCCTCAATCTGGCAGGGTTGTGGGAGCCCCTTTTCACGTCCCGCGTGGTTCAGGGTTCCCGGTTCAGGGTTCGGGTTCTGAAGGAGGCCGCACGCAAACGAAATGAGAGACTAGAAAACACTAATTTGGCGATATTGGGGGGGCCAGGCGGGAGCCTTCCTCTAGTGGAAAGGACTGCCACTTGCTCTGGCCTTTTTCTCCCTTTTATTAAGGCTTTGGGACACACCCCTAGCCTTTAGGCAGAAAATAACAAAACAGAAATTGACATGAAACAAACAGGTAGAGGCTGCTTCAGCCAACAATGTTTCAACTAAACAGTGAGTGATTACCTCTGACCTTTCAGAGCAGTTAAGGTTGACCAGCCTTCTGGCCTCCTGTTTACATACATTTAGTGAGAACAATATTTGGTTTCTGACACTTTAGAAATATGGCAATTGTTAACATTGCAATGCAGTGCCTCAATCTGGCAGGGTCACGGGATGTACGATGGGGAGCAGGAGAGAACTGTGGACGAGGAAGTGGAGAGTTGGCTGCATCCTTCACGGGCTCCCCCACATGGCTGTAAGTCAAGCAGCACAATCTTGGGGAGCTCCTTTCCCATGGTCAGGCGTTTCAGCTCCCTTGCTGCAACCTCTGAGTGCCAAGACTTAGCGTGCTTGCGCAAGGCTGAAGAAATAGCCGATGTCATCATCCCCCTTTGTAATTTCCTCAGTCTGGCAAGCTCTGTGGCTTAGAAAACACTCCCAGTGCAGTGGGGTGATGTGAGGTAGATATGAGCTAACATCTCTGCCTCACTGAAGAGAGCATCTGAACAGGCTGGACCTGACCCATGCACGCATCCATTGACATGTATATTTCTATTAAAGCCCACATCATGTCTTCATTGCCATCTCTGTTTTTTTCTCGACTAAGAAAGACTTAACACTGAGAACTTGTTTCATGGCTAACTGCACAATCCCCACCTCAGAGGCTGATGCACAATAGCCTTTCAGTTAATTTGTTCGATGATATTTTCTTTAACTGAAAGGGAATTATAATGCCTTTCTTATAGTCAAATATAGTAACACTCTTGTTAAATGTTTGCTTTCTTTTTAGTATCTCTTTTTAAAAACATATTGATTTGAAAGAGAGAGGAGGAGGGAGAGAGGGAGGGAGAAATATTAACTTGTTGCTTCACTCCTTTGTGCATTCATTGGTTGACTCTTGTATGTGCCCTGACTGGGGATCGAAACCACAACCTTGGTGTATCAGGATGACATTCTAACTAACTGAACCATCTGGCCAGGGCTTAGTATCTCTTTTAACAAGAACTTGTAACTATACATATAATAATAAAACATTCAAATATAAAGAGGGTAGAAAATATATACCAGGATATTTCTAAACATGTATGTTGACATTAAAGTATATCCCCAAATGTATTTTTTATCCAAAGATAACTAATTTATTTGAAGCTCCCACAAAACTTCTAAAAAATGATCATATAGTATTTATAATTAGTTTAAAAATGAGTTAAAGTGAACTTTCTAAAAATTCCATACATAGCAAAAACAAGAATAATATTATATATATATATATGTGTATATATATATATATATCATTGCTTTTCATTAGAAATATGTGAGCTATAAATGCAAAGCCACATATGTAATTTTACATTATTTAGCTTAAACATAAATGAAAGGTAAAAATAGTTTAAATTGACTTTACTAATATTTAATAATCAATATAAAAATAAGATATTTTTGTACTAATCCTTTATGAAATTATTATTAAAACTATAGAATCACATACTCAAATTTTCATAAGCACACTGAAAAATTTTCTAGTAATAAATTAAGTACAAACATAAATTTTCTTTATTATTCATATCCATCTATATTGATAAACTGCTTCATCTTTAAAAAACTAATTCATTTGACTTTTAAGCAAAAAATGTATCAGTTTCAAAACTATATTTATCCAAATGTAAGTAAACTTACAAACTCTTATGTCAACTCAATATAATTAACACGAAAATTAAAGGAGTAATGACTAAATTGAAAACAGCTCTAAATTTATCAATAACCATGACATTTTCTCCAATATTTCTTGTTCTTTTTTGCAGCCAATTTATGTAATTATTTCAATTATATGTTACCACCTTCTGTATATGAATTTCTGTTAGAAATGTGCACAAACCATTATCACTGATTCTGGTAATAAAAAGTCTCTATTTCAGTATAAAATTTGGCACTTGTTTAGCTAGGTCACAAGTAAGCTTTTCTTTACTTAGAGCTTCAGACTTAGCTTATTCATATGAGGAACAAGTCACACAGCTGTTTTTTTTTTTTTTCAATACAATTGTATATTTGGAAAACATTCCTTTTGTCTCAAGAAAACTTTGAAGTGAATAGTATAATAAATCTCTAATGACTCAACAAGTTTTTTTTTAAAGACCACAAGAGGATTAAAATCATTCTATTCTATTTATTTCAAGAGATTCATCAATTGGCAATGATTCATAACATTTCCACATATATACTAAAAGTTTAGCAAAGAGTGTCCCTGGTTCTTTTCAGAATTAGTTTCAGAAAGCTGAGCCAAACCCTTTCAGTAGATACCACACAGGGGATACCACACAGTAGGGATACACTGTCTCTTGTTTTAAAATTCCATTAAGTCTTGAATCTTGCCTAACACACCTAGCTGAAGCACTTTTTGTGATGATAATTTTTTTCATGACTAGTTAAAATTATTTTTTGATGTATACAAAATATTCAAACATATCCATGTCATGAGTTCAATATTTTTGGTCACAAGTAGACGTGTGTGTGTGTGTGTGTGTGTGTGTGTGTGTGTGTGAATTTGGAATATTTTTGAGACAACATATACCCAAAGTATTAACTGGGTAGTGTCTCATATTACACAACTCATCTAAAACTAAAAGGGCTTGTACTTTTCCAAATTTTTAATTAACTGATCAGCTTTGGTGTCATTACAAATATTTTGAATTCTACGTATAGTTGTTTGGTGTCTTAATTTAAAGTATTTCACTTTTCTGAACAAATTATTTTAGTCTTTATTTCATAATTTTATAACATACACCATAATTATAATAATATATATGTCATATGTAATATGTAATAATATGTATGTATATGTAGTTTTATTGCTATCTATTGCCATCTCTCCATCTAAAAATGATTTTCTTTTTTGTGTCAGAATCCAAACTATAGTTGGACAAAGTTGTAAACTCAGATAACATTAAAATAATTTACAAATTATGCATATGCTACTATGTCTATTCATATTATCCACTTTATTATTTTCACAATTTGTTTATACCACAGACAAGTAGCATATTATTTTTCTCTGCTACAGAAAATCTCAGCTGCCACTTGCTATAAAGTTTTCAATACACTTTCTTTCAATCTTGTCTTTTTGTAGTTGTTTCAGGAACTATACTAGCTTATGCAGCTCTGCTTGACTGCATTAGTCTTATACATTCATTTTAAGCATTAAAATGTGTCAAACTTACTTTTTCAAACCATAAGAAAGAATGAATTGTAAATAAAATAATTAACTATTTCAATGTAATTTCCAATTAAGATTTACAAAAATAGCGCAAAACTGCTGCTTTCTTCATGAAATATTCAAATATACACGTTGCAGTTCTACATCAGTGTTAGAGAAATCATTTGCACGAAGTCAGCCTGTCGACAGTGCCTACACTGTGTTTTTTGTATAATACTGGAAATTGTCCACACAGCTGATATTACACTAAAATTATAGCTTATATGATGCAACAGGTAAAATGTAGTCTTATTTAAAAAAAATAAAACTTAAAGAAGTTTTAAAACTTAAGTTTTTATATTTAGATCAATGAGTCCTTTTGAGTTAATTTTTTTCTACAATTGTGAAGTAAGTTGAGGTCAGGGGTAAGGGTATTTTATATGAATATTCAAAGGTTTAGTCACCATTTAAAATATATAATACTTTTAGAATTGAATTACTTTGGCAACTTTATCTCAACAATTGACTCTAAATATATGAATTGGTTTCTGGATTCTGTTGCATTATCTATACTATCTTGACTATGGTAGGTTTATATTGTTTAGCAATCTATAAATCCTCCAAATTTGTTTTCTCAAAGCAAAATAATGTTTTTATATCCATTTTATTTCCATACATACTTTGCAAAGAAATGAGACATTACTCATTTCTTACGGCTGTAATTTACAGCCTTAGTTTTTTGATTGTTTAATAGTATTGTTGTTGAGAAAACAGGTTTAAACAAACAAATCTGGCTTGTAAAATATCAGAGCTTCTAGTGAAATGGTTTTAGTGCCTTGAAACAACCTTGTAGACACCAACTGTTTTTCAAAGTATTTGCTTCAATATAATGCCATCTATTAGTATAAAATCCATTTTTTGATGTGAGTAAGCCTATTTCTGTTCTAGGATACCAAAACTAATACCAATGATCTCTTAGGCATTTCAGTAGCAAGAAAAAAAATTAAGAATGTAGACATTTCCTAAGATACAGATGTGAGTAAACAATACTTAGAATAAGAAATAGAGAATCCACTCAGTAAAAAAATCAAACAAAAAAAAATCCCAAAATAACAACAACAAAAAATCACAATGGTTCAGAGGACCTTAGAAAGGTCACAGGTGATAAAGAGAAATTAAACATAATTTCTCACTAATTTGAATGTCACGAATTTGTTTTGTATTTGAGGCTTACATATTTTTATATATCCCTGCTAAGATTTTTCTATAGGTTTTCACTTAGCCAACTCAGATACTGATTTTCTACTCTCTGTCTAATTTTAAATCCAGGAAAGGAAATTACTCCATGGAATCCATCCTCAACGTGGTTATGGGCCACCCTAACTCCAGCCTTCTGAAGACGGGTGACGTACATGATTCCATCATCTCTTAAGACATCATATTGACAGGTGATTACATAGGTCAAGGGTAAGCTACGCAACTGGTTGTCATCAGCTAATAAGGGGGCTGCCCTCACATCTAGAAACCCTGAATACTTGCTAGCTAGCTCAGAAGGACCATGACTGGGACTGCTATAAATGTGCCCTTTCTTTAAATTCTCTGGGAGCAAAGAACTCCAATTGACAAACTTGAAGAGGTGGCTTGATTCCACTGGTACATGTTGGTTGACAAACATGGCTTTTTCAAGTGACCTGTCTGTAGTAAAGTATTCACTCCAAAACCTGACCATGAGTGATTTGGGCAGAGATGGAAAATATGAGTATTCCCGAAAAGATGGTGAATCCATATCAAGAGTCTGAAGGGCAGGATAAATTAAAGACTGGAGCTTGAGTTTGATCTTGACATCTGGATCATCCATGAGCTGAAATGCATTTAAGTAAGTTGTTGAAATAACAATTTTCACTAATATTACATATTTTCATTTATGAGGCTGATATGATAAATTCAAAATTTCAAAAAGATAGAAATAATAACAAATATATCTCAAAGAACTTGCCAATTTTTAATATTATATCTAAGATTCAGTATCTACTCTTAAATATTATGAATAGAAACAAAACAATTTGTACTACTCTTCTTATGGGTAGGGAAAAAGACTAATATGTGATTAGTTATGTATTTATTACCATAAATACATATTTTCTCCATTCTCTAGCATATTTTATATTTATTTTGGATTTATTTCTTCTTAAATGTTTGAAGCAAATTGCCAGTGAAGTTTCTTCCTGTAACTATTTTTTTTATTATTTATGTAACTTATTTTGTGATTGTACAATGACAGGTTTTCATTTCTTATTGTGTCTGTTTTGCATGATATATTTTTATTTTTTATTAATTCAATTAAAATATTATTAGATGTTTTAATTTCAAATATTGCTTTAAAGAAGTACATATGCATTATTAACTCATCAAAGACTATTTCTTTTTTATGTTAAAGGGTCTGAAGAGTTGTCTCTTTTTCAGTCCTGACATTTGCACATAACTTTTGTTTTTCCTTATTTGTCTTTTCAGATAATTAAAACTCTATTAGTCCTTTCAATGAATTAACTTTTTGCATCTAAAAATCAAAGTAAACAAGAAATCTAATGAACAAAATAAACTGATGAATAAAATAGTACCAGAGGCATGGAAAGAAGGAATGAACTACTAAATCTCAGAGGGAAAGGGGTTGGGGAATGGGAGCAGGAAGGGATTAACCAAAAATTCATATACATATATGCATTTCCTAAGGACACAGACAATGGAGTGGTGGTGAAGGCCTGGGGCAAGGCAGGAAAATCAGGTGAATGGGGGCAATGAGGAAAACAAAGGAAAATATTTGTGATACTTCAAAAATAAAGATTTATAAAAAAGAATAAAGGAGCAAAGGAAACATTCAGATAAGCTAAAACTAAGAGAACTTGCTATTAATGTTTAGGCTGTGTGCACATAATTTTTGGTATCTTTTCTCTTGTTCAAAACAAGATGATTATCATAGAACTATCAATAGCCAAAAAGTATATACTTTAAAATATGTATGAAAATAAACAATAATAGCAAGGTTTGTTTCATAGCACAATAAATTTATGTGCAATGTTGATGATTAGAATTAAATTGTAAACATTTATTTGTAAGTACATTGGAATTTTTTTTCTCTACAGGAACATTGTTTCCAAGCTATTAGTGCCAATTTAATCTCTTAGTTTAATTAATCCAGTTTCCAAAGCAATTTTACTCATAATCTATTAGACTAATTATAATTATTACCATATTAAATTGATAGCTAATAGGTGTCCAGTTTTAGCTAAATGCCATAGAAATAGTGTATTAATTAATAGATGAAAAGTATAGTTCCTTCTTCAAGTTAAGAATATTTATGAACCCATTAA